>JAQQZS010000037.1:22807119-22826011 GCA_030068045.1 Platyallabes tihoni
GATATAATTTCTTTTGTTTGTTAATTTAAAGTTGTGTATTTTTTGAATCCCCCCCCCCCCCATCTTTTTTTTTTTTATTTTTTTTTATAGTCCGTCTAAGGTAGTCCAATCGGTCCATGGTTATTTTATTTTTTAGTTTCTTGTCCTATTTTACCTCTACTTTTCATACTGTAAAAATTGTATGTGCCTGTTGACTTGCCCTTAGGCTGAAGTAAATTTTCTCGACTGAATGCACTTATCAAAGCACCTTTGAGCGTACCACACGGCCCGGCCCGGCACTAGACGGTTTTGACTCTCGTTCGAAAGCACTTTAAACAAGCGCCCTCTTCTCGCTCGCCCTTCGTTTGTTCTAAACTGTGCTGTGTGCTCGACTTGGTTATTTGAAATCCGACACTACCGAATCATTCCAGGTACACACCACACGAGGCAAGTCTAGAGTTCCCGGTGAATGTGGCCTTTGTCTGCTGTAAAGTTCTTCGACTGGAATATGAGTGTTGCTTATATTTTACTGTTCTAATGTTCAGTCTCAGTACATAACAAATCGAAAAACCCTGAATAAACGTGACAAGCGGATGTCTGTGTGAGAAAAGTCTCTGCGCTTTTTACAGCATCAGCAAAACATGGAGCTGCTTTTTTTTTCGATTCCCAGTTTACACCTACAACCTTTGACTTGTAATGTCACTTCTAGAGCTGAAGATGGCAGTAAAGAGTCTGTCAGTGTTATTAATCTACAGGAAGTCTTTTCTTTTCTTCTGTTGTCATAAAAAAAAAAACGTGGTGCGTCCTAAACGACCCCTTGTTATGTAGCCTATGTACTTGGTGTTGCCTAGGAGTGAAAATATACTCAAATGAATATATACCTGCTGTTTTTCAATTTCATATTTCAATTTCTTGTACACAACCATACATAGTATGCTATGCAGTGAAATGCTGTTCCGCTGTACGTGACTAAAAATAGAAAGAATTCACTACAATGAAATAAAAATACATTTGAGAGTGCCATTAAAGATGATAAAATTTTCAATTTAAGTAACAAATTGAAATAACATTTTAAAAATTAGGCTGGAATATACAATTTTACAAAAGTATAAATATAAAAATATTTAAACATATATAAATTATACAGGATTTACAAAATGTAATTGTAAACTGAGGTATAAAAATATATATACAGTAGAAGGATAAAAATATGGTGTGTGGGTACGACAGCAGCGGCATGAATGAAACATGAATTATGAAATGAATGATGTGTTTTAGCAGCAGTATGATCATCCATGTTTCAAAATGCAAGTTAGTCCTGTTTAAATGTGTAAACATGCAGTGTGAAAACAAGAAGGAGAAATGTGCAACACATGGCATGAGCAGTATGCACATGTGCAATGTAGAGTGTAATGTTCTACATCCTGTCTATGATGTCCAAGTAGGAATGTAGGGTGTGTGATGGAAACAAAAGCAAATCCACCTGTTTAGTTCTTCGCGGTGTTTCGGTTGAGGGCCTGATGTGACAGTACCATGTCGGGTCCTTTGTGACGTGAACACCATGTGAAGAAGGCCAGGCAGCATCTCTACCAGTTATAGTTTTTTAGGCACCAAGCAAGATTGAATGATTGAAATGGCGGTGGAACTCAAGTGGACTCCTCGTGCACGGCTCGAATCGCATATGAAAGCCAACCATACCTAAATACAAAAGTGGACCTCTGTTTAAAACCTTATCAATTTGTCTCCCCCCCAAAAAAATTCAGGGGACAGGTCCTTTACGTGGTAAACACCAAGGTACTGCAAGATGTCCACACTCTCCACTAGAGTCTTGTTAATAACAGGGACCTGGACGTTCCGCTCCTGCTTTGCGCTGAAGTCCACTATCAGCTCCTTTGATGTGTTTAAATCTTACTCAATAAAAAAAAAGAAATAAAAAATACTACCTTTAAATTAACTCAGAAATGAAAAACATCAGTATGTTTAACTAGTGAATGGGTGTGTGTGTGTGTATGTGTGTGTGCCCTGCGATGGATTGGCACCCTGTCCAGGGTGTACCCCGCCTAGTGCCCGAAGTCTCCTGGGATAGGCTCCAGGTCCCCCGCGACCCTGAACACAGGATTAAGCGGTATAGGAAATGAATGAATGAATTAAAGTAAAATAGTATAAACAGTCAATCCGTCCATCCATCTAGGAACCGCTGTAGTCCAACTAGGGACCATGGAGGCCAATGGTGATTACAACTGAATTTATTCCCTTTTTACGACCGTGGTAGGACCACATTCATACATCGTGGGCAATTTTGAAATGGCACGTAACCTAATCTGCATGTCTTTGGAATGTAGGATAAACCCAATGAAGCACGGGGAGAACACTCACACTTCATGCACACAGACCCCCAGGCAGGAATCGAACCTTGACTCTGGGCGTGCAAGGTGACAGTGCTAACATAAATAGCCAGTATGTACATATTAAGTCTGTAATATGTATATATTTATCTCTGCTTTGTTTGTCTGCACTCTTAATATACTTTTTTTCTGTAATGTGTGTGAGTGGACAAAGTGATACGATTAACCCACATTGAGTATTTTATAATATTTAGTTATTGATTGATATTGATTTCTTTTCTGAAAGAAAATAAATCACGTGGTATAGCCAACGATGACGTCATCTGGAGATTGTACGGTTGTTGTTTTTTCTTTTAAACCTGCTTACCTCTAAGAACAGTTAAGGACTCTCCCTCAGAGGGAGCGCGCGAGATTGTGATTTGAGACGCACCCTTGAGCTCATGTGGCGCGCGCATGGAAACGACAAAGTAACGCACAGACAGCACTGTGGAGATTTAGCTAAATAACTGGTTTATCATTTTTAAGCCGTCTGTCACTGTATTTTTATTATTTTGTCTATAAACGGTATTCTCTAAAACTAAGTACAGCTGGGCATTTGTTTATACAGTTAGCTAAAATACGTCCGTTGCTGTTTTAGGCTCCTCCTGTAGCTAGCATCTTCTCGTGGAGCTAGCAATTGAAAATACATAACGTGTGTATGAAAATATGGTTTTGTTAAAAAGTTTGCCTCCTCCTGCTGAGGGAGTTCGGCATCAGCAGGCCGAGACGACAGCGGTGTTGGACGGGAAGCCGCTCGGAACTGGGACGCTGTATGTAGCCGAATCGTAAGTAACACCGCAGAGATGATTCATTTGCGAGCGAGTCGGCTCAGTGAACCGACTCCTGTCTGAGAGCCAATATTCTCGTTGTTGTTGTTGTGAATACACCACAAGGTGTTGGGTGATTTTATCACCACACTGTCCTCCACAGGCTCCCCATGTACTGACCGAATGTTCTGTGTATGATTTGTTTTGAATGAGCTGTTTTTTTAATAGTTTATTTATATATTTTATTTCATATATTTGATTTGGACATCTTAGTAGCATTGGAAATGTGTACAAGGGCTGGATATAGTTAGTTTTTGTTTTTAAGCAATTTAAATTCTGTATAAATTAAACATATATTACATATATGTAATAGTGTGAAATGTTTGTACATTCATGATTTTATACAAGACATAATTACATAATATCACACAAGAGGGAGCACTGTTGTGCTGGAGGACTGTGGACTCGTGCCTATGGCCGCAACACAGCCGAGTTGTTATTCAGTACAACAGCACAACCTCGAGTGTTTTACAGTGGAACCTCGGATTGCGAGGTTGTCTTGGTTTATGAGTACCGAGTATAACGTATCACACATGCGCTTTGTTTTCCCCATCTCTATGCACATTTCTAATTTCTGAAAAAGCTTCCATCAACCTGAAGATAATAATAATTCACAGCTACTGTTGCTGCTGCATTATTGCTCCCTCTTATCTCTTTATTTTGAGGCAGAAATACTTGATATATTCCACTAAGTTCAGTCAGTTCCTTTTTGTGTTAGTTTTTGTTTTCGATTGTGCAGTAGGGAAAATGGGTGGGAAAGATTATCAAAGGAGTCACTGGGGTTTGTAGAAATGTGTGTACCATGCTTTAGCCTTTTGGATTGTTTGGTAATATGCAGAAAGTAGCATGTCATGACTTGACTGGCTAAAAAGAGCTAATTTCAGTATGTCTGACTTTTAATATTGTGAACTTTGTAAAGTGTATGTATGGAACTGAGACTTTTAATAGTAGCGCAAAAACATAATTAAACTGCTTTCAGGTGCCTGTCATGGTTCGACGGCTCAGGAATGGGTTTTTCACTGGATTATCCCAACATCAGCCTGCACGCCATTTCCCGAGACCTGAGCGCTTATTCACAGGAGCATCTGTACGTGATGGTCAACAAAAAACTCAGTGGTAGGCAAATAAACGTCTGAACCCCACAACACTTTCAGATACTTTTACTCATGATAATGATTAAAATATGCAAGTGATAGTTTGTTGAATATTGTTGGTATGATAAGTAATAATTAACCTTTTATAATCTGACTGTATTGGTAGACGAAAATGAGGCTGAGATGCGGGAGAAAGCTACAGAAAATGAAGGCGAGGAGGAGAGCGACAATGAAGACGAAGACGAGGTCGTCACAGAGATCCGATTTGTGCCCAGTGATAAAGCAGCTTGTGAGTGTGTGCATCTTGATGGCAATTGAATAAAAATTAAATTAAATGATTTTTTTTTTCATTCACAGCTTTGGTACTATGTATTAGCTTGGCTTTTGGGTTTCACACTCGCTGTGATACTACATGCTTGAATGGTTTATGTTACCTAAAATAAAATTTTGACTGTTCTTTTATAATACATCAACCAATTGAAGCTTTTCAAAAAGGCAGCAAACCATTGCTCAAGACTATACGCACCAGGGATGGAAATCACAATTTCCTCCCTGATAGGATATTATCACAATCCCTAGGTGCCGATTCAAATTATATTGTGAGTTTTAGGGATGTCCCGATACCGATACCGGTATCGGCCTCGATACCACATTTTTTAAAGTACTTGTACTCGTTAAAAGTCCCCCGATACTGGGAACCGATACCACGGTCTGAAAAATGTCTATGTTTGAGCGGCGTGTAAGGGGTTAATCACAGGCGCCGAGTGCCTGCCCCCAGGCCCCGCCCCCAGCTCAGAGCGGGAAGAAGGCGAGGGGAAACAATAAAAATCAAATTCGAACATAATTTCACATTTAACATCCACCATGATGATATCTTTCTAAACAGACTTGCCAAATAATTCACTCCTACCACAGGGGTTGCCGAATGTGAGAATAGTTTAAAGTGCACCATCTATAGGATTATAAAGAACAGCAATGTTTTACCATCTCAAATACCTCCACTTGACAATCAGCGCTTATTGATCAGTTGCAAGCACGACTTCTAACACAGCACGTTTGGCTTCTAATGCACAAGATTTTCCTAGACTAATTTGCGCTCTTGGTGTTCTGTCGGTGTAAGCGTGTGTAATGAGTGGGTTTGCTTGCAGAGAAACACAGCTGATCTGATGCTTTTTAATGGATGCAACTTTTGATAATGTAGCGCAATAAAAATGTGTTTCTGTTGTGCCACTCAGAAGCTTGTGCAGTCGACACAGAATCAGTTTGATCAAATTCAAATCAAATTCAAATTTTTATTTGTCACAAAAACAATTGTACACAGTATGATGTGAAATGCTTACACGACTGATTGTGACCTTGAAAAAGAAAAAGAAGGTAAGGAGGCAAAATGCTAGTGTGAAAGAATAAAATATAAAATCTACAATTTTGTTACAATAAAATAAAATTAAGTAGAAATAAGTATATAAAAATGTAAGAATGTAAAAAAGTAAGAACTGTATAAATAAACTGTAAGTATGTGGAATGTGGAGGCAGCAGCAGTATGTTGTGGTCATGGAGTGTGAAATGAAATGTTGAGCAACAGTGTTATTGTCCATCTTTAAAGTGCAATAGTCCTCTTTTGTGTGTAAACATAACCAGAAATGTGCAACATATATGTTTTGTGTACTTCACTCCTTCAGTTCAAAGGCTGATCATCATCCAGTTCTGGTCACTAGCTGATCAACGGGGTCATCTTTATTATAAATGTAAAAATAAAAAATCTAATTGCAACACAAAAGAATCTCAATTTATAACTAAATATATTTTTAAATATGCACAACATGCATCCATTCTATGTTTTAGTTTTTAATGATAATAGAGGTGATTTCTGGTGAAAATCCATTGTCAGCCATTTGAGCAAGTAGTCCTCCACACTAATTAAACTCTGTTATGTATTGCAGTGGAGTCCATGTTTTCAGCCATGTGTGACTGCCAGGCTTTGCACCCTGACCCCGAGGATGCAGACTCTGAAAACGAGGAGTTTGAAGGAGAGGACTATGAAGAGGAGGAGGAGGCTGCTGGTAAATAATCTGTTACAAAAAAAGGTCATAAACTTTTAGCCACAAAGTCGAGATTGCTCAGTGCTGTGCTCGCTATTTCCCATTCTCATCCAGGCCAGGGTAACATACCTACATTCTACACATATGAGGAGGGTTTGTCACACCTGACCGCAGAAGGCCAGGCCACACTGCAGAGACTCGAAGGCATGCTCGCTCAGTCTGTCACGCAGCAGTTTCACATGGCTGGAGTTCGCACTGACGAGCCACAGGCTGAGTTCGAAGGTTTGTGATGTCCTCAGTTTGTTTTTTTCAAGTGAAAGTGAAACATTTAGCCTTAGTGGCATCAGATTTGACATTAGTAAGCACTAGATGTCAGTAGTAGGTCAAAGCCCAGTGATGAACCTGCTGATTAGGGTGTCGCACCTAACACAGTTTATTATCTAATCCAGATCACATCTTAAGAATGTTTACTAAACACCCTGTATTGTTCTGTAACGCATTGTTAATCTTTTATTAGAAAGGTGGTTCAGGATTATACATTCAGTGAAATTGTGTCTGAAACCAATTCTATACTGAAATATGTTTGGGTGAGATTAGCCTCTCTTAGATGTTAGCTACATTCACCTTGTGCATTATGATTGTGTAATTGGTTTTTCACTGAATCATTTCATCGCCATTAAATGATACATTTGTTTGAATTTAGGTTTTGTGATGCTGAAGATATTTTGACTAAGGTGTATTTATAATGACTAAGCTATAGGCTAGAAGTGATCGATGCATATTCTCTAATTTCTTTCTGCGTGTTCGTCTGCAGATGGAATGGAGGTTGACCCAAATTCTGCAGTAGCTGGACAGTTTGACGATGCTGATGTTGATCACTGGTAAATTATATCTTATTTTATACCTGTTCATTTAAAAAAAAATAATTTTGTCTCGTACATAGTATTAAGATATGGTAAAATAAGATATACTTTTATTCGTCCCACAGCGGGGAAATTCCTGTTACAGCAGCGAAGGAAAAAATTGCGCAAATAATAATAAAAAAAAAAAATAGGGAAAAAGTAAAGACATTTCAATAATTGCACTTTCAAACAAACAAATTGCACTAGTTCCAACAAATCGCACACGGGTAATATTGCAAAAATATTTTAAAAAGTCGTTATTGCACGGAGTTGCACTATGATGATATTGCACAGTTTGGAATGTTATTGCACAGTTCTGTTAAAATTAATTGCACCAGGATAATGTTGCAGTTTCAAATGGTGTTATTGCACAGTTGCTATTGCACCCAAATCTAAGATATTATAACTGTATTGTAAGATAGTATTGTAATGTCATATTTAAGATATTGTAATTATTGTAAACAACAGTGTGGAATATGGAGACTGGTTGACTGGGAGCAGCTCTGATTGTACAGTCTAATAGCAGCAGGGAGAAAATATCGATATCGCTCCTTCAGACACTCGGGATGTAACAGTCTGTAAAATGCAGTTAAATGCTTATACGACCTAAAATGGAAAGATAGGGTGGGATAAAAAGGTTTTTCTATAATAAAAGGAATATTGCACTAGAAGTTTAATTGTAAATCAAAAAACAAAAATTTTATAATTTTTTTTTTTAAAACTTGGCTTAATTGTAAAAATTGATTTGAGATTAAAGGACATGAACTTGCACAAAGTACAGTATATGGCCAAAGGTTTGGGATCATCTGACCATCAAAATTCGAAGCAAACCGTTGAATAGGATGTCATCGTATACTGTAGTATTAGATTTTTTGATCATCAGATCGCAATCAGTATGACGGTGTGTCTGTGCACAAAGCAAGCTCTATGAACATATGGTTTACCAAGGTTGGCGTGGAAGACCTCAAGTGGTCTGCTCAGACCTATTGAAAGCCTTTCAAGACAGCAAATAATACCACTAAATTGTGAACAGGATATTCAAAGGTTTGTGATGTCCTCAGTTTGTTTTTGCAAGTGAAAGTGAAACGTTTAGCCTTAGTGGCATCAGATTGACATTAGTAAGCACTAGATGTTAGTAGTTGGTCAAAGCCCAGTAATGGACCTGCTAATTAGTGTGTCGCACCTAACACAATTTATTATCTAATCCAGCTCACATCTTAAGAATGTTTAGTAAATACCCTGTATTGTTCGGTAAACGCATTGTTAATCTTTTATTAGAAGGGTGGTTCAGGATTATACATTACGTTCAGTGAAATTGTGGCTTAAACCAGTTCTATACTGAAATATGTTTGGGATGTTCAATCAGCACATACAGTATAGCTGTCAGTGATTAGGTGTCCTTAACCCTTTCACCGCATATGTGGTAAAGGTTTGACTTTAATGAGTCCAAAATTGAACATTTTTCCCTTGATATGAAGCCCTAAGTTTGTTGCAAACTCAACACTGCTCCTCATCATGAGAGCACCATTCTTGTAGTAAAACGTGGTAGTGATCAAAGCCCTAATCCAGATCACGTCTTTTTGGTAAACACCCTCTATTGATTAGGTGTCATCAACCCTTTCACCACATGTGTGGTTAAGGTTTGACTGGGGAAACATTTGATCATCTGGGAATCAAAACTGGTTAGAGTAAAAGGCAAGATTTATTGACCCTAGAAGAAAACCTGTGAGACTGGGGAAGAGTGTTAAAATTCAAAATGACGACATTGCATATTGCCAATTAGTGTTACTAAGAATCTGTGGAAAGACTGCTGTTCCTTATTGTAATTAGTTTTTTCTACAGATGCAGTGTTCTTCACTGCTGCTAACTGAAGCACTTAAAGGGATCCGAGTGACCGGGACTTGTTCAGGAAGCCGTCTGCTCCAAGTACAGCTGCTGGATTTCAACACCAGTTTTCTTGAAGTCAGCACCGTGTCTGTTTCTGTGTTACGTTTTTGTATTCTTCCTTCAGACAAAATTAAGTGCTTTCTGTAAGTTGTATTTGTATGCAATGTTATAGAATAAAATGTTTTTTGTAGAAATGATGCTTAATTTACTTCTAGTTGCGTTCTTTATTTCTTTATTATTTTGCACTGCATCTTCTTGGTTTTTAAGAACAATTTTATCGCTCAGAAAAATCAGATTTTCAGATTTTTTTAGCGTGGGACTGTAAGTGTGAAATTTGGTCCCGGAAAATTGTAAACTTTCAACAGTCTTCATCCTTCACTTATACAGCTTGTGTTTTTTTTTTTTTGTTTTTTTTTTTTATTGTTTAATGCAATATCTTTTCAAAAAGTTCTACTCCTTATTCTCCTGAACAAGTTAAAACAGGTCTCAGATTTCCCCCAAATGTAAGGCTCCAGATGAAGTAGTTCTCAGATAAACTATTATTTCATATCCCAAACTCCCCATGTTTTACTTCATCTCCAAATGCTTTTAATCTTCTTATACAGGTACACACTGGAGACCCTTCTGAATGCCTAGAATGACTAAACTGAATTTTGCATAATAGGTCTCATAATAGTTTGAAACAATCTTTTTACCCTGCGAATGATGCATATTGTATGTTAATTTGGTTGTGGAATGCTTCATGTCATAAACCTGACTGTAGATCCAGTCTAAGCCCTGTGTAGCCAAAAGGAGGCAACTTGTCCTTTCATTAGGGAACTGTTCAAACAGAAAGAACCTTTATTACAGTAAAATGGTTTTTCTAAAGTATTATTTTGGATATGCACCCCTAGTGCATGTTTGAAATATATGCACATTTTGTATTCATGGAATAACTTGTTATATGATTGTCCTTACCTTTATTTATATCCTTTTTTCCTCGGGCATGGGTCCTAGGTTTCTTATGCCATGCCATGAGAACACTGAAAAGACTGATGCACAAATTTGTCATATATGTTTGTTGAGCTGTAAAGACAATCATATAACTCATGGACAAAAGAAATTTTGTATTATTAAAAACAAATTGTATGAAAATCCCAAATCTAATTCATAATTTAGTTTGACTTCTTACATTATGAACACAGGCAAGGTAATATCACCGTCATGCTCAGTAGACGGTCACTTGGATAACCTACTCTCTTAATAACTCACCTTCTGAAGGGGCGGTATCCACATGCACAAAATTTGCCCTGTGATTATGTCCAGATTACAGCACACAATGTGATGGCCAGTTCATGTGTGAAAATTATTCTTCCAGAATCACTCTTTCAGATCATAACACTGCCTCCAGAGACTTGTACACTGGCCATTATGCATGATGGATGCATCACTTCATGTGCTTCCCTTCTTACCTGCACACATTGTTTTGGAATAGGGTAAATCTGAAATCATGTGGCAACATCACCTTTCTTCATTACTCCAAAGCAAACTGAAGGCTTTTTTTTTATAATTAATCTCACTAAGAACTGGTTTTCTTATGTGCACACAGCTGTTTAGTCCTCATCGCATTGTGTTCATATGGAAATGCTTTTACTTTCACTATTAAACAGTGCTGTGGTTTTTACTGTTGATTTGTTTTAACCATGCAATTTCACCAAGTGTTTAAGTGATCTCAGTGTTCACAATTCAGCACTATCCTTCCAGGTTTTGATAATGTGTTGAAGGGGTCTGGACCCACTTCCAGTAATTTCAAATCATCTTGGAGTATATATTTTTTCTTTTTTTGGCTTGATACAGCCCAATAATTTGATGCCTCTAAAATGGTGATTTTCTTTTTGGCCAGGCAGTGTATACCACTAAGACAAGGGTATATGAGAAATTGTTTTCATTTTATATACAGTGATTAAATCAGTGGAAATGTGATCATTACACACCATATTGTAATTGTGAAAAGTAATTTTAAAGCCAACACTTTCCCTTTGCAGAGGTGGTTGTTTCTTTGTGCTTTGCATTTGTTTCACCTCCAGATTGCTTAAAACTTCTCTCCCTGGCTTCCTCTGTACCTTTTTTGCCCCAGGTTATCAGCTGGGCAAAGTTTCCTTGTACCTCCTCGTGTTCTCACAGATCAGTAAATCATTCATGAAGAAGTTCTGTCACACAGAACTTTTGCGTGCATATTCCTGTTGATCTGGAATGTAGGGTTCAAACTGACATAATTGTTTAAAGGACTGATTAGTCATAGAAAGACCTCACAGAAGAGAGATTGTGAGAGATCATTATTACTACCAGAGCACCTGATAATGAGGTCCAGCCTGAGGCCAGTCTGCTAATTCCATATCCCCGGCTTTGATTGTGTAATACAGTATTGGGGGTGGATTACTCCAGTGACTACTCATCATGTGGGAGTAGTGGCCTTGGGAAGAATAGTGTTAGCACTAGCATATAGTTATTGTTCTAATTGAAGGCGGTTGTGTAAAAGCTGTACATCTCAGAAGAGCGATCAGTGTCGGCGATCCTTCCGCTGCTGAAAGGATTATGTCTAATTACAGCATACACATGGGAGTGGTGGGAGAATAACCCGAGGCACAGCAAACAGATATGCTGTACATCTTGTTCTGTATATAAACCAACTCTTCTCAAAGTATGTCAAATGTAGCGTGTTAATGGATGAGTTTGGGTCTAATAGGATGTTAAAAACGTCAAGAACCAATCACTTGGTTTTTTCAAGGGACTCAGGACATTAACCAGGGTACACTCTGGGTGGGGATGCCTGTCCATCACAGGCCAGAACCACGCGCACCCACTTACTCACATCCTACAGGCAATTTGGGAACGCCAATTAGCCTAATCTGCCTGTCCTTGGACTGTGGGAGGAAAACCGGAGTACCACGAGGAAACCCACCAAGTACGGGGAGAACATGCAAACTCCATGCACACAGACCCGAGGCACGAGGCAGAATGATCAATCCCAGAGTTTTAACCACTACAACACTGTGCCATCTTAGTCAAGTACCAATAAGCATAAAATAATCAGTGTTTAATATTTTGGCAGATTTTGCTCAATGTATTCCTATCAGTTCCTCACTTTTCAGACAACCTATTGTAGTGACTCGTATAGTCAAGGGGTCAAGTAAATGAGTTTACTTTTTAGACTGGTTTATAGCAAATACTGTATATACTCTGTGTGTGTGTGTGTGTGTATTGGAAGTCTTTTCATTTTTTTTTACACGTCCAGAGCATCCATCAGCTTAAAGGTCAACACTCCATGAGTCCATACTGCACATTGCAGGAGAATAAAGTTCACAAAGCAAGCATAGCCTTTCAGGACTGTTTCTCCCTTGTCCTTATCAACTTCCCTTTATGACCTGATCCACGTTCCTGCTTCAGGAACCTTGAAGACCCGAGGCACTCTGTTGCCTCAAACCATCACGGCTCTGGATCGATCCTGAACTGGGTTTATGGTCTATTTGGAGATTTGCACGGTCCTGTCATGTCGGTGTCGTTTACACACGTTATCTCGTTTTCAAGAGGTGTATAAAGTGCACTAAAGATTTCCCTTAGGTGTGAACATGTGTGTACGCACGATGCTGCACGATGGATCGACAGTTTGTTGATCCAAAGTCCAGATGAGCAAAGTCATCATTATCTCAAAGTTGGTCTAGCTTCAGTTCTTGCTGATTAGAAAAGTTCAACACGAGTGCAGCACTAATGAACTCTCTCACTGTAATAATAATAATAATAATAATAAAAACACAGGGATACATTCGCTGTATATACCCATTCCTTTATTGCAAAATATTTAGTGTTAAGATTCATTTAGCTTGGTCCACTTGATACATATTGGAGGTACTCAACATGTGCTTTGTTAAATATTCAATATACTTTCAATATACTGGCCTGAACCTCCAGCAGTAATGTGCGCATCGTTCATAGTCTGTGCTGCTTATGGAATAGTTCTGAGGGATAAACACTTGTTAGCTAAAATCGCTCCATAACTAAAATAGCTAACATTGTATTGGTTTCAATTCATTATTGATGATTAAAAAAAAATATCTTAAATCTAAAGTTTATCCTTTACATCCTTCGGCTTTCAGGAATGTTTCATTGCATTACAAAGATTTCTTTAGTGACCCAGTTCAAATCATGGATTAAGACTGAACAGGTACGAAAAACTCCTTCAGTTTGCACGTTTTTGAAACGTTTCACAGTTTGTGCTCACGGTTAACTAGTGCAGTCAATCCTTAGGACGACATTTGTCGCTTTATAAAACTGAATCAGTGAATTGATAAGAATATTACTGAAATAGAAGCATCAGTAGTTTCCTAAAACAACAGAGAAATAACATTATTTTCTCTGATGAGGTCAGCTGTATAGAGTAATAGTAATGATGTGACTCTTTTAATTTATCTCACGATCTAACATCATAGCCGTAACAAACAAAATCGTCTTTCCACCCATGATGCTAACTCGTGTAAAATCTGCTCTCTTAGACCTGGTATGTAGTTTGTGCTACTCATTTCCAGTTGTTTTTTTCCCCCTGTATTGTCTGGATTCCTAAATAATAGCAGCAGTTTAATTGAGTAAATCTATGTTTAGATGCTTATATACAGTATATACACTGTATATAATATATATAATATATACACACACACATCCAAACTGTTGTCACCATCACCATTGTAGAATGTCTGTATTGTTATTAATAAAATAAAAAAGCATTCTCTTGACCCAAGGAACATGTTCATGCATCCAGCTGTGTTCAGTTTCTCTTCTTCTTCTTGAGGTTCTGGTCCTGGTGACTTGTGCTCTTTGATGTAAAAGCCACAATAACTTTATTAAACAGCAGGAGAGAGCATGCTATGCCTACATAGATAGAGAGAGAAAAAAAACAGACTTCTGCTTTACTGCTTCATGCAATGTAATCTTCAATGAGAAACCATAAATGGGCATAATGGCAGCGCCTGGCTATATGTTACAACATGCCTACTTACAGTACCACAAGCTAGCTAGCTAATTTATATGCTAAGGTTACTTTGCTTTTAATTGAACTCCTGATCATCAGTACCCTACACACTGTCCCAGGTCAACTCCTACATTTCTTGTTGTAAGTTAAAATACAACGATTCCATGTAGCCGGTTAGCTGAAGCGATGCATAGCAGACAGCTAGCGGTTTGACATCTGCATTACAACAGTCAAGAATTATCCGCATTCAGGCCGTGGAATTTATTTTAATTAAGTAGATAATTTCCCGACATAACCTCCTTGCTATTCGATACACTTTCATCTGTCAGACCAGCTTTCATATTCTCTCATTAAAAATGTTTTACGTCTGAGCTGTGAGCCTCGAATGCATCTTCATTTCTTCATCAGAAGTGAATCTTCGTCCTCATAGGATTGCTTTCAGGGGACCAATCAGGTGAAAGTCCGATGGAGCGAGATCAGGACTATAGGGAGAATAATGCTTTAACACCTCAAAGCGAGTTGACAGTGTAATCAGACCTTCCTTGTACTTCTCCATCCATTTATACACACTTCTTCATGAAAAACTGCTTTCTCTATACTGTGCACAGGGTCTTCGATAAATAACGGCACCAGGTACATCCTCAGACCATGGAAAAACATGCAAATCACAAGTACGGCATCTATTTTTGCTCGTACTCCAGTTACAAATGAACTGATGTAACACGATCACACCTGCACAGCAGTGACTGGGGAGACCGTAGCCTTGAACTAACGGACCCGAGGTACATACGAACCTTGAACTTTGCGTACTTTACACCCCTAATAGCTGCTATAACATGAGTTAACTAATTTGTACTGTGCGTTTTTAACAACCCTAAACGCAAACGCATAAACAGTAGCGACAGCATGTAATGAACCCAAGCAAGTGCATTTCTCACCTAAAACCGGCCCCAGCCAGTAGACGAGGCTGTTCTTTACAAACGTGCTTCCGGTGCAGGGGAACTGCGAAGTGAAAGCCAGTGCCGGGTTAAACACAGCTCCTGTTGTTCTGCCACCTGAAGAGAAACACAGGTCAGACTGAGATCATGAGAGACAGAAGGCTGCAGTGAGGACTGTGTATGTTCTCTCTCTTCCACTGCACATAGTTTTGCCCTCAACACAGCCTTATGTACAGTATCTCTGTCGAGAGTCTTACCGAGCGGTAAACAAAAACCACTTGTGACCTTATACAAGTACATAGTCTGCCAGACATACCGGACAATGTGCTCACCATGCTAGTGGTTAAAGATGTGAAGAACTCTGTTGCTAGGCGACTGGGATAAATGGAGACACGGCAGAAGCTTGATAAAGATTGAGGCTCATATTATCAGCAGTAAATAAAGGAGCACTTCTTATCATGGAATGCTGTATGTAATAGTACTGGCGTTATATACAGTCTGGACAAAAAAGGAGGGAAAAAAAGTTGCCATTTTCAAGCAAATGAGATTTGAATTCACTAGAACTGGGTTATGAACCCTTCAACACATTATCAAAACCTGGAAGGACAGCGCTGAACCGTCAACTTTATGGAAGAAATATGAACCTATTCCAGAGTGATGGGTGTCTCAGAGTAAGAGGGGAAGCACATGAAGCAAAGCAGCCATCATGCATAGTGGCCTCTGTACAAGTTTCTGGATGCAGTGTTATGATCTGGGGTTGCTTCAACTGGTCAGGTCTAGTACAGCAACATTATATGGCAATTAATTAAGTCAGCTGAATGTACTGAATGACCAGGGTATCACATCTAGGTTATCTTCCCTGATGACCAAAATACTTTTTCCAGGACTAAAATACTGCATATGCGGAATTGTCCTGCATGCTGAACCAAAGCTGAATCACAAAAGCAGAAGTATACAGAAATATACAGCAGACGTCTACAGCTTGTAGCTTACTTGTTGTACAATATGTGAACTGGCTGCTGTAATGATATAATTTGCCTTTGCTATGCATGATGTTATTGCCATGTTATACCAACATCGAAGGTGTTTATTCATTTTCTATAACAGCACACCATTTATAGCAGATCTATAAATATTTATCCAGCAGTTATTTATCATTTATGCAATGAGTCTCAGGTATCATCAAGTTTTCCACCAATGGAAAGAGCCGTTTGTGTTTTTTCAGTTTCTCTGTAACATTTTCCTATTAACTTCTTGCAGATGCTCCACAACATTAAAATGAACTCTAACCAGCTAAATTATGATGTCATCTTCTTTAATGTGCTTTAAATGGGATTAAAAACTTCTGTCCCCTGCCCTTATAAGAAGAAAATCGCACCCCACAAATTGGGCATTGGTGGCTCAGTGGTAGGTTTCTCACCTGCTATGTGGAAGGCCGGGGTGAGATCCCACCCAAGGCCCAAACCCCAGCCACTGGATGTCGTGCCGGTCCCAAACCCAGATAAAATGTGAGGGAAGTTTGCATCATGAGGGGCAGGAAGGAAAACCTGTGCGATGTTTTGCGCGGATCGGTGTGTTCCTATAACTGCACATCCTGTCAGTGTCTGTACAGTCTACAGTACAGTCCATATCCAAGTGTTTATTATTTCCACTTTCTGGTTCTGTGACCATCATGCACTGCGTTTTTTGCCATTCCCAGCTGATATTAACCACATGATGGGTTTATAAGCAAGAATGCACTAACAGCACAAAGAGAAATCGTGGAAGTAGCGACTTCACTCACTCAAATCATCTGCTTATACAGGGTTACAAGAGGCCTGGAGCCTATCCCCGGGGACTTAGGGCTCATTCACACTACAGGCAATTTAGAAATGCCACATAGCCTAATCTGCATGTCTTTGGACTGAGGGAGGAAACCGGAGTACCCGGAGGAAACCCACCAAGCACAGGGAGAACATACAAACTCCACGTACACAGACCCATGGCAGGAATCGAAACAGGACCCTGGAGGTGCAAGGTGACAGTTCTAACCACTAAGCCACCTGCCACCAGGAGTGACTTAAAAAAGGTTAAGTATTTTACTTTTCACACCATACTGCAATGCATTGTGGGATTTCATGAGTGTCCTGCACTGTGCTGTCAGACCTGATCCACATTTACCCGGGTTGAAACTTTGAGTAAAGTGCACTGGGATAAAGACACACCTGCATACACCACTGCAGTGATCACCGCGGCTACAGCGTGCACTCGGTACTTCTCCTCCACACCGCGCGTCAGAGTCGCCGTCGCGTGCACGACGAAGGCGCACGCGAGCTCCACGGCCACGGCTTCCAGCAGACGCACGTGCTCGATCGGACTCGCGCAAGCGAAGCCCGACCGCGCATGCCGCGCGTGCAGGTCCGAGAATCCGAAAGCCCACGCGCGCTGCATGCCCAAACCCGCCGCCAGGGCCGCCGCCAACTGACATGCGGTGCGCCGCAGAGCGCATGCGCCAGACAGGAAGACGCGCCAGTAGCGCTCGAACAACGCGCTGGGGTTACCAGTGGCGCCGCGGAAAGTCAGCGCGTGCACCACCGATATGACGTAGGTGAGAATCAGGGCGATCTCGGGCGCATCTTCAGACAGCAGCTTCAACTCGTGTGAGCATGCGCATAGTTGGACCGTAGAAATGATCTCCGCAACGTAGACTCTATAATCCCTCCTCTCTCCACAGAGCAGACTCCTCGCGATCTCACATGTAAACACGACCAGCAGCAGCACACACACAGACACCGCCATGTCCGCCGATGACCACTGGGCCATCTCTCTCACTCCCTCTCTCTCACTCCCGGGCCGCTTCTCTAACTTTACTGTTACGCCTTTTCAGCCGAAAGATAGCCCCGCCCACTTACCCAGTGTTGCCAGTTAATTCTGAATTAATCTGAAAAAATTGCATAAATTATTATTATTATTTACCCCGCCTAGTGCCCGAAGTCTCCTGGGATAGGCTCCAGGTCCCCCGCGACCCTGAACACAGGATTAAGCGGCATAGAAAATGGATGGATGGATGGATTATTATTATTGTTGTTGTTGTTGGTTAACATTCAATAAAGGTCACCCTAAATGCAGGAATATGTTTAATAGCTTTTTGTGTGTGTACATATATACATATAACCATGTGTACATACACTTATACACACGATTACCCGGACATACACACACTCATGGTAGACACCTTGTTATTATCTTGTAATAGGATACCTTTGCGTAATCTATATTAAGTATGAAGTATGAATTACTCAATAATTATTTAAGAATGTCAAGTAAAACCTCCACATAGAAGCCACGATATATTCAGAGACTAAACCTCACAACTTTGTTGTACAACCAATCCAAACACAAACCGTGGATCTGGCAACCCATTACCCCACGTGGAACATGAAATCACTGGAATGGTTATTGGATTTTACAATTTGAAAAAAGGCAGATTAATTATTAATTAGATCCACATAAAAATCCAGAAAAAGAAAAAAGCAATATAAATCACAATAAAAACAAAGCAATCTATTTCCTTCTATATAAACTTTAAAATCAGGGGAAATTAATTATTTATATTGTTACACAGTCTTATTATATTATTAGACCCATTTATTTCATTACATCTATTCTTTATAAATGCCACGCAATGATATAAAATATCTCATTTTCCAAAATTCAATCTAATGATTTTTGGTTTTAAGTGTTGAAAAACATATTTTGAAAAAAGCATGACTTTTAAAGGAATTCTATCTATCTATCTATCTATCTATTGGTGTTCAGATATCTTTTGTACAATTTTTTGATTTTTCAGATTTTATGATT
>JAQQZS010000037.1:22826111-22838611 GCA_030068045.1 Platyallabes tihoni
TCTATCTATCTATCTATCTATCTATTGGTGTTCAGATATCTTTTGTACAATTTTTTGATTTTTCAGATTTTATGATTAATACTGCCATACTTAATCAGTGGTACATCTAATAATCAGAATGCATAAGCAGTAGTATACATAATGTTCTGCAGCTGTTAATATCTACATGTTAAGCTTTTTTTCCTCTAAAAGAAGCATAACAGGGAGCATGCTGGCTTATCAGTTTGCACAGTCGCCTTGCATCTCCAGGGTCCGGGTTCGATTCCCGCCTTGGGGTCTGTGTGCATGGAGTTTGCATGTTCTCCCTGTGACTTGGTCGATTTCCTCCGAGTACTCCGGTTTCCTCCCACAATGAGTGGGTAAGTGAGAAAAGCATGCCATAATCTTTTCTGGTAAGCGTATGTTTATTACGTTTTTGCTGATAATACAGTGCATCTTGAAAAACTTGAATATTGTGAAAAATTAATTTTCTTTTATAATTAAATTTTAAAAGTGAAACTCTCATTTATTCTCTATTCATTACATGTAAAGTTAAATATTTCAAGCTTTTTTCTGCATACATTCCAATGATTATGGTTTGATGAAAAAAAATTCTAGCACTACGAAATATTAGAATATTTCCTAAGATGGGTAAAAAAAAAAAAGATTTAAATTCTGAAAAAAGATTTTTAATTTTTGCACTCAATACTTGGTCAGGTCTCTTTTAGCACAAATTATTGCATCAGTGCCTCATGGCATGGAAGCGATCGGTCTGTGGCACTGCGACGGTGTTGTTGAAGACCAGGTTGCTTTGACATATTGTTGGGTCAGGTGTTTCTAACCTTCCTCTTGACAATATTCCATAGATTTGCGAGTTGACAGGCCAATGGAGCCAGCAAACCAATTAGTGTTAGTTTTGGCACAGTGGGCAGGTGCTAAGTAATGCTGGAAAACTAAATTGCTAAAAGCTTATCAGCAGACAGAAGAATACGGTGCTCTAAAATCACCTGGTGGACGGCAGAGTTGACTTTGAACTGGATAAAACACAGTCAATCAACACCATCAGTTAATATAAAATCAATTAGAAATATGAAATTAGAAATTTCACATTAGTACATCAATTTGTATGAAAAATACCCAACCACTTAATAAGTGCATCAGAATTTATTTTATTTTTTTATTATTTTTTTTATTTCTTTTTTTTTATTTTTTTATTTTTTTACAAATACTGTATTGTATATACAGTTACCGTTTTTGATTGGTATTAAGAAATATTGTAATATTTTGAGATATTGGATTTTCATGAACTATAGACTGAAATTAAAGCCCAAAATGTCTTTAATTATTGTGGCCTGTAATTAATCTATAATATATGAGGATTTAATTAAATTATAGGAAAAAAAGCTTTTTCACTATAGTCTAAATTATGAACCACTCTTTCACAATTATATGTCTGTGAGTCAATGTATTGCTATATAAAGTTGCTGAGCCTGAAGAAAGTACTTGATGGGTTTCTTTATGGAGACTGGACTAGAAAAGAGGATTTAAACTGAAAGAAAGATGAGGAAGATCAAGAACAGAATGGATGGATGCCAACTGCTAGTACACACCAAGAAGAAGAAGAAGAGGTTTCTGCTCTGGAGCAACATTGCCTCCAGATGGTTACAGTGGCCACTATGCATGATGGGTGCATCGCTTTACCAAGTGTTTAAGTGATCTCTATTTATGATTTTTTTCTGACTACATTTCTTCCATGAAGTTGATGGTTCAGAGCTATCCTTCCAGGTTTTGATAATGTGTTGAAGGGTTCTTAACCCAGTTCCACCAATTTCAAATCTCCTTAGTTGCTTCCTTTGCTTGATGCTGCATAATAATTTGACCCTTCTTTTTGATGATGGTGATGATGGTGATACTGACCATGAATATGTCATGTTATTTATTTTAAGCACGAGCGGTGTGGGCGGGGCGTTATTTATCCACAAGGGTTTAGTAACGACAATAGTTTTGACCTATAAAAAGTTATTCCTTAAGTGGCTTTGCTGCCATTAAATTCTTGTAAATTGTAAAATACATATGAACTGTAATGTACTGGAATAGGTGTTTTATCTGCATATAGTTATATTAAAACCTCTGTGCTGTTTGAGAGGTATTTTCTGGTATTACAGTTTTTAGGATATTTTATGCATCCCTGCAATAATGAACAGTGCTTCGGGTTTTCTAGAATACTGCATTTGTCCTCTAGGAGTCGCTGTGTTCCCATCGAATGCAATTTCCATTCAGTGAGAAGGTGTGGCAGCATGACAAAATCATAGATACCAGTTACCTTATTTGCTTACTTTGCTGTAACCTGCAGAGTAATGATAAATAATTATACTTTACATTAACAAAGCAGTGGGATGCAAAATATATATTTTAGTTTAGTGCATTAGAATATTAAAATAAATACGTTATTATTATTATTATTATTATTATTATTATTATTATTTGCTTTTTATGCCACCTATCAAGAGAAAAATACAAATAATAATAGAACGTATTTATCTCAATATTCTAATTCACAACTAAAATATGTTTGCATCGTATTTGCTTTGTTAAGGCAGTAATTTAAAAATCTAGTCATTTAGGTCACGTTTTGCATAATATCGAACTAAGAATATATAATATCATGTTTTCTAAATATTATGTTTAAAATATATGATACCTTTCAGACTTAAATTGCTGTAATAATTTGTAAAGAGCAGGATAAAGCGGTATAGAAAATGAATGAATGAATGAAAGAACAAGTCGACAAGTTGCCAGATATTTATTAATTATTCTTCATACAATTCACATTACTGTATACATAATATGTCCAAAGTGCTAGAGCTAATACCTTGCTTTAAAAGTTCTTTATTTTAAAATGTATTCTTTTGTATTAATTGGTAAACGTTCTCGGTGGGAATAGTAGAAGGAGGGACGTGTACAAAGGAGGCGCCTCATTCAGCAATAGTTAAATAAAAAATATATTTAAAAAAGAGAATCTGGCAACCCGACAGCATGACTCCCCGAATATGGAAGCAGGCACGAGCGGTGTGGGCGGGGCGTTGCTACGCAGCAGCAGGGTTGTGTGCACGCACGCGCGCGCGCTCCTCGCGGGGCAAGTTTGGGGTAAATGAGAGAGAAGGGAGAGGCAGAGCGGCGCTGCGTGAGTGTGCGTTTTGTGAGACAGTGGACGAGGATTATTCGTGACGTTTAAGATTATTTTTGCTTCGTTGTTCGAGGTGAGTGAGATCGGAAACCGCAAAATGGCTACAGATTTTTATTGCATTGCTTTTGTGTGTGCGCGTGAGCCCACTGAAGCGCTCGCGGTGTGGGTATAAAAGTAGCCTGGCTGTGCGCGTGCGTATGCATGTGCATGATTTCTTACAAAATGAGAGGTTGCTTAAAGAGGTTGAGAGAGTTTCATTGCAATATAAGAATATTGAGAAATATTCGAATTAATAAATGAGTGGTGAGTTATTTATTGCATTGATAATATTATTCATCTCATCATTAGTGTCTGTGCATTAAACATGTTTCTGCTTATGATTTGTCTCATTCTGGACAGAGCCATTCAATAAATTTTCCCCCTCTGTGCATGCTGTGATTGCTGCTCATAAGCTCATCATTACCCAGCCATCGAGTATAATATGGATCTATCAGTCTGCAAGACCGGTGTCTTCTTCTAACCTCCACATCTTACTGGCTTTCCATCTCTGTCCCAATGGACGGTGTGGAAGTGACCTCAGGAGTTGAGGCAGGCCTGTCCGAGGATGTAATTGAGGAGGAATGAGAATAACTGTTCAATTATATAATTTTCCTGTGTTCTGTAAGCTGCTACATCTGGAGGTTTAGGTTTTTATTCTGATTTGGCGTGGACTGTGCGTGGATCTCACGTCATTCTTGCACTTTGCTGATTTGAGCAACTAAACATCTCACTTCCTTTCTATCCACATGACGACGATCCTCTCAGGTTCCGTTTAGAAATTTGTCCTCGGCCTGTTGAAAGTCCCACGGCCGCCCTGTGACCAAATCTATCCGTATCGAGTGTGTGCGCTTTAGTCATGATAATAAATAACCACAGGATTCAACTTTCTTTGTGTGATTGGAGTACCATGTATACTTCTGCAAGAGCAAGAACCTGAGATCAGGTGTGGAGTTTCCCATGATCCCTCTGTGTCTTTGTTGGTTTCCTGAGGGGTAAGGTGGGTCTAAAAGATAAAGACAGTGGGAAAAAAAATTATACAGACAGAGGGAGGGAGGAAAGAAGGGAAAGGGAAAAGAAAGAGGGAATAAGATCAATAGGAAAGTAGAGAGAGTGAGTGATTGGTAAGACAGAATGAAAACGGAGACAGACAGACAGGGAGACTGACAAGTGTAGAGAGAGAGAGCATGAGGGGGAGGTCGACAGAAAAAGGGAGATATTATAAGACACAGAATGTGATGGATAAACAGAGAGAGGTAGAGTGAGACCAACAAAAAATAGAGCAATTATAAAACACACAATGACAGAGAGACAAACATGGAAGTAGGTATAAAAAGAGAGACGTATATTCTAGAGAAGGAGATGGACAAAAAGAGGGAGTGAAGCCAATAAAAAAATATAGAGACGCAGAATGAGAGACACGGACAGACCAGGAGCTGTAAAGAGATGGACCAACGTACTAGAGAGAGAGAGAGAGAGAGAGAGAGTGAGACCAACAGAAAAAGACAGATTGTAAGACACAGAATGTGACAAACAGAGAGAGGCAGGCAGAAAGAAGGCGTGAGAACAACAGAAAAATAGAGAGATTATAAGACATTGAATGAGAGAGAGAGAGAGGGGGGGAGTGAGGAGTAAAGATAGATTGACCTACTCATAGGTAGATAGAGACAGAGTCTGAGAAAAAGACAGACACAGAAAGAGCCAGAGGCCAGTAGAAAAATAGAGAGATTGTAAGACACAGAATGAGATGGACAGACTGACAGATGTAAAAGAGAGAGAGAGAGAGAGAGAGAGAGACTGACCTACTATATAGGGAGAGAGAGATTGAAGGGGGAGACTAATAGAAAAAGGGAGAGGCAGACAGAATGAGGGAGTGAAAGCAACAGAAAATAGATATTGTAAGACAGATTGAGAGAGACCGATGGACAGGGAGGGAGGGAGGAAGATGTAAAGAGAGAGACTGATCTAGTCAGAGACCGAGAGATAGACAGATGACACTGGTGTCCAGGTTGACACTCATTATTACAGTATTTCTAAAAAAAAAGACCCCTTAGTGTTGACGGGTAGGAACACAAACACGTGTTTGTGCAGCGCGTGCCTTTCTCCGCTCAGGAGTGTGTTTCGCGCTGTGTGTCGGGGTGGACACCGTGTTCTTCGTCTGCTCTGAGAGTTC
The DNA here is from genome assembly GCA_030068045.1 of Platyallabes tihoni. Lineage (NCBI taxonomy): Eukaryota > Metazoa > Chordata > Actinopteri > Siluriformes > Clariidae > Platyallabes > Platyallabes tihoni. The sequence continues at coordinate 22,831,487 of JAQQZS010000037.1, forward strand.
AGAGGTGCAGTTATGGGGGCAGGGGCAGACGAGTGTATCAGCGTTCTGTAACGAGGATCTCCCTGGAGCACAGACGCCACCATATGTTCCTCGAAACACCCTTACGCGTCGACCCTAACACCCCAGCCGCTCTGACACACCCTCCAGATGTGTGCCGGCCCTGTCCGAAAGAGGGAGGGGGGACCCTCTGACCTAAAGCGTCGATATTGTATCAGATGCGTGATTATGCCGGGTTTCCCGTCTGCACACAGAGCTCTGTGTTGGGGTTACCCAGCGTGTTTCAGGATTGATGAAATAATAACTCTGCTGTTTGTATTTAGGTCTAGCGGCTCCATGCGATTAAATCATTTATCACAGTTTTTAAAATGGTACATTGCAAACGGGGTGAAAAACAAATCAAGTTTGAACCCGTGTCACTTTTCCCTTGAACTTGTACATGTTTTTTTTTTTTTTTTTTATCAGTTAGATACGCTGCTATAAATACTAATCTGCGGTATCTTAGAGAACGTGTGAAAAAGAAAAGCAGGCGAAGTTTAATGATTTGATTTAAGCTCCCTCACTACATTCGGGATTCAGGCTCATCGCTGGTCAATGGGTTTAATCATCCTGAATAATCCTACGTAATTTAGGATCCTGAATGTGAATAATTACCTGATGGATGTCCGTTTGAAGCGCTGAATATAAAGTCATAGTGTCATATGATTAAGTGGTGTAATAGAACCCCATCTGTGTAGTATATGCTGTTGAGATATGATCCTATTACTTCATGTTGTAGATCTGCCACCTCACATATCATGTTATATAGGCACTCCTCAAATTTAGGCTTAGCGCTGTAGTTTTTTTTTTTTTCTTCTGTGCTCATTTTTCTATCCTCAGCGGCCCTGTTAGCTGAAGCAGTTACGCAACTGCCATCGTTCCACATCAGCATCTTCGACCTGAGTTACAGTTCCACGAGACGCGTGGAAGCTACTTATTTCCTCCTGAGTCCTCCTGGCCGCGTTGGCTGTTCTTCATAGCCTTGTTAGTTCACATACTCCCAAATGCAGTCATGTAAGGACTCCTGGTTAGTCAAGCAAGAATAAAACTGTGAAGTATAAATATCTTTGTTGCTAGATCACTCTTTGTCAGATTTTTTTTCCCTAGGTTGAATCATACATAAGCTCATAGTTTTAAATGCCATGTTTAAAGAGTATAGTTAGCAGCATTCTACGTCAATATCATATATGACATTAAACGGGGTCAAAATATGGACTGGCAAAATGTAAAAAAAGATTTTATAGTGTTTATTAGGTGATTGTAATGAAATGTACTTTTGTATGAGATATTTAACATGGTGCCAAAACTTTAAGTCATCAGAGTTGTTAATCGGAGTCTCATTGACGAGTTTTTTCCCCCAAGATGGCATCTCAAAGCAGCCATTGGTACGTTTACATTCATGCCGTTTGGGAGAAGGCCTTATTCAGAGCGACTTTCACTTTTCTTTTTATACGTCCCGAGGTGAAGGTTGAGGACCTTGCTCAAGGTGGCACCCTGGTAGTGGTGGGGTTTAAACCAATGGGCAAACTCTGGTTCTAGAAAAACGAAGCCAGTGCAAAATGAAGTGCCTAAAAAGTGCAGTTCCTCAAATGTCCACTAGCTCCAAAGTGAATCAGTCCACATATAGTGCCGTGTTAACATGCCCAAGTCTACAACAGGAATAAACATGTTTACAGCCTGGTAGCCTAATAAAAAAATGTCTCCAACGCTAGATTTCCCACCCCTGACAACTGTAAGCAAAAGAGATTTTCATGTCACTCATCAGTTAAAATGATATAAAGCATTAAAATTATACATGATGAGGGGCGTGGCCGCTTTGAGTGCCAGCCACTATACAGTTGTCAAAATAAGAGGTAAAAATATATGTTTTTTTTGCGAGGCGCCGTTTGCTCCTCCCACATCCCCATTTATGGATTAACCAGGCTTTAGGCGGAGTCAGCTTCTGCCAAGATCAAAGTCAAATAGGCTTTTATTGCCATTCCAACCATATACAGTAGTACAGTACACAGTAAAACGAGACCATCAATCAGGGACTCGAACCCACAACTCCTGACTTAGGAGGACGGTGCTTTATCGGTTAGTCACTAATCACACCAGTATCTGTAGATTGTTCTGTCAAATCTGTTTTATTCTGTAAAAATGGTTTCACAGGATTAAATGATGGAGCTGTCAACAAAACATGTTCGTGTTTGATCAGCAACAGGCTAGCTAGCTAACTGTGATGAGTGATGTATATTATCCTCAGAAGAACAAACTCTATAACAAATGATACGGATTGAACAAGCAAATATGTTGAATAATATAAAGCAAATGCTGGTAAGGATCTGTCTTATTACAGCGTTATGTCCAGAATAGCTGGACCATCATATGTTAAAAATATCATAAGTAGAGATATTTGTGATTAATTGCCTTTAAGAATTTACTCGATTTAAAATGTGATCATGATTGTTTTGCGTCATATTACTCACATGCCTTTTAACATGTACAACCCAAGAGGGCGCCAAACTGAACTTTATTTATTTCTTTTTTTATCGTTAATATGTTAATGTGTGGCAATAACGTGTTTGCCGCCTTCATTCGGTGAAGTTCGATTTCCGGATGATGCTATACCCATCCATTGCTGGGAGCCCAGAAAGCAAATTATCTGTTCTTTCTCAGAAGAGAGGTGTGGCATACTCATGCTCCCACATCAGTCATAACGACATCAGCCAATCATGGGTGTCCGTGAGCTCGTTCAAGCAGGAGGGGACGGATCACGCTTCTCTCAAAGTGTGTTACCCTGCTCCTCAATGATGCCTAAACTTCAGTTCTAAAAGACACATGTTGGCGGCTTCACCGTTTTTTTGTTTTTAAGCGTTTACACCGTTCATATTCATTTTACTGCTGATAAGAGTCTCATTACCGTACTGTGCTTGAAGTCTTCAGTAAGTATCAATCGTTTTTACGTATTCAAATCCCGGTTTGGCTTGAACGCCCGTTGTATGATCTAAAATGCATGCGTGCTTGTGCGGTGTGTTTAGTATGCTGCTGTATTATTCAGGATCGTGATCCATAAATAGTTTTACTGTATGAAGTGTCATTACTAAAGTTTTAAGGCTCTGTTCATTATCAGAAATCCGTAAGGGAACCGAGAGGGCTGTTGGTCTGCGCTTCCACATAGCACAACCTCACCCTGCGTTCAAACAAGGGAACGAAAGTCCATCGATGACTCACTTCTAATTCTGTTGTGAATAGTTTCCTTGTTGCTGTTCTGATTCGAAACACTAGCCACGATCTGCGCAGTTTTACTTCGTACTGTATTGAAAGACATTACAGTATTACTTATGATTAAGGTATATTTTAATGTACATAAATAGCAGGAGAGATCAATGGAATATTCCGGAGGTTTCGTATGTTAACAACGTTGTTGCACGAAATGGAGGCAATCGTTGATTGATTTTCCCATTCCAGCATACCGGATCATCTTTACATAGTAGTCCCCCGAGGAAGATGGTCTTCCTGTCTTTCTTATAACGAATGTCTCTGTCACCCATTTTCTGGATAACTGAAAATCTGTGTATAACACAAAGAACACGTTTCCTTACAGTAGTCTGACATCTAGATCAAATTGCGTCTATGTTCAGGCATTTTTAACGTTACTGATTATGATGGACACTTTGAGACTGCTTGTGTAGAGGACTCACTGTAACATTAGGTCACTTGACCTAATAGTGATAGCTTAAGTCTTTATGGCATGAGGTAAGGATAAGTGCCGGCCGTCTTGCTCGATCATGGTTGTCATGGTACGGCATGAACTTTGAACTACAAGTCATCAGCGCTATGCTGATCGACTGCCAGGATCAGACCAGGAAGTTTCAGAGCCCGTCATGAGAACCTGCCAAGTGAGGGTACTACACATGCTGACTTTGATCAGTTACCTCTGTTAATATTGGAGCAATGAACAGAAAGTGCTTTTGATATATAATACAATGTGTTTCTGTGCTCACTTCTGTATTCTCACTCGCCCTTATGAGAAGTGAACTTTTTCTTCACGGCCTTGTTTAACAAACCATTGTGGGCAGTGCGGAACATTTCGGAGCTTTTTAGGGTTATGTAAGATAATTAAATCAGTAATCTTAAATGTTGCATCATGCTTAGGACTGTTTACAACCATGTTGTCATTTACATTACGGCATTTGGCAGACGCCCTTACCCAGAGCGACTTATATTTTTATCCCATTATTTGTCTGAGCAGTTGAGGGTTAAGAGCCTTGCTTAAGGGCCCGACAGTGGCAACTTGGTAGTGGTGGGGTTTGAACCTGGGACCTTCAGATCACTAGTCCAATGCCTTAACCACTGAGCTACTTCTACACACGTCATGGTAATCTGTTTCTTGCAATCATTCCTGCTTTCATTATGAACAGAAAGCTTCTTTTATCTTTTGACCCACCTTGACTGCAGCAGCGAAGAAGAAAAAAAGCAACAAAGTTAAATCAGAGCGATGAGATTCCACACCTGTTGAGTTGAAGCAAACCCTAGACCATTATTTTTAAGGGCACTTTCACACTAGGAGTGATTGATTTGTACCATGCCCAGGAACAAATGCTCCCCATTCTCCCACTAGCGTTCACATTCTTCTTCTTCTTCTTCTCCATATTCTGGTACACCTGCGCATTTTTCGCTCTCCGATACAGCAGGTGGCGGTACGCACCTGGTTGGTTTGTGAGCCGCTATTAAAAACAAAGAGAAGCAAAGAACGAAGGACTCAATCTTGGCATCATGCTGAATAGTCATATTCTGGAAAATAATGTCAAGAGCAATGCTTTTTCGTTCCTTCCTACTGTATCAGCTATGGCTGTGTAGGTGAGAGGATGAGCTTGGCGCTTGCTATGCAGGAGACTGCCAGCACAGCATTCGTATTGGATTCGATCCGTCTCCGAGTATGCCATACCATGCCCGCGACCTTGGGATCAAGTGTTCTCGGAAATGCTTCAGGAGCCCTAATGTGAAAACGCCCCAAGAGGACCACAAATCGTGTTCTGGGAGCAAAACCAGCATTCATATGAGTACCGAACGTAGGGACTGAATGACAATAGTTACCCCTTTTCCACCAAAGCTAGTTCATGTCTGGTGCCAGTGCTGGTTCAGAGCAGGCTTAATAGCAAATCTTCTAAGAACTGGCTTTATTTTTCAATGCGATAGTGAGTCGCGTCATTACGTCATTGTAAAGGTCCGTGTACATCCCTCCTTTCCCGGCAATGCTATTGGCAAACAAAAAAAACAAATGATAGTACAGCAACAACAATGGTGAACTTCAACATGGCTTTACGAGTCCACTTTGAGATCAAAGTGTTGTTACTAGAAAGCATTTTTGCTCCCATGGCTATTTTTAGTCCATTTCCTTTATCTTTTGTGTTACACTACATGTGACTACACTACCCCGGTTTATAGATGGCGGTCACAAACTTTTAGATCGTCATAATCACGCCCTGTCGGCCCCTGACATAAGCGATTCTTTGTTCTAGCCCAGCGAGGTGCTGGTGCCGGTGCCGCTCGCGAAACCGGTTTTTCTGCCTAAGGTCCAGTGCAAAGGAAGGCTGTCTCCTGTTTTAGCAAATAGAATCTTTTTACATTTACATTCATACATACATACATGCGACTTACATTTTTATTTCATTACACATCTGAGCAGTTGAGGGTTAAGGGCCTTGCTCAAGGGCCCAACAATGGCAACTTGGTGTTTGTGGGGTTTGAACCTGGGATCTTCCGAACCGTAGTCCAGTGCCTTAACCATTGAGCTACACCTGGCCCTGAGCATGTTTTGAGCATGTTTGTCCCACGTTGAGTTAACATTAGGTGATATGATGAGTTTCTGAAAGGAAGTGTTGCTGAGACTAAATTCTTGTAACCAATCATATCTCCGAAGGCGGGATTTTTTGCTAAACAGGGTGGGCCATGGGCAAGTAGCCTGCCTACAATACCGGTGTCACCCTCTTTGGAGGAACAGTTCCGTCCACTTGCTCGTTCCACTTATCCGTGGCCCGCCCTGTATATACGGTAGACAAAACGCTTCACAGCCCACATTCCACATTCTGTCAAAAGCATTTACACTCTGATTCAAATGATTAGTGCGGTTAAGTGCACATCTCATCAGACCACTGTTCATGTAAACAGGATGATTTCAATCTGATTAATATTATCCATTTAAACATGGTTGTTGATATCCGATGATCCTGGTAAATATAACTGCTTCAGGAAAATAAGCATGCTAGACACAGAACAGATTTATTTTCTTTTGGTCTCATTTAGACCCAAGGGCATGTGTTTTTGTTGGCCCGGACTCGGTATTCTAGGCAGGCTTGGCCGTTGTGAGTTAATCATGTGCCGGTCATTCATTATTAGCTGGATTATGATATTTAGCAAGCACAACATTGTTATTGTAGACACGAAGCGCTAGAGCGGAAGCTTTCGAATTTCTCCTGGCAGTGTTAGTCCTGCTGAGACGAACTCGGTCCCATTTGTAAGGACAGCTGTCTTGTCAAGAATGGCAGCGTTGCATGTGTCCATCTTGGACAAGGCGATTCTGTGATTCTGATTAGTGGACAAGAGCTTCAGCAGAATGGTGCAGGCTGAGTGGACGAGGAAAAAAGAAAGAAAAGCATCTTAGCAAGTGAAATATTCTAGAATTTAGCCAAACATATCTATAAGTTCATAAAATAAGATTACATTAAACCATATACCTGTATAAGATGATTAATCTTATTTCTAGTCCAATGTTATTAAAATTGCAAGCGGAAAATGTCTTTTTCTGTTGGCAGATAATTTAGATAATTTAGTTTGTGCTAGTGTCCTAAACTGAAACCATGGCTGCGTTCTGTTTCACAGTGTTCTTTAAAGTGTGATCCCTACTCCCTGATTCCTGTTACAGGGAGCGTCAATTTGAGGAACTTCCCTCGACAAAATCCGTCTATTCCGAGCACCCTGTGCTATCACAGACATCACTTGCTTCCTGCGTCACCCCGATAACATAAGCACCTCGAAAACCTGTTTGCCATAGTGGTTAGCTTGGAGTTTCCATGATCTCTTTCGTGCTTGGTGGGTTTCTTCCGC
>JAQQZS010000037.1:22841111-22853670 GCA_030068045.1 Platyallabes tihoni
TGTGTGATGTTCCACTTACATCCAACAAAACAAAAGAAAACTTTCATGGCTTAGATTCAGCAGTTTGTCAAGGATTATATTTTTAAAATTAGTAATCTTATCTTATTCTCTTTAAAAGAGAATGTGGAATGTCCACGATAAGGTACTTCCTGTTTCTGGTCCAACCTTTTTGCTCAGTTTGTCAAATCACAGAAAATCCACCAACATGGTGTATGAAACCCGATATTCGCCAGTGCTACAGTAGTTTTATCACTTTAGACACCTGCTGTTCTTAACGCCACCTGACGGCGTTACAGGAAACTGAAAAAGCGATGAGGGATCTCCATACGTGCCTCGTGTACCAGCATTAAGTCGTGATCGAGTTACATCGGAGAAGAAGAGAATCGCCCGGCTGCTGGAAACACGAATCACTGCTGAAATGCCTGCGCCGCACCGAAACACTGATGGAAGGCGGCAGGTTGCGGATTTTACTCTCAGACATCCAGCTTTTTGGGATTTTGGGTGCTATTTAAAATACAAGGGCGCTCAAGTCAAAGCAGGAGTTTTGATTGTGAAGAATAACAGAACACAGTTATGAGAGTAAGAACTACCTTTTTTTTCTATATATAGTCCCCTGATACACTAATGCACTTATCCAAGCACTAGTGAAACGCTGAGATATCATTTCTTAGTACACCGGAGCCAAGATCAGACAAGAAACGCCGGCCTCCCAGGAACTCCTTTAATGTGGAAATGTTTTGGAGTAAGGTCAGGGCTGTAAGAAGGATGTGGCAATAACTCCCAGCGGAGTTCCCGTAACGTGCAAGTGGTGTCGTGGATGATTGATTGTGATTGATTGCAGTTTTCACAGATAGTCGATTTTCAAAGATCAGATGTTTCTGCAGTGGACACCTCAGCCGGAATCGTCGCACACGGTTGTATAGCCTTCTTTGAAATGTTTGCGATTTTCTTGTATTGTAAGAAATGAGTCTCATCACTGTACGTGTCAATCGGTTTTACGACTTTCTTTCATCACCAGTCCCGGTTTGACGCGAACGTCTTCAGACAGGAAACAAACCTATTTTAGATCAGTGTGGAGTGTGGTTCCGTTTAGGTACCGGCCTGATCCGCTGTGGTGTTGATCGATAGCAGACATGTTTGTCCATGCCAGATCATTCTGTCCAACACACACACACACATACACTGTGATGCCCTCGAATTCCCTGCAGATTTTCCTCAGTCGTGTTCTCCTGTTGTTTTAGATCCCCATAGAGAGAGACATACTTTTACACATGCCTATCCTCTTAAGTATTGCGGCGCAGCCCTGCTGCATTGTTGGATCCTTGGAAATGTTTTCCTTGGCGGTCTCAAGCCCTTAAGGCTCTCTCTCTCTCTCTCTCTCTCTCTCATACACTCTGTGTATTCTTGTTTTTTTCAGGCATTGTCCGACCACACAGAAATATGTTTTTGAAAATATATTTTCTCTCTCTCTGTGAGTTGTAACATGAGGTCAGGAGTGTTGAGATTAATGTTCAGGTGTTGAAGATCCAGGCCTGTTATTATGACCAGGACGCTCCACACCCTCGATTCATCACAGTCGTTTTATTACAGCTCTTCTGTTTTCAAAGGCCTCATCAAACATCTGCGTGTGCTTCCTTCTTTCTTTCTTTTTTAGCTTTCCTTTGTTCGGACTCGCGAGCAAACATTTGTGCGCAGCTTTCAGCCTTTATCTCCAGCTCTCCATATCTTGCTCACGGTCTATACCTGATAGAGGGTTAGAGGGTTAGTATGCATTGGGGGTATTTGGACGGGAGCCCGGGAGCCCAAGCGGCTCTTAATGAATAATAGAAAGGCCTTTTCCAATACAGGCTGTGCATGTTGTTCTTTCTCTCCCTCTCGCTTTTTTTTTTTTTTTCCAGTCTATCCGGAGTATTCTGCTTGTACAACTGAGATAAAACTGTATCCCAAAGATTTTTCTTTAAGAAGGAAAAAAAAAAACCTCAAGCATCTCAAGTAGGAGGATGGGCGCTTTAGAGATGAGGTCATACACGCCTGCTGTAGCGTTGCGGATATTTTTTGGAAGGTTTGAATACCGGAATAGAAATGTGGAGCAGGAGTGTGTACAAGCATACGTCTTTTTCTCTTTCTTCTCCAACCTGCACTATATTAAATCGGTAACAGCTCGGAGGTAAAGTAATAAAGTCAAACGGAGCCAAAATAATGTCCATTTTAGTGCCTTTGATAAGGGCGGAAAGGTTTATTTGTGTGCGTGTGCGCTCTCTCTCTCTCTCTCTCCCTCGATCTCGATGTGGGTGTGCCAGGATTGTAGCCGATGCTGATTTACAGATTCCTCATGCCTGCTGAGCTGTTCCTTTCACTCCACTCATTAAGAAGCAGCTATAAAGAAAGATACGACAGTCCTGTCTGAAAATGAACATCGACGTGATAAATACTCGTGATGGGCTTTCACCAGCGGAAAAAGCATGCATGCAATCCCATCACAAGTGGTAACTGGAGATTCATTCAGGATGCCAGGTGGGAACCAGATCGATCAGTCGAATCCTGTGTTTTTTGCATCAGAAGGAACGAAACATTGGATTGATTATGGGATCGGATTAGGCATTATCTAACCCAGTCTATTGCTCTGAATGTGTGAAAGGGTTCCTGACATAACCCAGATCCAGATAATTAATAATAGGACTAATGTCCCAGTCAGCACTAATGCATTATGTAACATCATAAATCAGGGCAGACCGCCACGATCGGAAAGAATTTTTTTTTTTCACTCGGAGCGAGATGGATGGTGTTAACCTTTCATAATCTGTTCGGTAGGAAAATATTAGCCATGTAAAGATCTGATCGTTTGTCTTGTGGGATGAAATGTATTCTTTCTGTGCATGTTCGTCCCACGTGGTTTTAGCGTTAGGTGACGTGACGCGTTTCTGTCCCGCTTAATTAGAAAGAAGAGCAGAAACGCAAATATCTTGTTCATCATTGTCTCCTGAATAAGAATGCAGCTACATAAGGCGGGATTGGAACGCCTCTAAAGGATCTCTCTTTGTTTCAGTGCGATTCTAGCCAATTGGACATCTCTGTACAGACTAGTGAGGTTAATGAATTATTGCAGATAATTAATAAGCATTTTACCCATAAAAAAAATTTTGATGTGTAGAGTCTCCATGGTTCCTTTCCATTGTCCACCGTTTTGTTGAAGCCTTCAAATCTTCATTTGCCGAACCTAAAGAGCTTGGGCAAAGCTAAGCATAAAGACATAGCTGCTGCCAAAGTTGGCATGGTAGAACCTGACTGGCCTACACAAGCGTCATGACCGCAACCCAACGATCACCTGATGCATTGGGATAAATAGAAGCAACAACAGTGTGTCAGACCTTTCACCCGCCCTCACTAATGCGCTTATGGCTGAATGGGCCCAAATCCCTGCTGACACGCTCCAAAAATCTAGTGGAAAGCCTTCCCAGAAACATGAAGAATGTTGCACCAAGACAGAGGGGACTAACTGAGTTGTGAACATGAGGAGATGAGAAAGCGTGTAGTATTATGTGAAGATGGACCTGGAGTCAGCGGTGAGTCATGAATCTTTAATGGATTTATTTATCCGTGGAGGAAATGAGGTTCTGGTGCTTTCTGACATCGGCACAAGAGGAGGATGAGCGAGAGATGGAGGAATGTGAGGGACATGGGGAGGAACCGTGACTCATCTCACAGAACCTTTGGTAGAAAGGAGTTGGAGTTTTGTGAGGATGAACAGTATCGATCAAGGAGTGTGAATATTATCGATTGAGTGAATGACATGCGATTACTCCAAAACCTCCCACAGGTGTACATGTTCAACTGATTTTCTCTTTTTTTCCCCCACATGGCCTAAAACGTTCAAGGAATACTAGACTTGGTTTCGGTTCACTGAAAATCAGATCAATAATGTAACCGGAGATTGAATTAATTTGATGCAGTTTGGGTTAACCGCAGTAGTTTGGTACTGTCTGTTAGCATCATTTACGTACAGAATGTTTAGCTTTATTTACTCTTGTAGCTCAGGTTTTTAAACAAAAATTACCGTTACATGTGATTTAATAGCTTATAGTATTTTAAGGTACTTTTAGTTTATAATAAGTAAAATAACTTGGTTCTTTTAGGTCATAATAAGGCTAATAAGAAGACCCCCTTTTTTAAATTGAGCTTTTCTGAGATATTCTTGCTATTGCCATCTTTGAATTTTTCTTTCAAATGAAATGAATCTTGGTAAAGTAGGTTTACTGTAAGTTCAAGGACTGGCACTGCGAGATCAATGCGCTCGACATCTCAGTGGTGCCTCGAGGATGAAAGAAACTACATCTGTCGCTCTTTGCTGCTTTTCTCCATCATCCCATCATCTCCTCAGCTGCCCGACCCATCCCCCCCTTACTCTAGGGCCCTTGAAAAAGTCTCCTACCATCAAGACAAAGAACAACCTACTTCATGCTCACTCAGTCTCCTTAGAGACTTCTCAGTAGGTTACTTAGACCAACCAAGCACCAGGGGTTCCATGCTCACCCACATAGAGTGTCTCATAGATTATGCGCGAGTTAGAGATGTGCCTCGGATTTTAGTCTTCTCTCTCAACTACACCAATGCACATGCAATGGATATGGATCTGGATCTCAAAACTCCACTCCCTGCTTCCACCTTGTCCATGTTTTATCAGCAACTTGTATGTTTTTATAGTTTCGAAATGAGCTGGTCTATAATGCTTTGTGTTGCAAAGCAACTTTTGAGACCTTTTCCTTATTTTTTTGGGTAGCAGAAACTGTCAAAGATTGTCATAATTTTGAGATTTCTGAAAAAAAAAAGCCACGGAGATGACAGTTTATGATTTTGTAATAATCAGCCGTAATTTTGAGAGAGACTAAGATAAGTCAGAATTTGGTCATAATAAACCACAATTTTGAGATGTTTGAATTTCAGGATAATGAGATACAAGACACAGGTTTGAGATAATAAACCACAAATTTGAGATAATACACCACAATGTACAAGTAATGAGACCCACGTTTGCGATAAGAAGTCAGAATAATTGGGATATGTGAGATAATAAGCCACAAATTTTGAGAGAAGTCTGAATTTCAGGATAATGAGAAACAAGAAACAATTATGTGAAGTCACCACTTGGAGATAAGAAGCCACAATTGAGCGATAAGAAGTTTAAATGTCAAGATATTGAAACATAAAACAGTTTTGAGAAACCACAGTTTTGACATAATAAGCCACAAACCTGAGAAAATAACCCACAATCTTGTGGTAATAAATCACAAGTTGGAAATAATATTCCCCAGGTTTGAGGGGAAAAAAGACAGAATTTACAGATGACCCCAAATTTTGAGATACTATGCTACACTTTTGGGATAAGAGAGAATTTTAAAATACTGTAATGAGCCACAATTTTGAGATAGTAAGATGCAATTTAGAGATAATCCACAATGTTAAGTCCGAATTTCAAGGAAATGTGACACGACACAATTTTGAGATAATAAACCATAATTTCAAAAATAATAATCAGTCAAAATAAGTCAAGATTTGCAAATAAAAATCAAATCTTTAGATAATATGCTACACTTTGGGGACAAGTGAGAATTTTGAGATAATGAGAGAACTTACTGTAATTTTATAGTATAACTTGAAATTTTAAAGATGGCACAAAATTGTGGTTTATTCATTCAAAATGGTAACATCTTAGGATTGTAGCGTATTATTTCGGAATTCAACAAACCATAGGCACGTCTAACTTTTTTGGGGCCCTAAGCACAATTCTGCTAAGGGGTCCTCCCGCCTATTCATAGAGCCATTTTCTACAGACGTACAGTAGCACATGACACCCCAGTACTACAATAACTCCGTCCTATAAAACTGCTTGCTCCATCCGTCAGTGAACAAGTAGACCACTACAGAGCAGAATGAGGTGCTGTATAAATAAACAATATTTATTGAACTAACAATGAACAAGCCATCAATATTTATTGAACAAACAATATATTAACAATATTCATTGACTATCACAAAACTCACAGTTCAGGTTATAGGTATCGTTGACCTAATTTTGATTTACTGCTTTCTGGGAAAGCAAAAATTCACAGTCAAGCAGGATACAGTACAACACGGCAAGGTAATATCGCACATGCTTGACATTTAAACTTGAGCTAAATATTCACGGAAAGTTTAGCATAGTGAGAATCTACTGACAGTTTTTAGACAGTAGGAGGAAACTCAGAATTCTTCTTCTTTTGAGTTTTATGGCATGTGATGTAATACCGCCACCTACTGGACTGTAGGGTAGATGGGGGCATAAGAGATACTATTCAACAATATAAGTTGCAATAGTTCAGAGTGCGCTACCTGTGGGATTATAAACAAACTGTAACAAGTTACCGCCTCAAATCGCTCCAAAATCTAAAAGCTCAACTTGACAGTGAGCATGCAGGTTGAGCGTGCAGGTACGTGCAGCGTCTCACGTGGGCACGCGGGGCTTCTAATGTGCAGTTTTCGACTAATTAGCGCTCACTGTGTTTTGAGACTTGTATAAGCGTGTGTAATTAGTAGGTTCGATACTAATTCGCTCACAGCTTTTAACACGCTCAATTTTTGATGATGTGACGCCATAAAAATGTGTTTTTGTTGCGCCACTCGGAAGCTTGTTCACTCGATACAGGGGTATTTCATCTGAGGCTATTTATCGGTCACGGGCAATCAAACTGTAAACCAGCCAATTCTGGTCACTTGCTGATCGACTGGTTCATCTCTATTATAAATGTAAAAGTCGATTTTGCAGTCAGTGTGGGGACACGTGAATCACCACAGAAAAGAATCTCATGCCTTTGTCTTGGTGAGGTGATGATCTTAGGATTGTCAAATTGTAATTTGTCAATTTAATTACGCTGGAAAAGTCAGAGTTGTTCTGCGATAGTAGGCATAATTGAAGTCATGATATTTATAAAATAAACCTAATTAAGCAATTATATCCATAACGCCAGATGCGTAAATATAAATTTATCACAAGTGAATAGAGGCGTGTGTGTGTGTCTGTGTGTGTACAAAGAAACGTTGGTCATGTACAGGATGTTTCGTAGCCTATATAAAGAGGCATTTTATATAGCTCCATGTATAAAGACTTTCTGCACTGTGGAATATTATGTCATGTAATATGATTGCAATAATTATAAACATTGTAATAATAGAAAAATGTGGTATTGGTATTGGCAAGCAAACATACACTTTTTTTTGCATCTGTGTGTATGTGTGTTGGATTTAGGTATGTTGTTCATTTTCAGAGTAGCTAAAGCATGAACTGCCTCACATTATCGCGAGCTCAGCATTGTGTGTGTGTTGACCGGGCTTGGCTGGGTGTGTGTTGTCCATCTGGCCTGCCCCAGCAGCAGTGCATTGGTTAGCGAAGTGCTTTCCGCTGACTCATGCACTCCCACTCTTGCTGCTAATGTAGCTAACGCAGAAAAATGAGCTCTTTTTTTTTTTTTTTTTTTTTTGAAGCGTCATCTGCTTCTATCTTGAGTAGGAAAATGAATGATACTTTCAATCCTCTTCTATCTTTGACTCTTTTGTGAGAATGTCCTGCTAACCGCACACACTTTTAGCACATGATAAAAAGACAGCAAAGAAGGGGGAAGACTTTTTTTTTTTACGGTACCATGTGACCTGCACTCCATCGTCCTCACTGCTCCTTTGTCCCATTGTAACCCTAATTTTTTGTCTATATCTGCGTAATATATTTTTTCATGCACTTTCCAAACTATCGGTCCGCTTTTTATTCTCACGACTCCCATTTCGCTCAAGCGCTTCTCTCATCTTTTCTCCCCCCTCGGTATTTTCTACCTTTCCTCCTCTTCCTCTTCTTCCTCCATCGATCGACTGTGTCTCAGTTTGCGGATGCTACAAGGTTGGCATTATATCGTTATTAGACCCAGGAGTGGGAGAGAGAGAGAGCATCCGGTGCACCCCCACCCGGCTGTGTACTCTTTCTCACCCTCCATATCTCTCTCTCTCTCTCTCTCTCTCTCTCTCTCTCTCTCTCTCTCTCTCTCTATTTACATGTAAATTGTCAGTGCCTGTTTTAGTGCCATCTGCTCTACTGGGGCTATGGGCATGGTGTCCACAGGACTCCTGGGACCCACACACCCCTAGATATACACACCCATACACTGCATGGCCTTACTGCATCATCACAAAGGAAAACGCAGACGCAAGTCTCTTTCCTATGTGTGTGTGTGTGTGTGTGTGTGTGTGTGTTTTATTTCATAAAGTCCCTTAGAGACTGTAATTGATAACTTATGAATGGACTGGGGGACATGGTGTAATGAACTGTGCATGCATGTGTGTGAGGCGGGGTATCCTTCATGCAAAAGCATACACACTCGTTAGACAATAATAATAATGCAAGAATAAAAAAGTCTGAGCTGAAGCTGAGTTATTATTAAGTGGGGCCATGCACATGTATTTAGTTTAGAAAAAAAGTATAATATAGCTGAGCAGTTAGCCTGTGTTCACACTGATATCGAGCGGTGAGAGATGGCTTTTTATTTTCAGCACGAGCCGTCGAGCTAGGGTGACAAGCAGGAAAGTTATTGTTAGCGAACGTGTGGGCGAGACGAGCAACACACAAGGATTTTAAGTTAACTTGCTGCAAATGAGGAAAGAATACATGCGTTTTAATAAGCAAATGATGTGTATTTAGTCTCGTTTAATTATGTGTATTTTGTTCGTACTCCATGCTTGAGCAGTGATAGAAGTGCTTGTTTAGCCCTGAATCCGATTTGTTATTTTGGCCACGAATGAACAGCGGGACATGTATTCCCTACAGATTTACCTTCAGGACTGAAGCTTTGAGCATGAACAATTATTTGGGGTCAAAATGGTCTGGGATTTTAAATGCTCAATTTTCCGGGCATTAGTGCAGAATATTAACCACTGAGCTTCCCCAAGCGGTTCTTCTCACGTGCAGAGCATGATGTACAAGTACAACCTCTTGTGGCTTTCAGTAGGATCTGCACGCTTCATAACAATGAGCAGAAATGATTTCGACTGTTTTATGCCTGTGCTATCAGACACCTGCCCTCAATCAGTACCTTAAGGTCGTCAGCTGACTTCATTTTTTTGCCGCATATGTCATTGCTGAGCCTAGACCTGACCAGTTGAAGCAACCTCGGGTTATAACACCGCCTCCAGAGGTCTGTACAGTGACTACCATGCCTGTTGGGTTTTCCACACGCTTTCCTTCTTACCCTGACACGCCCATCACTCTGGGATAGGGTCTGTCTGGACTCATCTGGCCACATGACCTTTTTCCATTGCTTTATACTACAGTCCAATCTTTATACTCCATAGCAAATGGAACCCTTTTTTTTTCAGATGATTCTGACTAACAAGTGGTTTTCGTATGGACGCAGCTGTTTAGTCCCAATCCTGTGATTTCTCATCACATTGTGTGTGTATGGAAATGCTCTTACTTTCACTATTAAACATAGTTATGATTTCTACTTTGCATTTTATATGATTCAACTTCCCCAAGCGTTTAAATGATCTCTAATCATCGGGCAGTTCAAGTAATTCAAAATCTCCTTAGTTGCTTTCTTTGCTTGATACAGCCCAACAATTTGACCCTTCTGAAATGGCGACAATTTACATGTTTAAAAAAATTAATACTTTTTTTTTAAGCTAGAGGGTGTCCTACAAGTAACTCATCAAAATTCCCACTCAAGAAACAAGACAACAAACTACTTGACATTGTTCTAACCAAAGTAGTTGTAAAAAAAAAAAAAAATAGGAACAACCATGAAAATATCTTCATTATTGCAACTACACACACAAAAAAACCCCCAAAAACCACCCAAGAGATCAGAAGGCTCTTGAATGAACAAATGGACGGACACCATGATGGCTTCTTTCTCATTCTGATGTTCGAGGTGAAGCAGATTTTTACGCCTTGCACGATGCTGTCACATGATCGAAATAAATTCCAATACAATTCAATTCATAATGTTCCTAATAAAGTGTCCAACACGTGGACCGTCTCCTGTTATTCGACAATCCTGTCGTTTTCTTCCACGTGCGTCTCAGGTCTGTTTCTTCCTCCGTCTGCACGTTTCTTTGTCATCTTTTATACTTTGCTTCCCCTTTGGTTTTGTCTTGTACAGCATAATTACTACAGATGGACAAAAATGTCTAAATATGAACGCACACACACGTGGAACAGAAGGATGCTTGTAGGCAGTCGTTCGTTTCCTTGTGAATAATTACACAGTGGTGTCTCGCTGTCTTCTCCATCACGCCGTGCATTAGACACCAGCGTTCCTCCTTTGAACATGAGCATGGGGAGTGGTTGTTGTGTCTGCAGGACATGCATGTTTATGTCTGTGTGTGTGTGTGTGAGAGAGAGAGAGAGAGAGAGTAACCTCCTGATTTAGGGTACCAGTAAGCAGCCTGCAAGAAAACAGATAAATAAGGACAGGCTTTTTTTTTTTTACACTGAATGCAGCAGCAACCATTTTGTATCTCCTTCATCCTCTACATGTCGTTTACTGTCATCTCTCTCTCTCTCTCTCTCTCACACGCATACAAACAATTTCTTTCTGTCTTTGTCCATCTCTATCTGTCTCTCTCTCCATTCTCTTTCTATAGGAGTCTTTCTTCATGTCCGTGTCTCTCTCTCTCTCTCTCTCTCTCTCTCTCGCTCTCTTTCTCTCTGTGTCTCCCTCTCACCTTCTCTTTGTCTCTCTCCATCTTCAGATCCTCTTCTATCTTTTTCTCTGTCTCATTCTGCCACACTCTGTCTCTCCATCTGTTTCCTTCTCTTTTTGTTTCCCTCTCCCTTCTCTGAGGTCAGTTCGGTTCCTCTCTCTCTATACTGGATGTATTTCTTCATCTGCTTGTCTCACTCTTTTTGATTCCATTACATCTCCTCTTTGTTTCTCTTCATCTCATTCTCCATCTCTCTATTTTCTCCTGTCATCTCCCTGTCTTCCTCTGTCTTTCTGTCTTTCTCCTTAATCCCCTTTTTCCATCTCTCTCTCTCTCTCTCCATCCTTCATCTTCCCGTTTCCCTCTCACACATTTCCCTTTTTCTGTCTTGCTCTTTCTTTTCTCTCCCTGTCTCCCTCTCATTTTCTCTCTTTTTCTGTCTTTCACACACATTCTTTCTTTCAGTTTCCGTCTCCCTCTCATCTCTCCTTTTTTTTTACCTGTCCCTAAAGAGTCCCTTTCCCTCTCATGCTTTCTTTCTCTATTTCTCTTTCTCATACCTCTGTCTCTCTCTCTCTCTCTCTCTCTCTCTCTCTCTCCATGTTACCCCCTCCCTTTCTTTCTCTCTTTGTCTCCCTCTCACCCTGTCTCTTTTTATGTCTCTCTTTATCACCTTGTCTTGTCTTTCAGATGCTTTCTTCCTCCGTTTCTCCATACCTGTTTCTTTGCGTCTCTCTCTCTCTCTCTCTCTCTCTCTCTCTCTCTGCACCTTCTGGCATTTACAAGTAGTTCCAGTATCATGCTGCTATTTGCTAAACTCCTGCTGATTCCTCTTCCAGGAAGCCAATAGAGATCATGTACTTGATTTTGTGTGTGTGTGTGTGTGTGTGTGCGTGCATTTTTTAAAAATGTGTTTCGTGTATCATTATCCGCTTCATGTCCAGTTACATTATATGACACATCAGCTCTGGTGCCCCTCTCTGTCTTTTCCTGACAGCCATAAAACTTCCACCGAGTCGCCATGACCACGTACAAGCCTTTTAAAAAGCGCCTTTACGAGTCCTGCGTTTTCTCCTTGCTGATTTGTGTTTGCTTTAGCGTGTGTGTGTGTGGGTGTGTGCTGCGCCTGTGTGCGTTTGTGTCTGACTCAACCATGTGGGGAGAGAAGCCATGTGGAGTGAAGGAACATCATCCCAGTGTGGTCAGTTAATGACATCCTGGAACTGCTCTCTGTCTTTTATGTGCTTAAGTCAGGAATAAGAATAGCATCGAGGGAGCAGCTGTCTATCCATCCATCCATCCATCCATCCATCTATAAATCAGTCTGTTTATCTACCCATCCTTCCATCCATCCATCCTGGTCTGTCTCTTTCGTTTTGTTTATGTATGTATACACAGTCGAGTGCACAAGGTTACATCCAGAACGTTGAGTTCTACTTCTTGTTAAACAGCTTTCCAACTAGAGGTCATGACCTTGTGCTTGCATAAAGATCTATTTGGGGTTATTTGGTCAAAAGGCTTAAGAACCCCTGATTCACAGAGCGTGTCACTAACAGTGAGAGTCATATGGGGCTTTTTTAGGGATCTGAATCACCAAAGATCAATCGAGTCGGTATTATCACGATACCGATGAGCTGATTTTACCCTGTGTATGGATACTGTCGCAACTGGTGTCCGTACATACAACAACCAGACACTTTTCAACTTAAATAACCCGGTAAACGACATCCAAGATGAGTTGCGGAAATCGTTACGCGCACTCTGCTTGCTCCGCGAACCAGGCCTCGAAGCCTCGGCGTTGCCTGATGCCGGCGGCCGGAGGAGGGGACATCGGAAGCGG
>JAQQZS010000037.1:22912943-22923230 GCA_030068045.1 Platyallabes tihoni
GCAAGAAATATCGTTATCGCATTATTCAACAACAATATCGCATATCGCATATTTTCCTAATATCGTGCAGCCCTACTGTATACTGTAATGTCTTTGGGAGTTATTTAATAATCTGACCTGACAGATAAAACTTTATCAAGGCCTTTTCTCTATTGTTACATGATCCCGTTAATATTTCATACCTCCATACAATATTTAAATAAAATTTAATGCCGGTGTGCCAGTTTTCCCTGCCAGCTTTTCCTGTCTGTTTTATTATGTAGCTCTAGAGTGCAGCGCGGTGTGACGCATTAACTGTCCTTCACAGGCAGAACTTTGCTTTTGTGCCTTTCTCACATTTCCCTCTCCTCTTTTGTATTCCTCTCACTCTTTCTCTCATCCCTCTCTCTCTGGTTGTCATGGGCACTGTGAGGCTGAGTCATGTCTGGAGCTCTCATCGGGGCCTTGATGAGGGGATGATTTACGAGCGAGACAGTAAAAAAGCAAGAGTGACGAGCGCGAGGGTCACTGCTCGCCTCGCACTCTTTCGCACCGGCCGTGTCAGACGCTCGTCCCCGGACACATCGGCTCCATTGTTCATACAACACACTGACGTCTTTCTCTCTCTCCTTCTCTGCCTCGCCCTTATGCTTTCGCCGTATTATTCTGTCGCAAGGCGAGGACGTCCTCAGCTCCCCCGGAGAAATCAAGCCAGCTGTAATTTAAAAGATGCACATCTCTCGCGGAAAGATATGTCTCATTTAGCATGATGCTTTACAGCCAGTCATTCCAGACTCATGCAGTAAAATACCCAATACTACCTCAGTTTAAAGCCGTTCATGTCGTTTAAATGATTGATAGTGTAGCAGCCCTTGATGAAGTTCACTCTCTTGAGCAGCTGTATAGGGAGCTCGGTTGTTCTTATACAGCGGAGAAATAAACACACATACCGTCTTGTTTTTATTGTACAATGACCACATTTGCTCCAACCCTAAAACTTTTAAAAGGATTATATTGCAGCATTAGGATTATACTGACTTGGGAAATGAGCCACTTATTATATTTATGAGCATTTTTCTCTGCCTGATGTAATATGCCTCAAGTGGAGACCTCAGTGTGCTCTGTAGAAATATGTATTGAAGTATTGAAGTATTGTTTTCTGTTATTACTCTGAGGATGTTGTTTAAATCTCATTGCTTATTGCCTGTAAGATTCATTATCCATCTTGATGCCTGTAAGTTACAGTAAGTGAATAAGATAAAAATGCTTATTTTATGTTGGTCTATAAGTGCTTGAATTAATGTGTAAAGTGGTTACGCAGTTTAGGATAATAAAGCGTTCTTAAAGCACAAACACAATATTACAGGTCAGTAATTTGCGTGATGAGATGCACCTATTAACATTACAACACTATGAGATGCATGACATCAGATACACGCGTTCTGTGCAGGAAGTTGTTGAGCCCATCATAGTCTCCAATCGTTATTCTAATCCCTGTTAGAAACTTGGATTCAGACGTTGTGCGAATGAATCTTAATCGGCATAAATGCTTCAAATGAAGTTTAAAATTTTCATATTGGATAAAATATATATTGGATTTGCAGTGGTGTGTTACGGTGGTTTATTTGTTCAACATTATCCCGTAGTCCAAATTTTCAAAAATCTTTCAAAAACATCTCCGTGTGGTGCAGTGGTAAAGTACTTGCCCTATCATCCGGAGGTTGCTGGTTCGATCCCCGCGTGATGCTGTAGCCTCTTGCTGCCAAGGTCCAGCAGGGTGGGATGGGAGGCACTTAGTGCTCTCACATTAATTTAGAATAGTCTTTATTGTCATTGCAACAAATTAATAAACAAATTTATTGCAGATGATTTTTTTGCATTAATTACATAAATTGCCTTAATTGCAGATATTGCATAAATAATTGATCCACTATTTACACTTTTTTTTATAGAAGCATTCAGTGCACTTATTGCAAAAGGGTAAAAACTGTTTTTAAATCTACTGGTTCTTGTTTTTAATGTTCTATACCGTCTGCCCAACAGCAGTAGATCAAACAGTTGATAACTGGGGTGTGAATTGTCCTTTACAATTTTATTGGCTAGTTTGAGACAGCGGGAATTGTGTAAGTTTTCCTAGTTGCCGAGAGGGCAGCCGACGATCTTCTGGGCAGTTATGGTGACCCTCTGCAGTGCCGTTCTCTGGGCACCTCTAATTGCGCCTCTACGGCCAGTCAGGGGCGTTTGTGAGCTCGCGCAAGCAGAAGTAGTGGATAGCGCTGTCCTCCGAGTGTGTTACGCCACCCCCAACGGTGTGTGAGTGAGCAGTTCGAAAAGACGCGTTCGTGACTTCACGCAGTTCGAAGGAAACACGTGATAGTCTGCGCCCCTCCTGACTGAGTGGTCTTAATGTGGAGCCCCTAGTGGCGGGGAGGAATTGGACACGACTTAATTAGGGAAAAAATCGGGGAAAATAACAATCTTTTGAAAACCATGTTGTCACGACGTTAAACATCATCACAACATTGTTAGGACTAAATTACAACAGTCGTCCAACATTTGGGTTCCTGCTTTGTTAAATTTCCTAATGGTGGTATTATCTAAATCGTGCCCCCAGACCGTAATTTTCTTTTATGACTTTGATTTCTTCCTAATGCACCATAAAGTCATGGCTGATTACAATTTAATGAGACTAAGAAAGCTTTGCTGTCAGTCCAGCTGTGTGCGTCTGAGAACCAACAGGTCTCTGTACGGCTTTGCATATTTGCCGAACTTTGTTTCTCCTGAGCGGCAGCTTGTGTTGAATCATAATATTATTCATCTCCCGAGACTCACACTCTACCGTTGTGTACATGGCATTTTATTCTCAGTGTTTCTTTTTATTAGCACCTGATTGAATATCTTTGAACCAGAAGTACTGTAGTTTGGCAAACAATTCTCAGATGAGGATTGACACAAGGATATGAAGACAATATAGTGTAGTTAGGGGAAAATGTCACGTCCTTATACGTCTCACGAGGTTAATGTGCGTTTATTAAAAGCACTTCTTCAACAGTGCTTTAAAAATGCAGATTTTTATTTAATCTTTTTTATAACAGCTCCCATGACAGTTGATCAGGCTGTAACTTAGCTGATGCGTTTTATATTGTATGTACTGTTATACTGTTCTGGTACATTATAATGTATTTACAGCTTATTCACACAGCTAATCGTTTACATCATCTAAAACTAACGTAATAATAATAATAAAAAACAAAGTAACATAGTGAAGCTTCCTTTAACAGTTATGAAAGGAGTCTCGAGTGACTTTGTAAGAGTTTGGCAGTAAGCCTCGCACCATGGGTGTTTCTGCGGGCTCTGTGGGTTCTCTGTAACACGACAAGCTCTGCTTTTTGTCTTATTAATCTTAAGAGACAGCACCACATTACAGCAGCTCAACATGGATTATTTTCATCTAACAGCTCACCATATACTGTAATGGTTTTCCTCTCACTTAAGAAATGATTTTATAATGAAAATTCCCTATCAACAAAGATGCAGATAAAGTAATTACCTTGACTGAATGATGACGACGCTTAGATTTTTATTGTGTAAGCATTAGCAATTAATTTAGGGATAAATTAGACTGTTTTTTTGTTGGCCAAAGTAAATAAGCTACACTACCTCTTGAACAAATGAGTCATTGAATTTGAATTGAACTAGAAATAAATTCATACTCACACCATGTGTTTCACTTTCTAATCTACACAGCACTGGAGTGGTGATGTCATATTTTTTTCCCTAGTGCATTCATTTGTTTTACTCCACACAAAAGATGAGGGCTGCTCAAATCAAACCAGGACTTTTGATTGCTAAAAAATAACGCTGTTATGAGAGTAATCTCTATTTCTCTAAATAATCCCCTGCTACTCTAATGCATTTATGCAACTGTTCCACTAGTGCTTGAATACCATAAAAAATAGAAAGTTTTATTCATACTCTGGAGCCATGATCAGACAGCATGCTTCACTTCTGAAATACTGCTCTCCCACGGGCTCCTTTAATGGCCAAGACATGTGGAAATGGCTTGGAGCGAGGTCAGGATTATATGGCAGATGTGGCAATAACTCCCAGCTGAGTTCCTGTAATGTGCAGCTGGTGCAGTGGGCAGCATGAGGTCATGGGTTGTCCTGCAAAAACACAACGCCTTTGGTGATTGATCAGCCCGTTTGTTTTTCCCTGGGAGGCGTTCCACTTCACTGGAACGACTGCAGTGGGCTCGGCCAGAATCATCATTTAGAGATGTACAGCCTTCTTTAAAATGTTTGAACCGTTCAGATGTTTTACTGCGGCCAAGAGTCTCAATTGATATGAAACATGCCCATGTGAGTTGCTTCCTGTCCTGAAAAGGTAATAAAACTTGGGAAATAAATTAGGTGCACCAGTAAATGTGTCGCCGCCTTGACTCCAAAATCGATTTTTAAATGATTTATTACATTTATAATAGAGATGCACCGGTTGATCGACCAGTTACTGGAATTAACTGGTCTTCAGCTAGATCAGCCATGACCGATCAGCCTCGAACATATTCTCTGGGCCGAGTGCAGACGTTCCGGATTAAGGAACGGAAACGCATTTTTATTCTAAATCTGCGATGGAATTATTATAGAAACTCACTCATTACACACACTTACACCAGTCTCAAAACACCATGTGCACTAATTAGTCTCAAAACACACGTTTATACGTTGGAGACATTTGAGGCGTTAAAACGTCAGAAAACTAGTGTTATAAGGAATGAACTACATTTAATTACTCATGTTCAGTTCAGTTGTGAAGCTGTTGAATAAAGTTATACACCTTCGAGTTATGACAACTTTTTAAGGTTCATGGTCTTAAAATTGGAAGAGATGTGATATTGAATAATTATAAAAATATTTATAAAATCGTGATACTTACAAAAATCGCAATATTAAATGAATCAGCACCTGGGTGTTGTGATAATGTCATATCGGGTGGTGAATGGTTATTCCCATACCTATTACTTAGATTAAAGTTTTTTTTTAAAACATGAAAAGGATAATAAAACAATAAATAAATGTTCCAGTATGTTTAATTAGTCGTAGATCTCTATGTAATTAACTAATTAATCTTATGAGCACAGTTGAACCAAAACATGAGAGCAAGTTGTATCTCCGGCACACACAGTGGAATTATATATTTTCTCTGTGTCCCCTCCTGGGGACGGTTCTATTTAGACCAGAGGGGGTAAATTAACAAGAATAGGAGTATACTGTTTGCGAACGCACTCATCTGTAGCTAGGCTCTTGTTTGATGAGCTGCCTTGGGCTTATTAAAGATAACAGACATAAAAGCAGATGATTGGACAAACTGAATCTGAGGATCTGCTACAGAAGGTGAGCTAGTATTTTATTTTTTTATTTTTTTTATAACAACGATCACAACTACTATAGGATATTTTCAATTCCAAATGCTTTTTTCTTGATGGGATACTTTACTGGTACACATTAGAACTGAAATTCCATGTTAGCTGGCTAACTAAAACAGTCTACAGAAGGAAGCAAACCAGTCTTACATTATCACAGCCTTCATTCCACGATATTCCCAATAAACGTCTAGCACTGCTTAAGGAAGGACATGCATTGTTCTGACAGATGTCCCCTGGTTGTCTTCATAGTCTAATAACAGAAGATATCCCTTGGCCATGAAAATACCAGCCCAGGGGGCTTCAGTCTTACCTGGTGTGGTTGTATGGTTTCCGCTATACCCAAAACTAAGCATGCTTGATAGAGACTAAGATGGAAAAATTATAGGCAAGACATCAGGTCCCTTTCTGAAATACATTTACATTTAGGCATTTGGCAGACACCCTTATCCAGAGCGACTTACGTTTTTATCTCATTACACATCTGAGAAGTTGAGGGTTGATGGGTCTTGGGCCCAACTCTAGCAACTTGGTGGTCATGGGGTTTGAACATGGGACCTTCCGAACCGTAGTCCAATACCTGTACTAGACAAAATCCCTGCACTAGAGAGTGGCTTCAAAAAACCCCAGTCTAAAGACAGCATTATGAGAGAATTCTACTCATTTAAGCATAACAGGCATGGACTTTTCTTGTTTTTTTTGTTTTTTGAAATGATTCAACTGTCGAACATTTGTGTTGCAGTGAGGCAGGTGGCCATCCTCGGTTCATACCTGGCTGTTCTGTTCGCCTTGTACCTGGTTCCTCTGGGCATGTATTCCCCTTGCATTAAAGAAGAGGGCACACTGGGCCCAGCACCCATCCTTATTGGGCACAGAGGAGCTCCCATGGTAAAGGCCACCGATACACCGTCCACAGATTTAGCTAAGACACGTCTCAGATCCTCTGATTTTTTTTTTCCTCCCACTGATCATGAACGTCTTACTGTTTTCATTCAGCTCGCACCAGAGAACACACAGATGTCCTTCCGGAAAGCTGTGGAGGCTGGAGGAATGGGACTAGAGACTGATGTGACTATCAGGTGAGCTGGGTGTCTCTCCTGCTGTACTTTCTCCATCTCTCTCTTTTTTTCTTTATCACTGTTATGGCGAGAACAATCACAACAGGATTTCAGCTGCTGTCACTTTATCCTCTGACTTTAAACCAATTCCTGTTTCCTTTCATGTCTATTTGTATGTCTTTCTTTCCGTTTGTCTTTCTCTCACCCCAGGGAAACTACTAAGCTGACACAGTATTAATGTATTCCCTGTACACAATTTCTCTTTATCTGAAATCACTGTTAATTACATGAACACAATTCCCCTGTCATGTCACACTTAAATACGGATTCTGTTCTTTCTTTCTGGTTTTATTCTCCTTTTTCTTCTATCATGTAAACACCTTAGTCTGAACAGTCTGGCTTTATCCGGGCCGATCAATATGAATTATAAATTGTGGTGAGGGGTGGGGGGTAAAAGTCCAAATAGTCCAAAAGAAAAAAAAGGGGATTATTAAATCTTTGTCACTCTTAAATGATTCAGATCATCAAACTGATGTTAATATTATACAAAGATAACAAGAGTAAATACAAAATGCAGTTTTAAATGATGATTCCATTTATCAAGGGAAAAAAGTTGTCCTAATCTGCCCTGCTCTAGGTGAAAAAGTGATTGCCTCCTAAAGCTAATAACCAGTTTTGCCACTCTTGGTGGTAACAACTACAGGCAAGCATTTGTGATGACTGGAAATGAGTGTTTCACATCACTGTGGAGATATTTTGGCCCACTCTTCTTTGCAGAACAGTTTTAATTCAGCCACATTAGAGGGTTTTCGCGCATGAACGCTTGTTCAAATGATTTTGCTTCTCATCTGTGGTTGAATTCCTTTAGATCACAGCATGATGCGTTGCTTTTTTGCTTTTTTTAAGCATGCTTGTCAGACAGGTACTAGTTAAATGATTTCTTGATTCATCAGGTCTGGCAGTAACCATGCGTGGGATATGGCAGGTGAAATTGAATGAAACTTTCCAAAAAATGTAGTTAATCACAGTTCATTCATGACTTAGCGGGGGTGGGGTGGGGAGAGGGGGTGTACTTTTTCACATAGGGTCAGGTAGGTTTAGACGGCTTTTTCTCTTAATAAATGAAATCATGATTTAAAAACTGCATTTTGTATTTACTCAGGTTATCTTTGTGTAATATTCATTTTTTAATAATATCAGTAATTCAAGTATGACAAATATGCGAAATGAAAACCAGGAAGGAGCAAATACTTCCGTCGACTTTTACCTATTCAATTTCTGGCTGAGGAAGGCACACTTTTTGGCTCACATTTCTTATATAGTGAAGCATCTGTCCACTCATAGGTGAGACTGAATTCTTAAATCCAGTCATGGATTTATCGGAAAAGATGGGAAGTTTAGTCTAAACAAAGCTGGAGAAAATACTTCTTTTGTTATATTTCTTGCAGAATAAACACTTCACAGTGGGCAGAACCCATTCAAAAATGATATATTCTGATTAAATGGTGCACACCACAGATCAGCCTCCATGTAAACACCCAAGTTGGAATCTTTGATCGGAATAATGAAACATAGCTGATATCTGTCTTTTTATTTCTCTTTGTCCCTCCCACTCCTGCCACTCACTCCATTATTCATCACTGTCATTATTTCAATCTATAACGAAACAACCTGACCTACTGTTTTCACCTCCTCATTACACCTCATTACATCTCCCATCCCATTAGAACACAACGTCCATCCATGCGATCCGTTCTCTGATCCCTGACACGTCAAAGCCACCAGTCACAGCCTCGAATGAGCCGCCCATTCTTCTGCAGGACACAGGGTCATACCAATTGGGTGGCTTCTGTTAATAGAGATCAGACACAGCTAGATTTCTGGTGCCCTCTTAGTCCTTCCATGAAGAGCGAACAAGCATATTATCTGCCAGCTAATCCTGTTGCCAATCCCACGGTGCCTGAAGGAGCCCCCTGAGGTGCTTCTGAAGTAGGAAGTAGGTGGCGGTGTTGTTACTTAGCAAAGTCAAGGGTTCCTGTGATGCATTTTCATAAATAGCACTAATCAATTGGATTATTGATTCACAAATAAACATAACAATGAACATCATTAATAAGCCTATTTGGTATGTCAACACTGTGCAGTTCAAACAGAATTGCCGTTCATCCATGTGTTTTCTCCTGGCAGCTATGACGGTGTCCCCTTTCTCATGCACGACAGCACGCTGAGAAGGACAACCGATGTACGCAAAGTGTTTCCCAACCGAACAAAGACTCCAGCAGCCATGTTCTCCTGGGCCGAGCTAGAGATGCTCAATGCTGGAACCTGGTTCCTGCAGGTGAGATTGTGACAACTCTTGCATGTCTGTTCCTCAGACAATCATGATAACATTGTTAATATAGAAATGCTTTCAAACCCAATGTAGTACTCTACTTCTAATGTAAAGCCGTAATAATGTTGTTTCTGCTGCAGGTAAGAAGCCATTAGATATATTTATGCACAAATACTTTTATACTGTAATCTTTTTTGCTTTGCTACAATAATACATATAAATTGATGCCCATGTCCAATTTCCCCTCTTTTCTCAGCTTCAAAATGGCCTGCTTTTCTCTCATACTGTAGATACGTCTCTGGTTATTCTGCTGGTTTATTTTTTTTTATCAACACATACAGAGTTCACAGGTGGAAATTAAAGGAGTAACCTAAGAAGGGACATTCAGAGCTATTCATTGTTTAAATAATCAAGTTAACTTCACATGTCAGGGCTAAAAGAAGAAGAAAAAAAGTGTAGGTCAGATGTTCCAATATTTTTGATCTTTTGGAAAATGAAAAAAAAAAAAGGCATTGAATATATGGTGCAGCATGGTACCATTGTATGTACTGTATGTAACATTAATTAAACATCATAGTTAGGTTACAATGCCCACTAAAGTGCCATAGTATTTACTCTAAAGTCCTATGGCACCTACCATGTTAATGTCTGAAGGACAACATAATACACATAATTCTGATGCAACACTGGAGGTGTCCCATAAGAAATTTTTACTATGGTGTGTACTGTAGTGTACATTACACTACACTACTACATATTACTATTGTATATTAGTGTACATTACACTATGGTACACACTATAGTCAAATTTCGTACTGTATGGGACACCTTCAGTGTTGTAACAAAAAGCCCTGTACTGAATCCTGTAGAAAATGTGTGGACTGACCTGAAACATAATATATAATAATGCATTAAAGATATTAAACATATGGTACAGTAAATAAAATTTGAAAAACATATCTACTTAGCTATGACTTTGAAATAACCTCTCAAGAAAATAAAGCAGATACCCTAGTTCAGTGGTCCCCAAAACCCCAGGCCAAGTACCAGTATCTGGTAGTAAATGATTTGGTCGCTCATGAAGAATTAAAAATATTTATTTTTTATTTTGTTTCCATTTTATTGACTATCGGAGTTTGGATAGTGTTTTATTTTGGAAAATGACCAAATCATCTCCCATTCACTTCCGTCTGTACCTCTTAAAAACTAAACTACAAAGCAGACTGGACATAGGGAATACACTTCGGTGTGATTGTCTCTCATCCATCCTAGATGGGACCGTCTGGTCGCAGGGAAGCAAGCTCAGGGCTCCCACTGATTCTGCATTATGGTATGCTGTATGCTGTATATTGTGCACTGTATTATTCAATTCAATTCAATTCAATTTTATTTGTACAGCACTTTTAGCAATTGACATTCCCTCAAAGCAGCTTTACACAATCAAAAGAATTATTTAAGTTTGTATGAATATGAATGTGTATGAATCAAAATGGTCA
>JAQQZS010000037.1:22923330-22969066 GCA_030068045.1 Platyallabes tihoni
AGTTCGCTCAGATACTGCGGCGCGAGACCATTTAATGCTTTATATGTCAAGAGTAGTATTTTAAAATCAATGCGAAAGTTCACGGGGAGCCAATGATGTTATGCTTTGTCACAAGTGCTCATTCGTGGAAAACTGTCTTACATAAAACTGGCCTGTGGTGCAAAAAAGGCTGGAGACCACTACCTTAGTTGATTTAAAACTGAGTGTATGATAACATAAAATGAATTCTGAGAAGTTTTTTTAGCTGGGATGTACAGCTCCAATATATTTGCACATACAGTAAGCCTCTCATGCTTATTGCATCCTGTATTAGATGTGCTTCGGGGCTTTAAACCCATCAATGGAAGCCAATACTGATTACAAGAATTATGCTGGTGCTATCAGGGGGTTTCTTGACTTTACAGTATTGTAGGAAATACAGAGCAAGACGCAATAACAGACAGTATATGACTAATTTATGGAAGGTTTAACTGCAGTACAATTTACATATGATAAATCTTGGAATGTAATTCAACATAGCAAACGTATTTTTTCTGTTAATCCAGAGGGATCCGTTTGGTACAGCATCGTCTTTAGACCCGGATGATCGAGCCCAGGTAGAGAACCAGACGGTGCCCACACTGAAAGAGTTTTTGGACTTAGCTGCACAGCACAGGAGTTTAGTGATCTTTGATCTCCGTCGGCCGCCTATGAGTCACCCATACCGGAATACGTGGATCACCCGAACCCTGGAGGTCATCCATAACGAATCCTTCATCAACTCCAGCCAGGTAACGAAGCCTTTCTGTTATACGGCTCGAAGTGCGCATTTAATTTAATCCTAAAATGAAGATAATGCACTAGGAATGTATGCAATGTATAGAGAGAAACCTGACCACGTAATTCCTCTATGCAATCCACTTCAAAGTCAAATGAATGAACAAAAAGAAAAATAAATGATATAGATGTATTTGCGAGTAGAAATAAACCTGTCTAATTAATAAATAATGTCAGATCTTCCTAGAGCAGAGGTGATTCTTTTTTCTTTGTTGACACTTGACATTTGTATGTTATTTGGCCCCCTGGTTTATATCAAATTGTATTTATTGATCTCTCCTTCATCATTGTGTGTGTGTACTGTAGGTGCTGTGGCTTCCAGCAGATCAGAGGGACCTGGTACAGGAACTGGACCCGGATCTACAGCAGACATCCGGGAGCCGAGCGTCCATCGAAGAGCTTCAGGAGAACAACATTGTGAGGCTCAATCTGCACTACAGCTCAATGTCGCAGGAGCAGATCAGGTATGAACAACCACAGGTACGCATGTGTTCGCACAATAGACTTCTAGGCTTGTTCTGTGTGTATAGTGTTAGCTAGATGATTAAAATGTTTTTAGCTACATTATGTACCTAGGTACTCGGTCTAGGCGGCACAGTGGTGTAGAGGTTCGCACTGTTGCCTTGCATGTTTCCCCCCATGCATTTCGTTGCCTTGTACTTGTACATGTGTAATGACAATAAAGTTGAATCTAATCTAATCTAATGCTTGGTGGGTTTTCTCCGAGTACTCCGTTTTTTTCCCACAGTCCAAAGACCTATAGGTTAGGTTAATTGGCGTTCCCAAATTGCCCATACTGTGTATGTATGTGTGTGTGCCCTGCGATGGATTGGCACCCTGTCCAGGGAGTACCCCGCCTCGTGCCCTAAGTCTCCTGGGATAGACTCCAGGTCCCCCGCGACCCTGAATACAGGATTAAGAGGTATACTATAGACGACGAGTGAGTGAGTACCCAGTCTACTCTGCTTTGATTGGCCTCTTTAATTACGAAACACATCCATGTCACTGTAATTATGGCTAAGTCTGTGGCTAAGTACACAGGGCTTATGGTATCAAAAGTTAGTGTCAGAACATTTTTATGAGGTCAGCATCCCTAACGCTGCATTTCTAGTCATAACTACAGTAGGCACATTCGTTATTATAAAACACTTAGTGTTTTATTTAAAGCCAATTAAATACAGAGCACTAATGCTGATGAACATGCAACAGAATAAAGATAGAGCTCCATGTAAATTGGTTTGAACTGGAGTTGAAAGCGTGACAGACTATATAATAAGGCAGTAATTGATATGCAGTAGAGAGACTTGGAGCGAAATCAGGAACCTGAGAGAATTGTGGCTTTTCGTGTATTACACGAATTCGTCTGTGACAGTCGAGAGCACTTGATCATGGAAATTGGATGCTGTATTGCTGTTCACACAGTGTAGAAACTATATTGGTGTTACAGACTGTTCCTATTTGGATGAATTTTTTATGTCGAAAAGGGCTTTACAGAAATTCAAGCTCTATCAGTCGTCCTCGTTAATGTGCCTCCTGAAGGCCGTGAGTAATGTTTTGGCATGGATGTTCATTTTGCTGTGTCTGTCTCTGAGAATATTATCAAACACAAACAGCATTTGCATTGAACCACAGTTTTATTGTTCTTTGTCCATCTGTTCACATTTTTTTTTTGAGGTTGTTACCATAGACACCATACCATATAAGAAATAGCACATTAAATTAAACGTGAATTGAACTACAGCTTTCACTACAATCAGAGTTGATTTTAAAGTTATTAATGACATCTTCTGACCAATAAAGATCATTCAGCATTCAGTAGCACTGTGGTTACACCATTCAGCCAAAACATTATGAATACCCGCCTAATATTGAGTAGGTCCCCATCCATTTAACCACCCAAACAGTGATGCATTTCTATGGGAACCAGCATTAATTTTTGGCCAATTTGAGCTCTAGTAGCTCTTACTGTATATTGCATCAGACTACTTTGGCCACCCTTTGCTCCCCACATGCATCTGTGAGACTTGGCCACCCATGACAATGTTGCCGGTTTTCCAGTTTTCTTTCCTTGACCCACTTTAGTTACTTCATGACGACCACATACCGGGAACATCCCACAAGTGCTGCATTTTCTGATGCAGTTGTCTAGACAGTACAGTTTGGCGCCTGGGAGTTGGGTTAAATAATAATCTTTAATAATTACCTTGTTTCTAAACAACAATGCTGTTTGCTAGCATTAGAGATCTTTCAATTTATGTAAAATTCAAATCTGCCAGTGCTCTTTATCTTGATCTTGACAACACAGTAGTGCATATGTTTTTTTCCCCCATAAACAGATAAATCATCGCATCCAATCCCGTGTGGCTTATACTGTAGTATTGAACAGAAACACCACTATTTTAGAGGCTTAGAATCACAATTATTAACTCCATCGCTCTTTCCATCTCTCCTCAGTAAATACGCCTCCGTGAACATCAGCACTAACCTGTATGTGATCAGTCAGCCGTGGCTCTTCTCTCTGGCCTGGTGTGCCGGAGCTCATTCAGTCACCACCAACGCACCTCACCTCCTCAAGATCCTGCACAAGCCCATCTTCCTCATGGTGAGAGACGCTGCACTGAACGACAGTTGTGGCCAAAATCAAACGTAATTCAAGGTTTTAATGACTTTCTTAAATCATAACAGTGAGGATGAGAAGAATACTTTATTTCCTGCAGTGAAATTGCTGTACAACAATAAATATTTAGTACGAAGTCAAAAAGACGTCTGCAGTACTTCGGTGTCACTTGCTCAGTCCATGTCTTCCTGTATAGAGAATTGCCACAGATGTTCCACAGATGTTCCCAGGTCACTTGAAAATTCCTTTGTTTTATTAATTTGTATGCAGAGCTTGTGAAAGTAGGGAAGTTCTGCCACATGTTCGTTCCATCCGTTAACTAAACCAGCTCATTGTCTTAATATTTTTGGCCACCGCCAAAAGTGGTTTAAAGCATACTTTGGATAATTACACACAAATTTCCTGTTACCTCATATGTTGTCTATCAGTTAAAACATGGTGACCGATCATTATTGTGTCACCTGCCTGCAAAGCATAGGCTACTGTAGCATAGGGGGCCAGGGGTAGCTCAGTGGTTAAGGCATTGGACTACGGTTTGGAAGATCCCAGGTTCAAACCCCACAACCACCAAGTTGCCACTGTTGGGCCCTTGAGCATGGCCCTCAACTGCTCAGATGTGTAATGAGATAAAAATGTACAGTAAGTCGCTCTGGATAAGGGCGTCTGCCAAATGCCTAAATGTAAATGTACTGTATCTCTTCCATGTGACATTCAGTAGGCATGTCTTCCTTGCAAGACTCATGTTATATAAAACAGAGGTAGAGGTACAGCCCAAGGTTTGAAGGCAAAATTGTCCTGAAAGTGATCGACATATACAGTACAGGATATACAGCACCAGTCAAAGGTTTGGACACACCTTCTATTTCAGTGTTTTTTGTTTAGTGATACTGTATATTTTCTACACTCTAGAATTCTAGAGCAATACTGGAGATTTCAAAACTATGAAATAACACATTACGTAATTCAGAAACTTCAGCAACTTATTTAAAACACAGCTATTCTGCAATACTTTGTGCAAGAACAGTTTTATCAATTGCATTTGTACAGTAAAACCCATCAATAACCATGATGGAACTGGCTCTCATGAAGACCTTCCCAGGAAATCAAGACAAAAAACTTACCTCTGCTGCAAAGGAGAAGTTCATTTAGAGTCACTAGCCTCCTTACATTCTGTATTTTGGATGACTTTAGCATCGTTTTCCAATGTTGTAAGACCATGGAATTAGAAGGTGTGTCCAAACTTTTGACTGAGAGTTTATAATGATAAAATTTGCATCTAATAAACGCCCAACATGATTACGTTCATGGTTCTCTCTCAGAGTTTTAACTTTCACAATCTCTAACCAACACAGACCCCACACCAGTACAGTCTGATGTGGATTATAACCGACATTGTGTCTGCCATCATCATCACAGCTGTTTTCATATTCCACTGGTGAGTTTGTCCTGAACATTTAAGCCAGTGAATATCTGTTTCATTGCTGTTTTCTCCATACATCATGTTAAACGTTGTAGAGAATGATGAAGATCTTCCTTTTCTTTATCTAAAAGGTGGCGAGAACGAGGTTTGCCATTCTGGTCGGACAGCAAGCAAGTGCACGAGAATGGAATGTACAGCAAATTTAGGACTGGTAAGTGGCACTGTGTGTAAGACTTAGCATGACTTACTCACGTCGTACTCGCATGTGCTACACACATCTGTAAACAATGCAATTTGACTGAGGTGTTTAATGCATGCATTATAATGTAATATTTTGTGATCAAGAAATTTGAGATGTCAGCGTATACGAAGATGGAAGCACCCAATTGTGTGGCATGTCTTTGTAAGCTGTAGCACATAAACCATTGACCATGGAACTAATAGACTGGAACTCTGTCCCCGTACAGAGCCCTGACCTCAATCCAACTTAATACCTTTGGGACAAACATGAGTTTCCGGCATCATTACTGCTCTTGTGGTTTAATAAGCACAATTGCCCATAACCATGTTCCCAAATCTTGTACAATGCCTTCTGAGAAGAGTGGAGGTTATTAAAACAGTAAAAAAAACCGACTTATATCTACATTTCATATAGATACAGTATATGTGTCCACAAACCTTTGGTCTAACGGTGTAGGCATTTGTACCTCTACTCTTTTGACGTCCAACTTGTATTTTGTAAATTCTACCAAGAGACCAAACCAAAAAAAAAGCAAACCGTGCATGGACACGCTTGCTTTGCTATGAGCTGCATCACTTTCTGTGTCGCAGATTCACCTGAAGTTCACTGTGTTCGCTGGAACCCTCTCTTCTCTGAAGATTCTCCATGGAGCGTGTTCTCAGTGGCTCCTCAAGAACTCGCCCCTCCCCTGCATGCACCCTTGTAAAATGGTGTGACTTTTCACCTCTCCTGTCCTTTGAATAACCCCACTCTGATTTCTCTCTCCACCTCTTATCGACCTGTCTTGGGCAGAACTGAGCGACGTCTGGTCCATCTCCAGTCTCAGTGTCCGAGGGGAGGGACGGAGCGGGCCCACCACGCCCAACCTGCCCACCATCACGGAAGAGCCGCTGGTCTGAGATCGAGAGAGAGACGAGAGAAAAGACTATCTCTGTTTCGACTCCACAAAACCATCCTGTCCATCTACCTTTCCTTCTGGCCATCACTGAATCCTGTGAGCTATATATCGCCAGAACTTTTTCTTTTATGATTCAGACTGAGATTTGTGAAATTTCTTCACAAAGAACCAGCTGCATTTGAAGCGACCAGCATCTTCTCAATAAAACCCAACCAGGATTCATGAAATATTTATCATAGGCTCTTTTTAAAGTTGTATTCAGTATGTGCCATTATGAACTCCTCTGGAAATGTACAAACGCACCTCAGTGCTCATTCAGTCGAGAAAAAAAAAAAAAGAGAAAAACTTCATGCACTTTGTGTGGTTTGTCGATAAGCAGAAAAGCGTATAAATATAAAAGGTTTTGCCACATTAGAATTGTAATGCTAATGTATTATAGCTTATCAGTGAATGTATCTTATCAACAAGCTGAATATACAGTAAGCATGACTGCAAAAACACACCACCTGAGCTTCTGCTGCATCTGTAGCACTGTCCAAGAGATAAAATTTCAAAGCAGTGTATGTATTTAAGAAAAGTACAGTAGTCGATAACTAATGGCTGTCAGTCAGGTAAGACTGGAGTGCCAGAATACACCTTTCAGACTTTTCTTGAAGGGATAGTTCAGATGGTTTTCGAAAGCGCCTTATATCGAAAATGACGGATTAAAAGTACATTATGTTAGGTCTTGGTCGTTGAACGCTTTCCTTCTCTGCACACCGACCGTGTAGTTTGTCACCCAGAATGTGTGTATTATGTAAGTAATTGTGGGCAAATTCCACAACCCTCATTCAGTGCAATGATGCATTCCAAAGTTCAACTGAGACTCATATGGAGCTTCTGCAGTTTGACTAAGCTAAATCCAAACATCGGTATTATTTGTATGCTAAGAAAGAAAATTTTCACTTTTCATTCGAAGTTCTCAAAAGAATTGCGGGTAGTTCTCCAGGATGTAGGGTCAACATTGGTGTCGTCACCAAATACTTACTTTGTTTTATTAATTACTGATTACTGAGCTTTATAGTTCCCCCCCTTTTTTTAAGACATCCTTGCTCTACAGCATGTATTTGCATGTTGGACAGCATTTATTTGCATGTTCTGTAGTCAGTTGAAAGCTTCATATGAGTCTCAGCTGAACATTGGAATACATTTTTGGCCATAACAAGGGTTGTAGAATTTCTCCCTGATTGCTTTCAAACGGCACAGTGTGCAGAGCAGGAAAATATCTAATCACAGTAAACAGTATGCACCACAATTATGACGTAAGACATACTTGCTAGACATACTATCCCTTTATAAGTCTTAAGAGACAATCAGAACTGACAGTTACAGACTGAGGCTGTTTTCACAAGGATATTTCACTTAAGATGCACAAATATGTATTGCTTATATGTTGTAAACGTGTTATTGTTTCCATGTTAAATGTTCAGCATATTGCCCTTTATACATACTTTTTAAAAATGCACACAAAACATGCATAGAAACATCATTGAATATTTTATCAGAACAATATTAAAACACCATTCTTTGTAATGTATGAATGCATAATTCAAATACTACATTACTTAAAAACGTTACAGAGGAAATACTTTAAGGTGAACACTAACAGATACGCGTGTGACAAATGTTAGGTGTCTGCTTAGAGAGGGAATACACACCGCATCCTGATTGATCAACTTTATCATATGAGGAAGCAGAATATTGTATCACAGTGGGTGTGGTTTCATCCAGGATGGCTCCTCCCACATTTACGCAAGGGCTCATTTACTGTAAATATTTGATCAGTATGAAATGATGTATCATGTATAAATATAAGAATTTTCATTTATTCATCCAGTTCAGATTTACAGAAACTGGCCGGGGGAAAAAATTGGAAAGAATGTATAGATAGTTAGTGTAAGGATCTACCCAATGACAGAAACTTTAAAGCTCTTTTGTAAGTCGCTCTGAATAATAGCATCTGATAAATGCCTAAATGTAAATGATGAGCAGACATTTGGCCTGGTCATGGCTGATAAAAGTGCTACCGGAACCTGGTCAAAGTCAGGTTTACCTGGTAAACCAGTTTTTCTGCCCGTAGAACTGCTGCCCACTGGAGATTCTGTTGTTGGGTATAAACACTAAAGATTGCTGTGTTTGAAAATAACGAGATAAAGATAAAGAGAGACTCTACTATCATCGTGGTAATACACCGAAATTTGTTTGTTAGCACTCAGAGACCAGCAGCTATGAAGAAAATATAAGAAAAAGACAAAAACAAAGATTAAAAAAATATATAAATATAGCAATATATAAAAAGGAATATATATGTACTGTGGAAAAAATTCAATAAGATCAACAAGTTCTAAAATACCTGCATTGGTGCTTGTTGTATAACATATCGATTCCGAAAAGTCCTTGTGAATTCAGCCTAATACAAAAGAAGAAGACAATCTGTATTTACAGAAATCTGACTACATACTGTCTTGCAAAATTTGCAATTACGAGATGATTCAAAATACAACTGCAGATCATTGTGTAATAAACATTAAGTAGACATGATGTAGAATTATTGTAGCTGTAGGGAAACATTAAAACAGTTTACACTAAAGAACTTTCCAACGTATGTACGCTGTTATACTGTAATAAAAAGCTACGCAAATTAGGCAATAGTGACGGACGAATCCTGTTCATTCCTGTGTACGACATACAGTACATTCGAAACATTTATAGTAGACTGTAAGAAATAATGCAGCCTTTGCACCTGTACTTTGCTTGTGTTTATTTAATTATAATAAATCTATTATTAATACTTTTATTTTTTGTAAATAATGACTAATGAAATTGAAAAAGGCTTTCTGAATAAGAAAGGGCTTTTTCATAGTTGTACATATGTGATTTTGTTTTGTTGTTGTTTTCAACAAAAGCAAAGCAGTTCAATTTATTTCATGGACATTCCACAACATTAAATGTAATTATAAATGGATTAAAACGCTGATGTGGTGTTGTTCTTTAATAAATAAAACAGTTCGGGAAATGCTGTTATAGAAAGTTATGGGGGGATATAAAAAGCTCTGATACTCTGATGATTCGCCCTATCGACTCATATTTTCAGGGGTGGGGGAACGAATTATCTGTGTACATGTTCTTTGCTTGGTGGGTTTCTTCTGGTTTCCTCCCACAGTCCAATGGACACACAGTGTATGCTGATTGGCATTTCCAAATTGTCTGTAGTTGATTTGGTGTGTGTGCTTAAATAGTATTGATTATGAATGTTATGTTTTATTCTTTACTGTTTTATTCATTAATATTGATATACAAAATATACAACATTGGGAAATGTCATAAACCGATATAGAAACATGCTGTAATAAATTATTGCAGCGAAGGGGTGTGAGGATGCAAAATGCTTAAAATAATTTTAATGAAAAATATAGTAAAAACAAACCAAACACTCAGAAACAATAAACCGGCCAGGGTCAAAAGAACATCAAACCACATAGACAAAGAGTAGACTAATTTCTGAGAATCTGAGAACACAATCAAAGCACAAGATCAAAAATGGAATTATTATTCAGGATAAACCAAAGGCTTAAGAAGGACCTGGCAAGAATACAGAGCATTGCTTTGAAGTGTCAGAGTAGACTAAGCATCCATATACTGTACACTGCCAAAAAACAACAAAAACGTCTTCCATTGGGTAATTACTGCAGAGAGTAATATGGTTCAGCTGGCAACAAGTCATTTAACCCTAATTGATAAGCAGCCCAACGTGGCAAAGATGTTACTCTTTTTCAGAAAGGTCAAATGATTAGCCTGCATCAAGCAAAGAAAACAACTAAGGAGATTGCTGAAACTACTAAAATTGGGTTAAGAACTAGAAAATGCATTATTAAAAACTGGAAGAATAGTGATGACCCACCGTCTTTGAGTAAGAAATGTGTTCGGAAGAAAATTTAAATGATTGTGATCAGAGATCACTTAACGTTTGATGAAATCAAATCAGTTCACCTGATCAGTGATTCATGGTGCTTTATGGGTCTTGCAGATGCATTTGACAATACTGTTCTTGCAAGAACTATTGCAGACCAGCTGATCTTCAAGTTTGGAATTATTTTCCACATTCTAGAACAATACTGCATTTTTTCATGAAAATGACACACATGACATTAGGTAATAAAGTAACAACAACAACAACAGTCAGGTATTTTAGGACACGTCTGTTCTGAAATATAAATCGGTATAAAAACACCCAGAGCTGCTTATTACAAAGGTACAGGACTATAAAACTAAGAAGGATGAAAACATTTGTCTGTGTGAATCCGCCATGTAAACAGAAAGCTCAAGCTTCGAAAGTATGTTAAGCCAGATTGAAAAAAAATCTGCCCTTCAAGAAGTAGGTCGGAAGTGTCCACAGTCCAAACTTCCCCCTTGCTAAAATGCTTATTATGGAATAAGGTCATGAGTGGGATAACACCATGTTCCTGCTCTGAGCCATGTGTATCTGTCCACATCCAAAAAGTAGGCTGGTTTCTTAATTATTCGGTTATATGCATTACATAAACTGCAACAGTATTAAAAAGATTTATCTGGTCATAATTTGTTGAAATATATATTTTATATTTAATTAAATATTAATTAAAAACACTTACTAATAAGGTAGCTGTGAGTACATTTACATTATTGCTGTATTTACGTACATATAGTATTTCACATGACTTAGTAGTAGTTTATTGGAGGATACTTTTACTCCAATACATTCTACAACAAATATCTGTACTTTTACTTAACTACAGTTATGCATAGTCGTAGGCAGTGTTGGGGGATGTTACTTTTTAAAGTAACTAATTGCATTACAAAATTACTGTCTTCAAAAAGTAATCAGTTACATTACAGCGTTACTTTCTGATAAAAGTAACTAGTTCAGGTACTTTTCCATTGC
The DNA here is from genome assembly GCA_030068045.1 of Platyallabes tihoni. Classification (NCBI taxonomy): domain Eukaryota; kingdom Metazoa; phylum Chordata; class Actinopteri; order Siluriformes; family Clariidae; genus Platyallabes; species Platyallabes tihoni. Next base: position 22,934,283 of record JAQQZS010000037.1, read on the forward strand.
AGAAAATGAAAACTCCTTTGTGATTCCTCATGCATGTTGTTTTAGTCAGGACCTTTATAATTATTCTACCGTCATCACTCCACGAAGTTTGGCCCATAACCTGTTACCTACTAATACCCCTATCTCACCTACGTGGGTTCGCGTGGTAGCCGTAAGTACGGATCATCATGATTGACCACGAGTTTTGGCGCTGTTATCGGATTACTCGTTACATCAAAAAAGTAATCCGAGTACTCTAACATGTTACTTTGTAACACTGGTGGTAGGATACCAAACCGCAGTGGGGTGAAGTATTTGAGAGAGAGAGAGTGAGTTTTTCCACTACTGTGAGCTAATAGAAACCTTAAACCCTTATGAACTATTGTTCATTTTACTCAAATCTGAAGGCTTGTACTTTTGTACTATTACTCAAGTAGACATTTAAATGGAGGAATTCTTCTTTTAGTTAAGTATTTGCCCTAAGGAATCTTTGCTTTTACTCAAGTACAGGATTTGTGTACTTCATCCACCTCTGTTTAAAATAAGAGGTGTCGGCATGATGAATTTAGTGGTTAGCACTGTTACAATACTTCACGTGTCCAGGGCGAATCTCGCCTTGGGTCTGTTGTGGAGTTTGCATGTTCTCCCCATGCTTGGTGGACTTTCTCCTGGTCTTCCTCCTACAGACCAAATATAATATATATAGGCTGATTGACAATTCCTAATTTTTTGTACTGTCTGACCAATTAAGAATGTTAAGTTGAATGAAGTTAGCTGATAAAACCCATCTGCTATACAATAAAGACATTTCTAAGACAGTTTTAACCTCTTAAGACCCAAGCTTTAATTATGCATGTATTTTTATTTTTAATATGTTTGGGATTAATAGGATAAAATCTAAGCATTGTCTTTGAGCAGAAAATTGAGTTTGACTGTGTTTCTACTAATTAGTATATTGCTCTTTTGCTACCATGTGTAAGTTAGACAGAATGAAGTATAAGGTGCAGTGAACCCAAAAAGTGATGTCTCCATATGAGGATGCAGAGACCCAAGAGGTCAAGATAAAAAAAAGATCAATATGAGACAATGCAGTAGATGAAAATTTCAGCTTTCATTTTCTGATTCACATTTATGTTTGCTTCTGCATTCACATTTGTCAAGTGAAAAAAAGATGGAAACACATGACGGACAGCTGTCTCTAGGTGTGCCATGGTAGACTATTTAAAAATTAATGGATCTAAATATCTCCTCTTGGTTTGCACACCACGTCTCACCTGCAAAGACCAATCTTAAGACAAGAGGGCTGTCTACAAAAGTAAAGAAAGCCATTCTAAAGCTTAAAAAAAGGAACATTTCTGTTAGAGCTATTGCATTGTGCTAGTGTTGTGGAGCAGGAATAATATAAAGTCACCTTTTAATGTAGCAATGGCTCATTTACAGGGAAGTATGTAATCCTTATTAGGATTACATTACATTATATTACACTCCATGTAATGTAATCCTAATAAGAAACAAAGAGAAATGGATAATCACTGATGCTTATTTTACAAGACATTTATTTACCATTTATGGAAGGAGTCTCCAGTATCATCATACCAGTAATAGTCATAATGTGTACAAAGTTTCCCAGCTCAGAAATATTTTAAGGTGAGAGACGTTTTTCTGAATTCTAATAAGCTTATAGGCTGCTTTTTTTTCTTTTCTTTTTTTGAGAAAGCGACAGAGACACAGAAAGGGGCTGGTGACAGAATGAGTGTTTATTGAAGCTATAAAGTAAGAGACCTAATTTGTCTCTCAGCTCCATAACATTAAATCTAACCATTAGACTTTCAAATGTGCAACATCTTCTTTAAAATGTAAAATGTTTAACACTTAGATAATGTGGCTGAACAGCTTTTCTTTTCAGCGAAACCCATTTTATATTAATACAACTATCATATTTTACCTCTTGTTTCTCAATCAAGCTGGAAAACTGATAAATGAATGGGCCATTTTTGAATGGATTCAATGCAGCAAGAAGGATTTGAAGTCATCCTCCCTGTGGATATAGTGAATAATATAAGATTTGGTGACGGAAGTATTTATATCTCCACATTTTTGTGCTGGAGAACATTCCTTCAGGTCTCCAGATGTACATAATCAACAGTTAGTAGGACACACTTTACCGACACACTTGATTATAAAATGAATCACTTTCGGAAACAGCAAAAAATGAACAGGTTTGTTTAGGTGATGAGGTGATTCATGGGCTTTTATTAAGCCTGTGTGAAAATGAGTGTGTCAGTAAAGTGTATCCCACTAACTGTTGATTATGTACATCTGGAGACCTGAAGTCATTTAATCACTTACTCTGTCTAAATGGAAATTAAATTAATATTCAGTTTAACAGAGGTATCACTGTGACCGGAGTAGTTATGTTTTATAACTATGAAATAAAATAGGCAAGTACTACTCCTTTGGAGAGAAATAGTAATTCATATGGCAGCTCTTTGTCAATTTTACATTAAATAAATTTAAATAGTAATTTTGGCCACACAGAACCACAACTGGGCGACATTATGCATTATGGACAATTATGAATACAATATTTAGATCATCCCAGCTTACAAAACATCCACGTAAAGTCAAGTATAACCAATAAAATTGCATATCATTCATACCTCTTCTTGTTATGTTAAGCAGCATTTTACAATCTGGATCTCTGATTTCTTGGATGTCGCTGTATCGTCTCAGTCACTGAATTGTGCAATAGTGTGAAATAAGATATTGTGGTATTAGTTACTGTCAGCAGTTTCAATCTAGTTTTAACATCCGTTGGGGGTGTATACGTGAGTTTGTTGAGGGGCCAAATAAATCAAAGCAGAAGGGGATATTTTTGCACATTCCATATAATTCATACATTTTTATAATTTTTTCATTATACATTTTAATTGATTTTTTTTCATTGTAACTGTATATTTGTAGATTTTATATTTTAATTTTTTTTCTAGTGCAATTTGCCTCTTCTCACCTTCCTATTCTATTTGAATTTAATTATTTGCCCTACAAGCCTTGAGTTGAACATAATTTATTAATCATGTCTTGTAAAATGGAAGATTTAAAAAAATACTTTTTGTTTTTAATAAGCATTAGGGAGCTGTTGTGAATGGGGTAGACGAGGCAGGGATTTATGTAACATTAATTTAATTCAAGGAGAATAAATTAATTAGTTTTATTGAAAAATTGGTGATTTGTACTTTTGAGGTGACCATTACAGTAGGTGAGTATTAAGGCAGAGATCTCTGGCAAAGACAGCAGGCCGGGTAGGTGGGCATGGGTCAAATATATATATATTTGACCCGGGTTGGGGGGGAATTTTCCCTGATTTTCTCCCTATTTTTATTCATTAGCCCTCACCATCACTAGGGGGCTCCCACATTAAGGCTACCACTACCACTCGGGAGGGCCGAAGACCCTACAGCAAAACACTTGTTTCCTCCATGTTTCACTGCATCTTTTCGAACTGCTCACTCATGCACCGTTGGGTGGAGTAACGCACTCGGAGGACAACACCCCGATTGGCTGTAGAGCCGTGATTAATGTGGGAGCACTGAGTACCTCTCACCCCTCCCCTCTGAGAGAGCTCAGCCAATCAGCTCTCTCTAGACCTTCGGCTGCGAGAGGTTACAGCATCACCCGGGAATCGAACTTGCGATCTCCGGGTGATAGGGCAAGCACTTTACCACTGCGCAACTCAGAGGCCTGTTTAAAAAAAAACGGGGTTTTTTTTGTAGAGTTTTTGGCTTGGTTATATGTGGCTATAAATGAATAAACAATAAATTCAAACACTATTACATGATCCTCATGGATGACTTTATAAAAAAAAAACAAAGCATGCATCTTTCAGACAGGAGTTCTTGTTACAGTACATTCTGTGACAGGTTTTATATTTCATTGGCACACATGAGCATAAACGTTTGCCTCACTTTGGCCTCAGGAGTCTCAAAATGAGATCAACACCTTGTCACACTCTTGCCCAGAGGCAGGGCTGTGCTGCCTTAAGTTAGCCTTGGGAGACATGCCCATTATGGAATCAACCCCTCATCACATACCGGTATGTTCCCAGTGGTGATGCCATCCTGTCATACATCATCCCACAATAGCTTTGCAAGTCCTAATCAGGGAACTGACACCGTACTGTACCTGCTCATTGTTATTAGCATATGTGAATTAACACTATCCCTCTTTACAGCATGGCCCAACATAGCATAGAAACTAATGAATTAGACTAGAGGTTGTGGTATGCAGTGATACAGTGTGTGTTCTGACATCTTTTGTTATCAGTTATAGACAAATTAGTTTTTTAGGAATTTGTGTTATAGTAGGTTGTTTGTGTGATCAGATCGAACAGGCTCATCTTTACCCAGTTCACTGGGTCTTTTATTGGACCACCTTTTAGTAGGTACAAATCACTGCCTACCAGGAGCACCACATAAGACATGCTGTTTTGTAAATGCTTTGATCCAGTCGAAAAGGGAAATACAGTAGAAGGAACCAGGCATGTAATGTTTTTCCTAAAGAGAATCAAGAGAAATGAGTGCCAGGGACAGACTTGGTCATGCTGACGAGGATGATAAAGCAGTGCCAAAGATGAAAACTGTCTTTATGGTGCAAGGCTGTTAATTGTCCATTTTAGTTTTATATTTAAATCAGGTTTTTAAATCAAGATTAGTATTATATACAATATGCAGTATGCACACAAGGAAATGAAAACCGTAACATAATTACCTGTGTTGTGTTCTATCAATTCTTTTATCCAGTTGTAATAAATGGTACATTTTTAATCACTGCATCACTTACAGTGCAGTTGAAATAAGAAATGTACTGTATTTATGAGTTGCACTTTTAACTGTCAAACATATGGTGCATAATAAATAAACCGGATTCTTACTGATTATGTGTGTCCTCTCTTATTCCTGCTATGTCCTACATACAAATGCCATTTCAGGCTCAAAGTCAAAAGTCATTGTTTCTTAGTAAGCACTGTAATTTGACAGTTAAATAGATAAACAGAAATAAAACACTGAGATAAAAAAATCTCTCACACTTCCTCTTACATCACCTGGATCTTTCTTCACAAAAAGTAGAAAAGTAGACAGGAGGAAGTTGGACGTCTCCTTACTGTCCAAAGAAGACATTTATAGAGAACAGAATAGAGGCTGAAGTGAGGAACTGTACACAAATCAGTTTAGACAACACCCAGCAACAAAAACAGAGATCTTTAGTCTGGTTTATTAGACCACTAGAGTGTCTTTAAACACCTTAATTACAAGCAAAGTCATGATTAACATTAGAACGGCAATAGGAAAAAAGGACAAATTATCCTTTCTGCCGCACAGGGAGACCTGAATAATTGTGTGGTTAAATCTGCCAGTGATTAAATCTGAGAGGAACATTAGGCAAAACTATTATAATAATAATAATTGAATGTCAGAGACTCTAATATAATACTTACAAAATGAGTAATAAATGTTTATGAATCATTTATTTAATAAAACAATTACAAATGTACAATAGTAGTTGCAGTAGGGTTGCTGTGGAGTGAAAAGATATGCAAAGCACTTTTAATCACAATATCTACACAAAAGGTATCAAAAGTTTTCGAGATTAGCTCTGTTTTAAAGAAAGCATTTTATTTATCTATGTTTACACACTATCACCTTCTAAATAACACAGCAATACAGTTCTGTCAGTGTTCATGATACTTCTGGAATATGTCCTGGGAGTCTTCTTTTTGAAGCGTGTCAAGCGTTGTCTGCAATTATCTCTGAATCTCAGAAATGGTGTCAGAACGGCGACTGTTGAGCTGAACTTTATCTTCGGAAAGAGGGCGAAGTCCGCAGGAGCCAATTCTGGCTAGGAGAGTGAGTGCAGAAGTGAGATCATGCTTCCTGATAATCATCATGCACAAGTAGCTGAATGGTTTCGACATTTTTGTGGTTTGAGCTCGTTGAAAGTCTTCCTGAACTCTTGTAATCTTTCAGTTATGTTCTTCCACTCTTAAAGTGCATGTGCCACTCAAAACACCTTGAACCATTCGTTGCAGCATTGCCGGTAAAACTTGAATTATGTCAAACCTCTCTGTGGTTTTGATTTGCCCAGTTTCACACTGAATTTCACGTTGGCTTTTTGTTCTAACATGCTGTCTGTGATAAAATAGCAGACATGGTAACGCACATGGTCAATATAGCAAAATATGCACAGCTCCTGATGTACATAAGACGATGTCTTTTGGCACACTGACTTATGAAGGTTGGTGCTTCCTGGGACTGTGTGTGCAGCCTTGTGCTGCCATCTGTTGGTGTGTTACAAAACTAGTCTTGAAACTTTTTGATACCACCTTGAGCACTCCAAACACTGCATGTTTCATTTCTGTGAATAATATATTTTCCCATAAGTTAATGTGTGGATTTAATGCAGTTAATGTTTAATGATAGAATAATAAGCAGCTCTTTCATTTCTGAAAGCTCTAACGCCTTGCAAAAAAAAAAAAAAAAATCACCTATTATATGGCGACAAAGCCTCAGTGACTCGACTCGGATAAAGAGAAAAGAAATTTTGGAATGGAATTTGATGAATGAGCACACAGCTGAGTCCACACCACTGCCTTCAGCTCATTCACATACAGTAGTTAGGATTACTGGTATTAAAGCAACTCATATAGTGTTAATGAACACGTTCCGCGTTGTAGTAATTCATTGATGCCTGTAGTATTCAAGTAAAGAACAATGTAAAATCAAATTGTCCCCAATCATCTTAGCTCATTTCCCTGGTGACTGGAAAAAATATATACTCTTGTCTTTTTATTATTTGCAAATAATAAGTCATAATTTTGAGAAATGCTACTTTTTTATGAAGACTTTCTCACTAGTTTAATATTTTCAGTAAGCAAACATGCTTTTGTAGCCTTCAACTTGTCCTTCAGTTGCCTCATAACTCTGTAAAATGGATGTTTATTAAGTCAAGCCCACAGAACAGACCACACACACACACACACACACACACACATCAATGTAATACTGAAGTTGTATTTTTCTTGTCAAGTACCTGGTAAAAACTTCTGATTAACTGTGGCTGGCTAAGATGCTAAGATGCTGTACAAGCTAATATTATTGGGCTAATGTAAGTATAAGCTAATTGGCTACTGCAATTTTTCATTTCCTTAAAGAAATTACTTTACTATCTTTTTACTGACAGCTTTCCTGTGGGTGAAACAGTATTAAACAACATTCCTATATTTTGTCTAACCATTCGTCAAATAAATTATATCTTCATTAGGAACCAAACTCGCTACACATTACAATCTGCAGCTAGCAGATTGACTTGTTTGCCTGTACATTAGTCAGCAGTTTAGTTCAGTTAGAATGTAATGCATGCTGGGTAATGAGCTGTGACAGTGTTGAAGGGAAGAGTTACAAGACAAAATAGTCTTTCAAAGCAGCCAGGCTGAGAATTACATTGTGGTAGAAAATGACTAAATTAACAGTAAACAGTAGTATAATACTATAATTACTATTTTAAGTACACAACAGATCCATGAATATTAGGTATACATTGGGTTCACAAATATTTGGACATTGACAAAGGTATTACTATTTTAACTATCTACCACAGAATATTAAAATGAGTGGAATTAAATAATGAATATGAGCTTGAAGTACTGATTTTTATGTTTAATTTAATTTGAAGGGTATTTACATGTAAATAGCTGATTTTTAAAGCACCAAAAGTAGAGGCTCAGAGGTTAGCACTTAGAGGTTAGCAGCCTTGCTACTGTACCTACAGGGTCTGGGTTCGATTCCCACCTTGGGAGTTTACATGTTCTCCCTGTGCTTGTTTTCTTCCCACAGTCCAAAGACATGCAGATAAGGCTATTTGCCGTTCCCAAATTGCCCATAGTCTGTGAATGAGGATCCAGGGTGTACCCCTTCTTCTGTCTCCTGGTATAGGCTCCAGGCCCCCCCTGACCCTGTATACAGAATAAAGCAGTATAGACTATGAGTGAGACAAAAGTACTTAGACAATTGGTCAATGGCCTTCATGATTTTACTTACATACAGTATACAGCAGCCTCAAGGTTAGCTAAACTGTCTTTTATAGCATAATTTACCATGCATTACCCTCAGGCATGTAATCAGGAAAAATGTCCAACACCTGCTCACCTGCTCACCTTTAATAACACTCAGTGTGCTTTATTCAGTGGGAAAACAGCATTTCTGTACCACTCGGCCAATAAGCTGTACGCTGCTCAAGCCTCCTGATAATGTTTCGGAAAGCTTTACTGAGACAAAGCTTAGGTTAGTGTTATTTCACTTTCAGTAATCCTTCAGATCTTTTGTTCTTTTGTCTCACAGAGAGAAGGAGACTGTCCTTTGTTGTCTACAGCTTCTCTAGCCAAGGGACAAGTCATTCCTGATTGTGTTGACACTGCATTTATTCCCATGGTAATATAAATACAGCCTCATCCTTCCAAACCCTGCACAAGATTCCATCTTCTGTGCTTCAACTTGTCAGGGTAAATGGGCCTTTTTTGGCAGTTTTGTTGCTTTGAACCCTAGAACAAAGTGTTTCGTTAACATTTGAAATTTGTTACTGTTAACTGTTACCGTAAGACCTGTAATTGCTAAACAAGCTGGAAAAAGTAAAAGCAAACCCATCAGATAGATATAAAAAACATTAGGTGTGACCAAATCAGTTATTCGGTGCATTTCTACTAAGATCAAAAGAACTGGTGAGCTCAGGAACACCATAAGTCCAGGAAAACCAGTAAAAACAACCATGGCGGATTACAAAATTTCTTTCCCTGGTGAAAAAAACCCTCTATGACTATAGCCAGATAAAGAAAAGTAGCTACATTTACATGGACAATATTTTTTCAATCTGATAGAAATCTCTCCAAATAGAAATTGCAGTGTAACTGTTTACATTATGCTTAGAAGAATTCAGTCTCATATGTGATTGGTTAAACGTGAAGTACTGTTCGGGAAGTTCAGGACTGAAATTCCTACATACAGTTTTGTACCAGAGCCTCCAATGCTGAAAGTGTATTCCATATACAGTACAGTAACTTCAACATCTCTCCTGTTCTATTGAACTTTCAGCCGCCTAACACAGTATGACTGCAGATCAATCCTTGCTATCCGTTATCACCCAAATGAGGATGGGTTCCCTCTTCAGTCTGGTTCCTCTCATGGTTTCTTTCTATTCTAGAGTTTTTCCCTGCCACCGTCGCCCTCGGCTTTCTCATCAGGGACAATCTGATCATTTTGATTCATAAATATTTTCTCACACCTTTTTGTATTTTTCTACACGTTGTTTCTGTAGAGCTGCTTTGTGACAATAATCGTTGTTAAAAGCATTATATAAATAAAATTTTATTGAATTGTAGTAGTGACACAATCTGTTCCTCAGCCAATGACCAAGCAGTTGAAAGCCCGAAGCAAAGATTGGTGTGAGATAGTTGTTCTCACAGAGTTAACTGGTCAGGAACAAAGGCAAAATTTCCTTCCTGGAAACTTGTCATGGAACCTAATGTTACCCTATGTGGGGCGAACATAGCAGATTTATTCCGACAAGACAGAAACAATCAGATCAAGTATTTACATGCCTAATGTAAATTTACTTATTGTACTTATTGTATTCTAAAAGTTTTACATCCCTCATTTTATTCCAACTAAAACTTGATTCCGATCTGGCTGAATTGTTCCAACTCTGTTAAATGATGCATTTTTATTCTAACTGGGCTATTATTCCAATTATTAGTGGAATATTAGGGCCCATGTAAACACATCTACTGTCCAATCAAGAGAAGAGTTCACTTGACTATACCCTGAAATTTTTAAATACAGATGGTTTAAAAAATGCCAAATATTTATCTGCCTAATTGTAGATTTCAGTTTTAAGTTAAGCCTTTATTTGTCACATATACATTACAGCACAGTGAAATTCCTTCTTCGCATATCCCAGCGTAACTGGGGTCAGAGCGCAGGGTCAGCCATGATACAGCGCCCCTGGAGCAGTTAAGGGCCTTGCTCAAGGGCCCAACAGTGGCAACCTGGTGGAGCTGGGGATTATTACTGCTTACCATAGTACATTATCATCATTGGACCACCTTGTGTACAAACCACTACCTACCAGAAACACCCTATAAGACCTGCTGTTTTGCACCCTACATTTTCCTGAAGGTGTGGTATTGCAGCAATATATTTTGGCTTAGGAGCAAAGGCTTGTGTTAAAATGCAATAGTCTAGATGATTTTTTTTTTTTTTTTTAATCCCTGTCTCTAACATTTCTACTGAACTGGCAGCATCAGTCATCAGGGTGGATTGGCACCCTGTCCAGGGTTCAACTGTTTCAACTCAAACTTATTTTACTGTATATCCTCTGAGAAGCTTTAAAATCCTCTCCAATCCTCTTCCTTTATTTTCCCGAAAAAACACTTCTGTACAAACTCCTGCATTAAATTTTTTTATGGAAGTGTGATGTACGTCATATGAATTAGTAGACTTTACCATGACATATTATACAAATACTATGTAAAACAGTATTAATAATAAAATAAAATTAAAAAACTGCCTTGTGCATTGTAGATTTTTTTTTTCTTCGAAGCAAATCATAGTGTGCCTAATCAGGAGAGAATTACATACAGTACCGATAAAAACTCACAATTACAGCTTGTGTGGCTATTTTTTTGAGTGTAAATTTGATTGTTGTTAAGATTACAGTAGTATTTACTGAACAGCTCATTATGCCTGATGGCTATTTTGCAGAACTGTAACATAACCTTAAAATAGCAAAAACTGTTCGAATGAGATGAATATGAGCATCTTAGACAATTTTTACAAATAAATGCATCACTACAACTAACTATGATCAGCATGTAAATACATAAACAATTACTATTTATCACTTAATAATAATAATAATAATAATAATAATAATAATAATAAGTAAAACAATATACAGATACTATAGCCAGGTATCCACTGCAAGTCACTTGCTTCATGCTTCATGCATGCACAGAAGAACATCAATCTTGCAATGCTTCACGAGTATCATACTGTACTGTAGTTCTCTTTCGAGGTCAGATTCAGTATTTGAAAGGCGGGAGGAGAGCAGATTTGACCCACATAGTCAGAGGTAGTCGTCCTCACTGGAGAGGGATGATACAGCATCATCAAGGCAAACGGAGCCCTGCGAGCTGTCAGAGGGACTGCGGCTCATCCTCCACAGCTGCCAGGCGAAGGTCCGGCTCCAGCTGCACGGCTGACCCACACCCCGGAGCACGCGCACCAGCTCGGCCGCCTCCCGCCAGTAAGACGTTCACCTGCTGTGGCCACGTGAGCTCCGCTGCTTGCTCATTGTGGTCAGCATCTGGCTGATGTAAGAGGTCAGGAGGTCGTCCATTTTATACCCCTGTTTGAAAACAGCGTGAACAAAATACTTTTTCAACAGGAAGATACTGTATTTTCAATTTCAAATTTGAGTTTTCTATCAAAAGATCATGAAACTATATAATTTCTGCATTTATTTCATGACATTTGTAAAACAACTTTTGAACAATTCAATTCAATTCAATTTAATTTTATTTGTACAGCGCTTTTAGCAATTGACATTGCCTCAAAGCAGCTTTACACAATCAAAAGAATTATTTAAGTTTGTATGAATATGAATGTGTATGAATCAAAAAACAAGTATTTAATAATGCAAGTTTGCATGTAAATCAAGTAATATGAATGCATGTAACCAGAAAGTATGAGAATAACTAAGCGAATTAGAACGACATGGAGTTTAAAATTGCACAGACTTTAAACAGCCTCATTTTATCTGCAGACTCCGGACATGAATGTAATATCAACTGACCAGTGAGGTTTCACAGAGCAGCTTGCTGCCTCGCACCAGGTTGCCGATGGTAATGTGGAAATAGGTGTTCCCACTGCTCCAGTTGGAGATCTTTGTAAAGGGGTGAGTGGTTAAAATATCCTGAAAAGGGAAAGAGAGAAATAAATATGCAAATCAACAATCGTTTAAGCTCATTTGAGTTAAACCCATGTACAGTATAATGAAACACTGAAGTGGAAAAATCTAATTCATGCAAATTCTCTCCCAGACCTTGGTTTTGGAGTCTATGAGACTGACTCCATGCTTGTTGATGGCTATTAGCAGAATTTCAGGAAAATTTGGCTCAGTAGTTTGCTGCAATGGAGAGAAAACACCGCAACGGGTTATGAGTAAGAGTCATCAATTTTTTTTTACTGTATATAGCTGCCAGGAATGTACTATACATTTATTATTACCTTCACTTCAAAGAAAGCTGACCCAAAGGTGGCCCACTTGAAAATGATCTTTAGAAACATCAGCTTGGCTTCTTCCCTCGACCTGCCCGCTTGCTTGTTGAAGTATGCCACAACCGACTGCATCGAACAGAATATGCAAAAATATTCCATGTTGAATAAATATATACTGATCAGTTACAAACATACTTCACAAAAAGTATTATATTACAAACTCACTCTTTTCCAGTCATCAGGAGAGAGCTGGCGAATCAGGTCCTGTGGGATCATCTCTTTCAGCATTTTGGGGATGCTGGGAAAGTGCGATTTGTCATCCTCAAATTTGACTCTGTAGATTAGAGCTGCCAGCTGAAAGACCTCCTCTCTGGAGCATTTGTGGTAACCACGAAGGTATTTAGGAAGCTCCTGGATAGAAAAAGAAATGTTTCCATCCATCCATCCATCATCTACAGTATACCACTGATCCTGTTTAGGGTTGGAATTTAGGGCAACAGGGCTTGGGTGCATCCTGGATGAAGTCCCAATTACCCTACATTGCATGTCCTTAGACTGTCGGAGGAAACAACAGTACCCAGAGGAAATCCAGCAAGCACAAGGAGAACATGTAAACTCCATGCACACAAACAAGAGGCGAGATTCAAATACCCCAACCCTCTAGGTGTGAGTTAACATTGCTAAACAATAACAGCGAAAGAGTGCATATTGTGGAAAGTTCCTAGATATGTTCACTCTTTGAATTAACACCTACTATTTTTGCAAAGTTTTACTTTTTAAGGCATGTTTTGTCTCTAATCAAATTCACATATACAGTACAAGCGAGTTTCCTTTCCTACAATCCTGAATGTTTGCACCTGTGATATGTTCATGGTCATATAGACATGGTGATACTGTATGATCATTATGTATGAGGAATAACACTATTTGAGACATGCTGTTTAAGGAAAATAATCAACAAACAGGTCATGTAATAAACAATATAATTTTTTTTAACTGTACATCGCAAAGGGATTAATTCCTTTTAAACCACAGCAATACCAGTGACCTTAAATAAATGATTAAGAATGGCATGTCATACAGTAAATTTAATCTATTTATAGTTGTTGTTATTCATTTAACTTGCCTGATAATAATGAAAAATAGAGTCTGCAAAAGAGTCCTTTCCAGGGATTGTGTTAGTCCATAACTTCTTCATGAAAAACACCTGGTAGGTCAGTGAAGGAACTATACCTGTTAAAAAGAAGAGGATTTTTAAATCTATTTAGCCACACATTTAAAGAAGACATGAAACGAGAGCTATAACTCTTACCATCTTTTGCAGGTCTGGCTTTCTTGATCCAGTCAGTAAGATGACGGACAAAGTCAAAGAAGAAATCACCCTCTGGAACACTTATCACCTGTATAACATTATTAAAAAAAAAACCGAAGTTCTGACATACTGTTCTTCTATATTGAGTGAAACTCATAAATTTAACATGACAGCTGGAATCTGTAACAGAGCTCTGTTTGGAGAGATGCTTATATCACCTTATCTGAGATCTTCACGAACAGACTGAAGCCCTCTGGGCTCTTGAGCAACAACCTCCCCGAGATGTTCAGACAAAAGTCTTTGGCTTTCGTGCTGGACTCGACTTCGAAAGCCTGCGACAAAGAGAGAGAAAAAGATTGACTTTACAAATATTTCACATTCACACTGAGCCATGGCAACCCTGATCGCATCTCAGGCAGAAATATTACATACAGGTACAGTACTTATTTTAAGAAATACTAGAGACTAAATTTTTTAGATATGAGGGTGAAACCGGGACTTGTGATGAACTTTCTTGTGAATGAAGGTGTAAAATTGATTGACATTTACAAAAGAGTTCAAGCACAATACGGTGATAAGACTCTTATCTACAGTAAAACATTGGAATGGTGCAAATATCCTACAGAGCCCCAAACGTCCCAAAATGATAATCCAGGAGACAATGTGCCCACTGCAGTCATTCCGGGAAACATTCAGTAAGTGAAATGCCAGACCTTGAAAACCAACTGATAACTTGTCACCAATGTGTGGAAGAGACGTGACTGTCAGTGAGAACTGTACACACAATCATTCTTCAACACCACTTGCAAATTGCAGGAACTCGGCTGGAAAATATTGCCACATCCCCCATACAGTGCTGACCTCGCCCCAAGTCATTTCCACATGTTTAGGCCATTTAAGGAGTTCCTGGGAGGCCAGCGTTTAAGACATAAAGCAGACAGTCCAGTCAGGGCTCTCACATTCTGACAAAAAACCTTCATGGTATCCAAGCACTGGGATAAGTGCATTAGTGTAGCAGGAGATTATATACAGGTAGAGAAATAAAGAGAGTTTTTAACCTCATAACTGTGTTCTGTTGTTCTGCACAATCAAAAGCCCTGGTTTGACTTGAACACCCTTGTATTTGAATTTGCTTACATGCTCAGAGGATATGATCGAGGTATTTGCAGGAAAACTGAGCAAAATACATTAGACTGTAGCACATAAAATCATCAAAATTTATACACCTCACAATTAAATACAAGAAAATGAAGACGGTACAAAGCATTATGCTACACCACCAAAGGCATTATCACACAGATTAAGACTGCAGCTACAGAAAGTAGCTGGGTACTTGCACATCTGGATCCATCTTCACAAATGAAGATGTGCAAGTGCATATCATCACAGTCTGTGTAAATGCATAAATTACTGTAGGTCGTTAGACTTGAGTAAATTGATCTGCTTTTAACGTTGTTAAGTGAGTATAACAAGGGAATGAACAAGCTTTATACTGTATGTTCTTTTTTTCAAAGCTGCACAGACAATAAAGCGCTTCGACTTATTTAGCAAAATAACTACAGTAAATGTTAGCACCCTAGTTAGCACCTCAGGTTTAAACCCTTTATCTATGTCTAAGAGTTTTGATCAAAGTAGTTGATGGCTTCTCAACCTCGCCTGCGGTACAGTACCTCGTCTGTGTCGTCTGGGAAGTACACTTTGTGAAAGATCTGTGTTGTCTTGTGCTGGATAGCCTCCACTTCCACCAGGTGAGGAGGATACTTTCTGGAGCCATTCCTGGTACAGAACACCGAACAAAGAATTCACGAGGTGCTGTTTATACAGTGTGTACTTTTTAAGAACAAGACTTGTTTAACCAGAAGTTTGGGCTTCTTAGAGGCAAATAAGAGATGCAAGTAAGAGCTGCATCAATAAGTGTGTAGTGTGATATACAGTAAGACGGTTACTGCCCCAAAGCTTAAAGTGTTATATATCTCTTATCACAAAGTTCTTTGCTAATACCATTATTGAAAAATAACCCAAATTATCCAGTTTTATTCATTTATAGTTACATTTAGTGATCCATAGCAAGTTTGTTCTTGTTATCAATTATGCTAAAGCAGCTATAAACAGTTCTTCCCTCACAGTCTCATTATTCTTCCTCTTAAAGTTAAAAAGACAAAAATCACATATCGACTTTCGTGAAAACTGAAACTTGCACGCAAAAAAAAGTTGCTGTTTAGATTTAAGTAAGCATATCCTTAACAGCCTTTGATTATGTAATTAATGCAGTGATTAATATGTTTCAATTATTCTTTGATCAAGTCTTTGATGCAATTAGTAGCTTCTCATTTCCCAAACAACCAGATCAGAAGACGTATCCTGTTGTCACGGAAAAGTTGTTACTGTGTTTTCGAGGGGTCAAATTATCGGCATGTATCAAGCAAAGAAAACAACTAAGGATACTGCTGAAATGACTTCCTAGAACGATAGTGATGAACCTCGAAAAAAAAGAAAAAAAAGAAAGATCATGACCAGAGATCACTTAAATACTTGATGAAGTTAAATACTTGATAAACAATCAATAGTAGAAACCATAGATATTACTAAATAGTCTCTAAAAAGGCTTCAGTTTGCTATTAGGCATAACGATTGGAATGGAAAAAGGTGGTTTGATGAGTCCAGATTGACCCTTTTCAGAACGATAGGTGCATCAAGGTAACACGAAGTGATGCACGAATCATATACTGTATTATGGCTACTGTACAAGCTTCAGGAAGCAGTATTTTGATCTAATGTTGGTCAGGTCTAGGCTCAGCATAGTCAGCTGATAACCCAAATGTACTGAATGACCCGGTTTATCACTATCTAAGGATTTTTCTTCCCTGAAGTACTGGACATATTCCAGGACTCAAATTGTGAAAAAGTGGTTCTGGGAGCCTAAGGAATCATTTTCACACATGAACTCTTTTCATTCTCATGAAACATGGGAATTCTGACCTTAACACCATTGAAAGTCTTTGGAATTCACTGGAGAAGACTCTTTGGAGTGGCTTGATTCTCCCATTATCAATACAACATCTCTGCCAAAAATGAATGCAACTCTGGACAGGTTGTGTGTGTGTGTGTGTGTGTGTGTGTGTGTGTGTGTATGTGTGTGCGCGCATGTGTTAAGGCCATACCGCAAGGCTTTCTGCAGTCTTTGCATGCAGTCCGGTGCGAGTGTATGGTGTTTCTTTGATTGCAGGAACCTCTGGATGTGAGGCAGGAGAACATTACTGGGAGGGAAGAGACCAGTACACAACCAAAGCAGCTCCCAGCCCTTTTCTTCACTGTACCTGCACACACACACACACACACACACACACACACACACACACACACACACACACACACACACACAGTTACTAGAATTATAAAGACTATTTCTTATGCAAAAAATGCTGTGTTGGATGTGTATATGCACTCTGCTTTTGGCTGTCAGGGTATTTGTGATGGATGGAGACAGCAGTGTGTGCAGAAGAGACAGGTGGATATGCTGGGAGACTTACTTCACATGATTCTCAGTCAGCTGTTTCAGAATCTGACAGTAGATCTCATCTTTCAGAGGCTCTGACTTCAGGGCACCCTCGAAGATCTGATCCGTGAGCTCGTTAACAGAGCGAGTTCGTTTGGACGGATAATCACCCATATATTTCATAACGGGTAGAGAGGGGCAGGTTAAGGACATGTACTGTACAAGTCAGTTTTTAAAAACAGAACATGCAAATTATAGAGGCTTTAAAGAATCAATAAGAAAATAATCTTGGTAATTATTCTTATATAATCTAAAATCTACACATTATATAAATATTGTGGATATTTATTCCTGAATAGGATCAAGTTCTGAGAAGGTTTATGTGTATATAAATATATTAATTTATTCGTTCATTCATATTCTGTACTAATTATCCATTACAGGGTGGCAGGGGTCTGGAGCCTATTCCCAGGAGACTTTGGGCACAAGGCAGGGTACACATTGGACAGGGTGCCAATCCATCAATAGGACACACACACACGCACACTACGGGTTATTTGAGAACATTACTTAACCCATCTGCATGTCATTGGACTGTGAGAGGAAACAGGAACATCTAAAATATTACTGCGTAGATTTGTATAGTAAGTTTAGTAATGGAATACTGTAGTTCCTAAAATCAGTCTAAGCTGATGGTGTCCATAGGAATTTTTTTTTCACAGCTTAAGACTGAGGTTTCAGTTTGATGTTTTTTTAACTCTCACACGTGGTTTATCTCATTGGATAATTCTACCATCAAATCAATCCTTGCTATCACTTGAACATCACAGCTTCTTAATAATTTCAGTAAATCAAACAAAACATTTTTTTATTACACTATTAGAGCTATTGCACTTACTAATACTAATTGATTTTATTTAATAGCACTAAGGTTTACTGTCTGGTTTGTCTCTTGCAACTATATTTCTTAAAGATTTGGAAGTAACTAATATATTTTGAAATTCTGTATCATTTGTGTTGCTCATTGTTTAAACATCATGTCTTGCACGAATTATTTTTTTTCTAGGCAACCTTCTGCTCCAAACTCCAGTTCAGTAGGTGGCAGTATTGCATCAACAGTCCATAAATTCAAAAGAAGAAGACTTGATACTCTCGCAAAACATGAGTATTTGCAGAAGATGGGAATGGCTTGTATTTTCTACAAAATTTGTCACATTTTTAACCCGTTCGTCAGTTGTATTTAATGTTATTTATTTATTTTTATTATTTAACATTTGGAAATAATTTATTTGTAAAATAGAGTATGTAAGTAATAGTAACAGTAGGAATTGATTCCGAATTGAAAACTATTCCAAACTAATCAAATAACTGAACTGACCAACAAATTATCAATTAAAGTGTATTAAATCTCACAGCTCTAATACAGAAGAGTTAAAGCTCTCAGAGCCCTGTGTGAGGTGATGCGTGTATGTGCGTGAGAGAGATTTTTAAACAGTAAACAAGTCCAGAGACTTTTCTACAGTACCTATCCTAAAACACTGTGTAGTGGAAAGAGGATATCGATGAAGGCCATGCAGGCTTCCTGTGATAGATCCTCGTTAGCCAGAACCTTCTTCAGCAGCGGCTGTTTAAGCGGCTCCCGAGTGCAGCACCACAGTTTGTCCTTCCCACGGTTCTTAGTGATCATCACACGACTTAACGTGTGTTTAGGAGGGGGTCTGAAGTGGGGCGGAGAAACAGAGTGTGAAAACTAGCTTCCTATACAGTAAAGCCATTGTGGTCTCTATTAAATAATACATTCATACTGTTTATCACACATTGACATAAGTATTGTAGGCTTATGGTAAAGCTTTCACTATATTATCTCAATGAATTGAACAAAATTTATGCTTTTTTTGATGGAAGTTTAAAAACCTAATCCCACTTGCCAATCTGTAAAATGGACTAACATCAAAAGTGATCACATGATATCATGCTCCTACAGTATAACTGAAATGTAAATTAACATTGAATAAACATCCTTTAATTATTAAAACGTTGGGCGTTCAATTCAAACAGGGACTTTTGATTGCGCAGAATAACAAAAGACGGTTATGAGAGTAAAACTACCTTTATTTCTCTATATAATCCCCTGCTACACTAATACACTTACCCTACTAGTGCTTGGATACCATTAAGGACCAGGACTGCCTGGTTGGCCTACCAGGAACTCCTTTAATTCTAAATACATGTGAAATGGCTTGGAGCGAGGTCAGAACTGTACGGAGAATGTGGCAATAACTCCCAGTCGAGCTCCTGTAATGTGCAAGTGATGTTTGTGAAGGATTGTGTGTGCACTTCCCACAGTTCTACCTGCTACAGTAAATGTTCACTGGAAAAACTGGAGTGGGCTCTGAGACATCTTAGTCATCTTTAAAATATTTGCACCTTTCAAATGTTTTACTGTAACTAAGAGTCTCATCACTGTACTGCATTTGGAGTCAATCAGTTTTTACACCTTTGTTAACGATAAATTTCATCACAAGTCCTCGTTTGACTTGAACGCCTCACATACAAGAGCTAGGGGATATGACATGTAGGGGATATATACTGTACTGTAGGGGTATGACATATGGGGGATATCATATAGGGGATATCATATATGGGAAATCATATAGGGGATATGACAACAAGACAGACTTAATTGATTTATTTTGTTTTTGTTTTTATTAGACACTGAAGTTTGGGGGAGATTTTCACTTTCGCAAAATACTTCATTCTCAAGTCTCACATTATTAGTCAGATAATCTAACCAGAATAAACTGAAATTCAACCTTTCAATACATTCAGGACAGTATAGTCCCACATTCCCATTATCCAGCTTCACGAAGAAGAAAATGGGTTTTTGTTTAATGCTCATTGTATGTTTAATGTGCCTTATAATATCTTTTTTTATGCTGGTACCTTTGGCTTGTTTATTAGGGAATCTAAACCTACTGTACATCGAGATTTGTGCAAAGCTGATTTGTGGCAATTCCTATTGTCTAACACTCTTTACTGTATTTTGGATTAAATATATTTACAGTAATAGCTTTTTTTTCTTTCTTTTTTTCCCAAGTGTCACCAAACCAGATCATTTGATCCGGACACAGGTTTTTACACCAGGTGCCCTTCCTGTTGCATCCCTTCCAATTTCTACCTACGTAGGCTTGGGACCTGTGCTGCATGCAGTGGCTGAGTTAAGTAGGGTTAAGTGTCTTGCCCAAAGAACCCAACAGTAATGACCTGGTGATGCTGTTACCCTCCAATCAGCAACCCAGAGCCACATGAGTCACCAAATATGTTTTATAGCCATAGCTGCACACACACACACATATACATATATAAGGAATGAGAAATATAAGATGCAATGTTAGGAATAACATACAAAACCTGCAAGAGGAAAGAGACAAAGATTTAGGTGGTTATTGCTTTCGATTCATGCTTCCTTTTGATACACTCAGCCTTATTTAAAAAAAAAAAAAAAAACAGACTTGATGGTCTTCTTGACCTGACCGGTTCAGTCAAGAATAAGGATAAGAGGATAAGGATGAAGACAACAAAGCACTTTTGTAAGTCGTTCTGGATGAAGGCATCTGCAAAAAGCTGTAAATGAAATGTTAAGTGTGAGTCAGGGTCATTGGTGTTATTTTTTACCTGAAGTAATCATAGGAGAACTCCTCCAGTGTGTATGGCTTCACCCTCTCAACACTCTCAGGGAGAGCCACCTGTGACACACGCACTGATTCCTGACGCTGGTCGGGTGTCATGGTAACCATAGCCTGAGTCATTCAAACACACAGGCAAAAAAAAAAAACGTGAAGAAAAGAGAGATGAAGGAGAACATCATCATTATAAGAGTATATTATAAATAATAAGAGACAAACCTATTACGAATAAAGATCTTAATTCTTTAGTCATACTGTAGGTACAGTGTATATTTGTGTACTGCTAATGTGTCTGTCTCCTTTATTTAAACTGCACAAAATGAGACCTGTTTCCTGTACACCTTGTACAGTACATAAGCCTCCACTTACCACGATGTCTGGCTGAGGTCTGGTGACGGTGGGTAGCACGTACACGCAATCGGCTGGAAAATCTCCTCTCTGCTTGGTTCTGTCGTTGATTCCATGAGCCCAGCCGGACGTCATGACCTGTTCGCCCGTGTCCTGGTCCAGGAGGATGAGGTCACCTTTAGCAAAGCTCAGAAATGTTGAGTCATCTCCAGCTGATCAGGACAATTTGGGGGAAAAACAGACAACACTGTGTTACACTTCTGTAATGGAAAAAGATCCCTGCATTCTCAATGGCATACAGTATGGACAAAACAAACATCAAACATTCAAGCAAATGGAGGAGATCAAGATTAACGTTATGTATTTGTGCAATAATCATACAGTATATTTGCAGTTTATTTACAGCATTCAAAAAAACACCCATATCCTGTGAGAGGTGCAGATAATGTCCTTGTCTTTCTTTATTATATGAGCCACTAAAGTGATATGGTGGGTATTATTTTTACCTTGACATTTAAAGCATTTACACATCTACAGTTTTACTTACACACATGCTTTGTAGATTCAACTAATATGTCAAATTTCAGATTAAGCAGGGTGTGGTTAAGTATTTGTTGAATTACAAACTTTGATGGAGATATCTAAAGTATATCATGGCCACAAATTATTACCTAAGATACAGATATGGATTATGAAACTTCACCTAACATGTTGTGGAATATTTAATAAGTTAAATATTTACAGTATGTATTTATGTGCTTTAAAAATGTCACAATTCCAGTATGACTCCAGTATGTCTTTCCAAGAGTAAAGGTTAATATTATGAATATCATCTCCATGCTAGTGTTATACAGTAATAGTATCATTTAAACAACTTGTCTGTGTCTCACTCATTTTAAATGTCCCATATTTTATTGGTAATATTTTGTTGGCTGGAAGGGATTATCTGCATTTAGATGATTTCTTATGAGAAAATGCATATCGCACAAATTTTCGCCTTAAGAACTCGCCTCCAGACTGAATTAAGTTTGTATGCCTACAGGTTCCACTGCAGCCCTAAAAAATGTGATTTTAATACTTCAAACTCCCTTAAGTTTACTCCACCTCGAAACGCACCATTTCACAGTCTTGTACAATACACCAGCAGCCCCTAGCCCCAACTTTTTAATAATTAAAGGATCTTTATCCAATGTTAATTGAGCTACTGCTGAGCCACCTTCGACCAAACTACAGCAGACCTGAGCAACAAATTGGGGAAGGGGATCTTCTCTTATGACGTCACAATAGTGGAAAATCTAAGTGACCTGCTTAACCCACAGCCGATACAAACCTGGAACAAGGATAAAATTTTCTATTTTTTTTGTTTGTACACACACAAAATGTTGCATGATACAATACGTCTCCTTTAGAATACTATAATTGCAAAAAGTTCAAAGTAGAAGCTTCACCTTTATGTCTAATATACCGCCATAGCCACACCTTATTAAATAATAACCACCGTGTCAATCTGGGTGGTGCCATACTGTCAAGTCCACATACTTAAACTAATAGGAATACTGTAATGTTAAATCCCTGAAATAATATAAAAGCTAAGGGTGGAAGGTGACCTGATTCAGCGACCATAATAAGAGTGAAGTGCAGTGAGTAGTCATGTTGGCCTCCATTCAGACCTCCGTTGCTTTGTTTATAAAAGACATTCTCTATACAGTATATTGCCTCAAAAAGTTCAGTGTCTATAAGAGCCAAACAAAGCAGACACTAGAGCATGATGGATCTCTCTGAAATAAACTTCAGATGGAATTGGGTTCTCTTATTACACAAGATCAGAGCAGAAATTAATTATGAACCTCATCAAGACCGTAAATATTTTCCCTAATGGATTGTTATCTTGGCTTCTGCTTCATTTAAATGTACTCCACGTCACTAAACGATACTGTAAATGAAGGAGAATAATAATCAATCATTCTCGTAATGAAAATATGGCCTGAAGATCAATGTGATTTCAGTGATTAACCTGGATTAGGGTTATCCTGGATCGCAACAACAAACTTCGACCTCTTCCTGAGCCCCTCGAGGAACGTGACCACGAGGTCTCGGATGTCGTCTGCGTTGTTGGAGGTAAAGTTGTATTCGTCCCCCTTAATGGTGGCCAAGGTGAAGCTATGGCCCTGGAGTTTCCCACCCCTGCTCCAACAGAAAACACAAAAACCGCTTTTAGTTTGAATGAGATACAGTATCTCCATATTAGAGTATATTTTAATATCTTTCATAAATGACCCAGAATTTATTTTAAATGGAAATGTATGCTAGTTATTGATGTAAGTAATGCATCTACTGCACCATTTTGCCTGTAGTGCCTAAACACAGATCTGTGAAAACCAAAGCAAAAAATATCGATAATAATAAGTCTTATGAGTGCTTTCTTACCTGCTGCTGGAGACTGCAGTGATCTCTGGGAATGAGAGCTCTAAAAGAACTTGCTCTTGTTCATCTACCAAGTAAACTCCAGTCCAATTCACTGCTACAATCACATCATCTTTAGGCAAACTCGGCCCTGTCAAATACCAGCACAAAATGGAACACATGACCTGTCAATCATCTTGTGCATCTACTGTACTATGGGATCAAGATGGAAATGATTGTGTGCTACCTGAAAACTTTAAGGCTTCATAGAATCTGGAGAATAACAAGGGCCATTTGTACCGAGCAAAATCCACCACTTCCTCTCTGACCTTCTGAGGGTCCACTCGTTTCTGTGTGTAAATACCCTGTGGATGGAAACGAGTCAATGATATAACTGATATGCAAAATCATTTTGTGCACGATGTTTAGGACTGGATCTGCATGGGAATATTAAAAGAAATAGAGGCGCAAATGGTTAAGGTTGTAGGTTACTGGGTTTCTGATCGGAAGGTCAGAGGTTCAAGCCCCAGCACCAACAAGTTGCCACTGTTGAGCCCTTGCTCAAGGATCTTCACCGCTTCTGGTTGGAGATCTCGTTGCATGGATGACCTGATTGGTCTGTTTGGGATGCGAGTGGTGACTGGGGACGGTTCCACTTTACCATGAAGACAATCCTGGCCTCGGCTGATGCTGACAGCTGTCCTCTGAGGACGTGTGACTGCAGTCGCTTGATAGTTCAGGACTGCAATTTCCTACAGTCTACCTGAGCCTCAAATAACAAACTCGACTTCATATGAACTTAAACACATCTCCTGTTATACTGAACTTCCAGCCTCCTAACACACAATATGATGCAGATCAATCCCTGCTATCCGTTATCACCCAAATGAGGATGGGTTCCCTTTTGAGTCTGGTTCCTTTCAAGGTTTCTTCCTAATGCCATCTCAGGAAGTTTTTTCCTTGCCACCATCGCCCTCGGCTTGCTCATCAGGGACAATCTAATCATTTTGATTCATACACAATCACATTTCATACATAGGCAATAGACCACAGAGTATTTTAAATAATTACTATATTGAACAGTGAAAAGCAATAAAGAATATCTAAATCATAATTTGTTGTTTCCGCATTAAACCTCTTAGGTACACTATGAAGCAGTTTTCTAAGGAAATTTGCTTACACACTCTTCCAGACTTCTTGGACAACTTGCTCCAGTTCTTGTGTCTCCGTAGGTAAAATTCCAGACAGCCTTGATGATATTGTATACGCAGCCTACTCTTCCTGAATTTGATCCATTACTTAGCAAATGCATATGTACAGGTATGTGTTTTATATATGTTTATACTGTATATGCGTTTTTTTTTTCTTTACAAATGCAAACTTTTGCACAGTACATTATTGTCTATATGTTGAATCTTCTGAATGTTCACACACCTTTTTGTGGGCTGCCATAATAAAATGAGCCCATTTCTCCACTGACTTGGCAGAACTGATTTCCCGGTCTGGGATGTAGGAAGGAATGAGACTGAGGAGACGTTCAACCAGTATCTCTGATCCGTAGTCCACGTAATACTGTTGGGAGGCAAGTTCTGCTAGATCATCCTGTAAAATCAGCAGAGGAAAGAGAGAAGTCAGAAGTCAAAGGGTTGTGAAGGAGGAAGGAAAATAAAGGGAATCAATGGAGAAAGTCACAGGAAGACAGGGATAATGGAAGCATTTGATAAGCTGCCTAGTGGATACTTATGTCTAAGTATTTATATATAATTAAAAAAAAATCTGATTTTGAAAGTTATGAAAAGTGAGGCAGTCTCAGATGGATTATGAATTATGCTACCTTCCCAGTTAAGCAAAGTATAACATTTAACCCTGTTTGTTTTGCCCTTCTTCACTACATCTCTGTCTTGTTGCTTCCAGTATATCAGTCTCTCTATACTTTCACACAGATTTTTGTTTAAGAATAAAGGCTGCACCCTGTCACAGCGGTATTCTCCGAATTTGACCCCGCGTACGATCTGCTGGTAGATGAGGTTTGTAGCCACTCCGTCCTCAGTGGGGTCATGCCAGGGCGTGAAGATCTCCTTCCTGAAGAACAGCCTCCAGGGCGCGTTTCGCTCCTGAGCACCTTGCTCTTTAGCATACTGTTCACACTGAGACACGGCGTCCATAACGTGGTCATTACCACTGCCTAAAGACGAAACCTGTAGACACAGGAAAAAGGACTGTGTTTAAAACAAATTTCTTTTGGGAATATAATGAGTGTTGTGTTGCAAAATGTAGAAAAAGCCATAAATATTAAATGCATGTAATATGCTCTAATGCACAGCATACAATTTATTCATACATGAATACTGTACTAGGTTGAAAATGTATACCTTGTCAAACAGAGCGATGTACAAGGAGAAGCCGAAGCGATCTCGGAGGCTGATTTTGTCTGAGAGTGCGTTACACAGCTCCTTGGCCGTAGTGGCCGAGTCGGTCAGCAGCGTTTTTGTGGTGCCATCCATGAAAGTCACAGGCAGCATGATAGGTTTCTTAGACTTAGTCGCCTGGCAGAGTACAGAATAGAATCAATGGAAAAACACTACATAATTGGAGTGGCAGAACAAACATACAGTATGTGATTAAGAAAGTTCATAAGGATGTCGAGCTGAACCTAAATTCTTTCATTTTTTTAATAATTAAATGTTTAAAGCACAATTTTCAATCCATGAGATTTAAACATTTCTTTATTTTTAAGCTGTCCTTGGACAGCCACTGAAAAGTTGTAAGGTCACTACAGTATGTCATTAGTTGGATGACACAGTGAACACAAGTCTTTGTCTTAGATGTTTGTCTGGACTGTTCGCTGTAAAAGGTCGGCACTTGGCACATCTCGTTCTTTAAATAACTGGCTATTGCTAAAGCAGAAAGGAAAATTTTTGTGCTTTTTAAGGCTGAAATCAGCATGTAGGAGAAGGTTATTTAGTGCCACAGGTCTGGTTCTGCTCGAGCGAACGATAAAAAGAGTCATCCTACAGTACCTGCAGCTCGAGCCAGGAGGGCGGCTGTGTTCTCGTCCCATTCACAAACGTCCTCCTGAGCCGTTCCTCGCAGTAGGGAGCATATCCTGGAGGCCCCCCGCTGATAAAATTCCTCAGATACTACGTAAAGATATTTCAGAGCTTCATGCTTTATCTCATTCCTCAGTCATGTCCAAAAATAAATATATGCCCAAAAGTACATTTGAATTAACAATTCAAATTCTAAGTCACTAAGGTAGTTTAAATTGGCTGCGCTCACCTTCACAAACTTCTCAGTGGGGGAAAAGCAGCCCACACACAGGGACAGGAGGATCCAGCCTCGAGCGTGGCTGCTTTTGGACGGATTCTGGTTCAGCTGCTTACAAATCTGACAATAGATCTCATCTCTGTAGATTATAAGAAGGCCAATATTACAGAATTACAGAAGTAGGATAAGGATCAGATTTACTCATCCTAAATTTAGGTGAGAAGAATAATAAGGAATAAAGTGGCACAAATGATGTGTTTATATATAATGTAACTATGACCTGGAAAAAGCGATATATTCTGCATAGTCAAAGCAAATCTTACACTACAAAAAACACTATACTGTATGTGCAAAATTTTGTGGACTTCTGACCATCACACATACTGTACTAATAAATTATGATATTAACACTGTGTATCAATTACTGTATATAGAGTACCAGTAAACTGGTGACCGGATCATGGTCACCAAATGCACATTTATGCACAAGGATAGCGTGTCTTGTCCGATCTCACAGAAAAGCCCAACCAAAACAAATGTTTTGACCAATGTTGGCCATGATAGAAAGGGACCAGAACACCATTGTACCACAACACACCATGCACAGGGGCAAGCAGGCAAACCACACTCAGCATCCAAGACAATGCAGCACAAGTCGCGGAGAAAAGACAGAAAGGTACAGTATTTCTTGACATGGGTTCATCAAGGCCCCACTACATAACCCAAAGGATCCACTGCCAATATCCTGGTGCCAGACACCACAGCATGCACGCATGCCCTGCGGAGCCACTGCCCAGGTGGTAGAAAGTGAAAAGTGAACATTTTGCATTGTAATTGTATGGCTGACCATTGTATTTCCAACACTGTTGAAACAAAATTGGAACAGTTGTACAAGATGTCTTTGTACGACATGTTCCAGCATGACGATGTGTGCCTGTGTGCAAAGCGAAATCCACGTGATGTACCAAGGTTTACATAGAAAAACACGACTGGCCCACAGAAAGCCATGAAGTCAACCTACTGGAATGAATGACCTTACTATTAATGGAATGAGCACAAATCCCGACAAGCACGCTCAAAATCTAGTAGATAGCCAATATTTAAGGACTACATCTGAAATTCCATGTTTAATAAGTAAATACGTATGTTATGGTCAGGTGTCCACAAACTTTGGGCTAAACACTGTACAGATTCAACATGGCAACATGATTGCGTTCATTTGAGATACAGTATTCTTCTATATCTAGACTGTTATTAATTTTGCCATGTATGCTTTAATGAATTAACATTTTCTCTACAAAAGCCAGTGTATAATGATGTATAAATACATGCATGAATTTGGAATTGTAGACATTTTTATAATTGCTTATGAAACTGTATAATGCATTTTAGAGTAAGGGTTATAATGTTAAAATTATAAACTGTTAACCGAATGCATAGTTTGTCAAACCGAAGGAACTCGGATAGTGCTATACATTATGTAAAGACTGACAGAGACAGATTTTTTCTACTGAATGTACAGTATATACATTATATTTATGAAAGGTAGATTATTATTTTTTTTATGCTATTTATATAGCATGAGCTGTGTACGATGTTCCGAGTGTGACCTGAGTCCTGGTCGGAGGATGCCGTTGCCGATGATAAAGTGAAGCTTCTCCAGGTTGGAAGTGGGTCGGTCCTCGAGCATGCTGTTCCCGTGCACTGTGTACTCGCCATCATTCAGGCGTTTTGTAACCTAGGATAAATGGTAGGAAATGCAAGAATGTTAGGACTCTCTAAAGTGGACTTGCTGGAGTGCACCTTAAACCGTAATTGTTGCAAATTTGTATAATGTTGTAGAGCAAAGAAGAATAGAGGCAATGCATAATCAGATCGGTTTTACTCTATTAACAGCACACGTTTTCTGGATATTTTGAAAGCATCTTAAAATCTGTCCTCCAGTAAGCAGGGCAAATCTAATTAAGGTAAAGTAAGAGATTCACATCGATAGACAGAGTGATGGACATTTTGTGTGTGTGTGTGTCACTGAGACGTTGTCCCTTACCTCCTCCGTTATCTTCGACTTCTTTTTAAGAGTGAGGGACACTAGCTTGTGACGCACACTGCTCTTCTTATGACTCTCAATCTGGGCATTCTGCAGGAAGAGGGACAGAGACACAGAGAAGCTTATGAATCGTGAAGCAGCCAGACCAAAACTCATAGAACTGGGACAGCAAAAACACTCTCGCAGCAAATTGTGCTTAAAAATAAATTTGACTTTTGCCTCTGATCATGAGAACAGGCTGCACAATCAGAATTGTGCATGCACAACAAACCGTCAAGAAAACTTTCCAATCTACTGTAAAAGTAGCATTTAATAAGTTATGCAGAATCACGTAGTCCTGAATTTACAAATATACTCTGTCATGTTTATACCTTTATTCAGAGACCATGATACCCAGCATTGATTATAAAAATATCTTGCATATACCAGGGCGTTCAAGTCAAACTGGGACTTGAAATTTTTAAATTCTCATGAATGAAGGTGTAAAAACAGTACAGTGATGAGACTCTTAGCCACAGAAAAACAACTGAACAGTGCAAATGTTTTAAAGGAGGCCGTACTGTACAGTACGTCTGCGAATGACGATCCCGGCCGAGGTGGCTCAGAGCTCAATGCAGTCATTTCATTCAGCATTCAGTGAGTGGAACGCCTCGTCCATGAAATTCGATGGATAAGTTGTCAGCAACATGTGGAAGACACACATCGGTCTCCATGTAATTTCCACATGTTTGGGCCATTAATGGAGTTTCTTGGAGCCTAACGTTTCAGGCGTGAAGCAGGCTGTCCGATCATGTCTCTGGCGTACTGAGAAAACGTTCTACCTTGATGGAATGATTTCATTAGCGTGGCAGGGGATAATATAGAGAAATAAAGGTAATATTTACAATAATAACTCTGTTCTTTTATTCTGTACAATAAAAAATCCCGGTTTGACTTGAACACCCCTTGTAGTTATTGTAAATACTCGTCATGCTCAATCCAGAATGGGTTACAACAACTGGCATTAGTAGTGTAGCTTATTTGTAGCTTAGTATATAACAAAAAAAAAATTATTTATCAAAAAATGCTATTAGACTATAAATGTTTGACTAAAATTGTGATTATATAATCTACTAACTCTTTCTGTTAGTTTTGTATGACTGTCTAAAAGTGTGCAATTCTTCATATAGTCCTTATTTTCATTTATCTGGTCATCATGTTAATGTAAGAAAGACTCAGATGAGCCCTACTTGATTACTGAATCTACTGAAGATGGATTTTTATGACCATTAGTATTTGGACCTAAAAGTGATCAACTTATTGGATTTTATGTGATTATGATTCTGTGCACAGCTCTCCATTATATTCATTATTTTGAACAATTTCAAGCAATTCAAGGGCAGCATGGTGATTTTTAAAAACATTTGAATATATTCAGTCTGCTGGGATGAATACAGATTATTCAAAATAACACACTTTCCATCACCCTCACCTCTCCCTCTCCTTGCAGAGCCTGCAGTTCCCTCTTGTAAGTCTTCTTTCCCAGCGTCTCGTAGATCTTGGTCATCACTGGGATTTTCTCACTGCCATCACTAATAGCTGTGTGATATTTTGGCTCTGGGAGATCACCCATGAATCGTAGAATTGTGATCCACACCGCTAGTGCAGCCTGCAAGATGCAGAAACGAAAGACACCAACCTTGTTTACAACAAATTCTACACCCTAGAATAGAAAGGTTAAAAGGAGACGTTTGAAGCAGAACATACCAGCTGATCTCCCTCATCCTCATGAAAGAGTAAGGGCTGCTTGAGGGGTCGCCGCATGTATGTGTGAGTGCTGGTGCCCTGAAAGTAGGTGGCTGAGAATTTGGCAAACTTATATTCAGACAGATCTTCCTCTTCTTCCTCAGGGAGGGGAAGAGCTTCATCCAGATCCTCTTCCTCCACATTCCTTTGAGGACGCTCCAGGTCCTAGTGCATAAACACACACATACACACATACACACACACACAACAAATAAAAAGACAGCAAACAGACACAGACAGATGGAAATACACAGACAGACAGAGAGACAAGTAGATAAAGTAGATCATATAAATAGATAAGCAGATAACCAGTAGAGGGCGCTCCCTACCTCAAACCCGGCCGGTGCTTGGCCCTCCTGCCCAGGGAAAGAGTTTGTGGTTCCCAGAAAGCCGAACATCTTATCCACCATGTCGGAGTCGTTGACGGGCTCGTGGCGAGCTCTCTCCATTTGCTCCAGCATCTCCTTCTTCCTGCGGGCCTCCTCCTTCTCCCTCTTCTCCCTCTCTGCGTCCTCTCGTGCCAGCTGGGCCAGTCTCTCCTGGTGCTTGCGCTCGGCCTCGGCTTTGGCTCGCTTAGCACTCATCTGGTACCTGAGCTTCTCCTCTTCAGCCAAGCGCATCATCTCTGCGTCCAGCCGCCGTTTGTACTGAAGGACAAGAGGAATTATGAGGATAAATACATTTAGTTAGACAGTTAAAAAAATTACTTATTTATTTTACTATTTATCAAAAACTATAAGATCTATATCTAATAGATTTATTTTTCTGTAGTGGCATCAGACATTTGGATCCTTCTTTACACCAATCAATACAAGCCATAATAACATTAACACTACTGCCAGGTGAATTGGATAACATTGATTATGAATTGCATACTAGCAAACTAGTGACAGGATCATAGACACCCAAGGCGCATCTACACTCTCTGGGACTAGTTGGTCCTGTCCGATTCCACAACAAAGCTAATGCGACTGATAAAAGTCAATGCTGACCACAATAAGAAGGTATCAAAACACCCAGGTAACAAGCAAAGGTTGGTGACTGGACCTCCAAATTCCCCAGATCCCAATCTGATTGAGCATGTATGGGATGTGCTGGACAAAAAAGCCCCATCCATGTAGTCTCCATCAAGCAACCCACATCAACCCAAGGATGTGCTCCTAATGTCCTGATTCCAGACACTACAGCACACCATGAGAGGCCCCATGGAGCCAGGCCCAGAGGGGCTAGAGCTTCACTGCCAGCACAATGGGAACCCAAATCCTACAGTAGGTGTTTAATTGTTAAAGTATTTACAGTAATGGTTGATCAGTGTCACACAAGAACTACATCACATTTAAAACGCCCTCTACATATACTTAATGTACCCATGATTCCCAAAGCTAAGGATGTTAATCGATTTTCACTCCAGAGAGACTCCAAATCCCTGATTATTGGTTTGGTTTGCGTATCTGATTCTATGTCTGATTTTATGCGCTCTTTGCTTACCTCTCCTTTGAGTCTGTGGTACAAACGACGAGCGATCATGCCCCTAGTGTAGGCTTGGATGGTGATGACAGCCCAGAGCCGGTGTCTGAAGGCCCGGCGCACCATGCAGCCTCTACAACGAGCCTGGAACAGGGTCATCCTCTGTCGGGTCACATGGTACGTCTGATAAAGCTTCCTGGAGCGGTACAGGGCCTGGAGCCGTAAGAAACCTGCAAGCATCTGCGACACAGGAAGTAATTAGGATGTCAAGTATATTATAGGGTCAAGTTGGTGTTAACAAATAAGAACTGATGAAGACTCTCAGATTAGTGTTGAGACACTGAGTCACTGCATTCATTCCTAAGACGATCAGACACCCCACGCTTCTGGACAACTTTCCTGATTGTCCAGAAGTCCTGTTTTAAAACTTAAACGTAACAAATAAGTCATAACATTGAGAGGACCAGACTGATTCTTACCCATCACCTTCACTCTTGGTACCCAATTATTCATATTAGTCACTGAATAAGTTGAAAATGAACTGCTGTATAATAAGCTGAGTGTCTCCATAGTTGAATGGAGGTGACAGAGACTTACCGCTCCGTAGTTCTTCCGACAGTAGTAACCCCTCCATGTCTTCTGAATCATAAGAGCTGATTTCTTAATTTTCAGGAAGTTGGACCTATTAACACAGCAACAGTTTTTTTTAATAAAGTAAATGGTCAGTAACATTCCAAACGTCCTTTTCGGATATTTTTGTGTCTCCTTTGGTTAATATGTTTGACCTAGTTTATAAAGAAGTCAAGTACAAGAAGCATAAAGCAGGAGGTGAACAGGATAAAAAAAAAAAAGAATTGAGAGGATTGAGAGTTGTGAAATTTGACAGTTACAGCGTACCTGTCTTTGAAACCTCGGACGACTTTCTGAATAAGAATGACTTTGTCAGTGATGGCTTTGTCTCTCTCAATCTCCAAAAGCATATCGTGATGGTCCTGCCAAAAATAAGGTCATGTCATTTTACTGTAAATTCTGGGAAAAGCAATCATCAGAAAAAAAAAAAAAGGATTTCCTACAAAACCTACACCACAGTTTAATCGAAAGAATCATTTAGTGCATTTTCCCAGTTGACTTGTGGTACTTTTTCCTTTATCCTGGTTTAATGGTGTCACTTCCTGTTAGGAAGTATTGGCAGTGCCCTCTCTTTACTCCCACAGTGAGGGACGTCCTGTTTCGGACAGCTGAAAACCTTGATAAAGCAACACTGAATGGAAAGCTGACCATGGCACCAGGGAAATGCACGACAGTTTTGTTGGCCTTTGACCTCTTGCTCAAGTTTCTTTCCAGACAGAAAAAAAAACACTACTAGAACAGAGTACCACGTGACTGAGTTAGCAGGCATTTTCAACCCTGTCTAGAGTCCCTGTCTATTTGGCTACATGAATTACATAACGCAGTATTCTGACTCAGAGTTATGAAAAGCTTCTGCTTGAAATTTCACACACATTTCATTAATTGATGCAATGTAGTATTGATGTACCTTCAGGAAGATCTTGGTCTTTCCCATCTGCCAGTCATCGTCTCTGCCAAGGACAGCCTCAGCAATTCTCTGGCAGGTCCCTCTCAGGTCCTCCTAAATAAAAACAATTTAAAATAAATGTTTAGCGGGGTAACATAATTAGCTAGCTTTGTACAGTAAGTAGGTTAATTATCCTGTTAGATTGATATCCAAAATGGCTAGATATTGTCTAGATAATGTATTCATAGTTATAACATTGAACATGTGTCAGTTGTGCCAAGCACATACAGTCATGTGAAAAAAGTTAGTACCCCCTTTTGTGAGTTGAAGTTATTTATGTAAAAAAAAAAAAAAATGTTAATTTCTAATAGTAGATACAACCTCACATGAACATACAGTATAACGTTTTCCAACCATACTATTATTCACTCTCTCATCTCACTCACCGTCTATACCGCTTTATCCAGTATTCAGGGTCGCGGGGACCTGGAGGCCTATCCCAGGAGACTTGGGGCCATGAGGCGGGGTACACCCCGGACAGGGTATCAATCCATTGCAGGGCACACACACTCACATACTCATTCACACACTACATGCAATTTCTGAATGCTATTAGCCTAACCTACAGGTCTTTAGACTGTGGGAGGAAACCGGAGTACCCAGAGGAAACCCACCCAGCACAGGGAGAACATGCAAAGTCCGGGGAAGATTGGCAACTGTCTTGAATGCTTTGCACTTGTGGATAATCTTTCTCAATGCAGAACATTGAACTCCTAATTGTTTAATAACGGTCTACAACCCTTTCCAAACAATTCCTTCCCCAAGACCATTGATTATGTATCTCTCTCTCTTGGTATTCTTTTAAAACACATCTGAATGCTCCAAACCAGCAAACTGCCAAAACTTCTGCTTTTATGGAGATTTGCACATGTGTTGATGATCAATTAATCAAAGACTAATAAATAGCAGCACCTGGCTGCAACTTACCGTCTTAAACCCTATGGAAGCAGTACAGGGGGTATTTAGTATTGCACATGTTTTTTTTGTTTGTTTGGTTTAATTTTAGTAAGATAAATGAATAAATAAAAATGATAAATAAATGCCCCTCCTTGAACCACCACCTTATCGTGGTGGAGGGGTTTGCGTGTCCCA
>JAQQZS010000037.1:22969166-22989498 GCA_030068045.1 Platyallabes tihoni
GTTCCGGACACGCCCCACCGGAAAGAGACCCCGGGGAAGACCCAGGACACGCTGGAGGGACTATGTCTCTCGGCTGGAATGGGAGCGCCTTGGGATCCCCCCGGAAGAGCTGGAAGAAGTGGCCAGGGCGAGGAAAGTCTGGGCATCCCTGCTGAAGCTGCTGCCCCCGCAACCCGACCTCGGATAAGCGGAAGAAGATGGATGGATGGATGGATGGATGGATGGATGGATAAATAAATGACAGTGAAAAAGTTACATGTTGTTATTCGTCCGAGGTTATATTTGTCTGATACTAAGAACCACTGATCAGATGATTTGTATTATGTTTTTACACTTAGAACTTGCATAGAAGGACTAATTATAGAAGCCAGTTTCTGAACTCTGAAAAAATTCAGACCAATAATAACCATTTCTCAAAAATAAATAAATAAATGAAACAGTTTAATTTTACCATAAAATTTTTGAATACAAAATGGCAAAAAATAATCTTGCAGTATTGACTGCGGTATAAAATGGTTTTTAATTGTTTTTAGATAATATTACAATATTTTAAGATTGTACATTAGGATTATGTGACAAAAAGTTGACGAGTTAAACCTTGAGATAATAAATTTGAACTCGAAGATAATTCCATTTTGTTTTATTTAACAGTCTGATTGTTTTTAATTAATAAAGAAATATCATTTAACAAAAAGAATAGTTTGAAATAATAAGACACATTTCTGATAATGAATCAGATGCATCGGAATTTTGAGATAGTAGTTTAACATTCAAATATACTGGTGCCAGAGTAAAAAAATCTTATAGGTACTGTATGTTACGCAATCATACTTGGTGGACGTGGACTTCCATACTGGTGTAGCGCAAAATAAAAATCGCAAAAAATTGGTTCTTATCAAGACTGTTTTGCCATTATTTTACAATTTTGGTCCAATTATGCAATTTCCAATTGTCCAATTTGCACAAATTTCTGGACCAATTTTATCACTTGCACCCATATCACACTAAAAATGAAAAAGTGGGAGTGATTCCATCCCTTGTCTGTATTTTAGTAATTCCATCTCAGCAGAATTCATGTGTTTATTTACCTGTTTGTAGGAAGGTTTGACTCCAGGCATGAGGACACGATACCGATCCACAAACTCCACAAAAGTGTAACGGATGGGGTATCCGGCCCGCCGGATCCGAATAGTTTCCATCATTCCTGAGTAGCGGAGCTGCCTCACACACAGCTCCCTGTCAAACAGCTGGGAGGACAGGAGAACTTTTAATTACTCTACATAGAGGAGGATGTGAGAAGGGAGTCTAGGAACACAACTGCACATCCTTTCTTGTTTACCATCCACACCACACTTTAACATCCTGCTCATTTCCTCTGACTTTGAACTCACCATAGGTTTCTTGTACTCGTTGGGTTTGATGCAGCGGACGAAGAAGGGCTGACACACACTCAGTGTGCGCATCAGCAACTCCAGAGAGCGTTTAAACTGACTGCTCAGAGTTGGGGAACGCTTTCTCGTCTCCGCCCCCTGAACACCAGGAAACACACAGACACACAAAGAAAGATACACACAAACAGAAAGTCAGGAATGGAGGAAAACACATCGAGCAGATCCTTTCCACCCCTTTCTGACCTCTGATTATCTCTGTGCTTCTCGCTCTTCCTTTACCACAACCCCATCACTCGTTCTGTAAAGTACTTTTCTGCTTAAACAGGAAGTTGTTTGAGTTCAGAAAACTGTCTGTTGCAGATATATTATCAAAGCTAAAATGAGGCTGTATTATTTTTTACTTCAGGGGGTCACAGAGAACAAAAGAGGTCAGGGTAAGAACTTTGGTTTTGAGAATGAACAAATGTACAACATCAAGGAAAAAATATATAATTATTGGTAAAATTATTATTTTACATATTTATTTTTTTCTTTTTACTTTGTAACACTATGTATCATTTTCATGAAAAACAATAATAAATTTTTAATAGATTAAATGTTTTCATTAACAATATTCAGATACCTTAATTTCAGTCCATAGAAGCCATTAATAATAATAATAATAATAATAATAATAATAATTATTATTATTATTATTATTATTATTATTATTATTAAAAATAAATAAAACATATCATACAAGCCATGGAGATTATGAAACATTTACGGTTATATAGATGCTAATGCCATGTTCCGTGTTTTTTTTTTTTTTTTGTGTGTGTGTGTGTGTGTGTGTGTGTGTGGGTGTGTGTGTGTGTGTGTGTGTACAAGGGCGTTCAAGTCAAACCCGGACTTTTCCTCCAGAAAATTATTATGAGAATTATGAGAGTAAAAACTACCTTTATTTCACGCTTTGATCCGCTACTACTGTTTCACTAGTGCTTGGATACTATATAGCAGAGATCATCATTAGCAGACTACAGTATTTGCTGTACATGTTTTAATGCGGCTAAGAGTCTCATCACTGCACTGTGTTTAAAGGAAATGTCAATCAATTTTACACCCTAATTCATAAAAAAAAATAAAAAGTCCCAGTTTGACATAGAATCTTTTATGTGAATAGATCAGTTTTTGATGGTATTCACACACTTTATTTTTTATGTGCACTATATAGCCAATATTATGTTGATACTTGAAAGTCTGGGCACAGATATGGACTTGTTCCATCCTTCCTCCGTTAACTGGTTCCACTCCTTTGATGCAGCGTTTTAGTTTTTACAGTTTTGGAGCAATGCTATGCTACAGTAGTTTATGCGCATTCAACCACAAAAGCATTAAATATCTGGCACTAAGGTCTGTCAGGAAGGCCTGGCTCAAAGTTTTCACTCCAGTTCATCCTTAATGTGTTTGGTGGGGTTGAGGTCAGGGCTTTGTGCAGATCACTCAAGTTCTTACACTACCATGTCTTCATGAACCTTAATTTAAATCACAGTGGCACTGTCACACTGGAACAGTGTTCCTGTGTCCCTTCATTCCAACAATTGAAAAACTTGATGCTACAGTGTACAAAGATATCCATGATAATTGAAACTTTGTGGCAACAGTTTGGGGAAGAAACACATACTGGAACATACCTTTGGCCATATAGTGTACATGTGAATAGATTTTTTGTGACATTGATATATTTTAGTATAGAATTACCAATATTTGTGTAGAATTTGTGTTTTCATGCAGGTAGAAAACATAGTAAAACTCAAAGAATGAGTAAAGAATGTAGAAACATCC
The DNA here is from genome assembly GCA_030068045.1 of Platyallabes tihoni. Taxonomy (NCBI): domain Eukaryota; kingdom Metazoa; phylum Chordata; class Actinopteri; order Siluriformes; family Clariidae; genus Platyallabes; species Platyallabes tihoni. Next base: position 22,972,382 of record JAQQZS010000037.1, read on the forward strand.
ATTTTTGCATTCCAATGTTGAAATGGAAGATGTTCATAAATGAGAACATAAAGCTCAGCACCACTGGGTGGAGGTTACAGAAAGTGATAATTAGATCAGTGTGAAGGCATGAGATGAGGTTAGTTTTCAGAACATAAACTGGGACGACCAGATGAAATGGCATGAGAAGTGAGAAGCTGATGATTTCCAGTTCCACTGTTACCTTGGGAGGCGTCGTGGCACTGTTCACGGAGTGACACAGAAACTGGCACACACATTTTTCAGAGAAAGAAAGGAATTTCAGAGCACTCAAGAATCTGGAATGATTCAGTTCATTATGAGTTGATCTAAGCAAGCATATTATTATATGTAATATTTAAGGAAAAGCCGTGGTGTCATATGACCCAAAGCAAAGCAAACTGACATTCATTTTCTAATAACATCACACTGTAGAATATTTTCTTTATCGTATTCCACAGTCTGTTTACTAAAAAATGTCAATTCATGCTTTTTAACCACCTTTAGTTATGTTTATTGTCGTCGATCATCTGCAAGACCAGTTGGTTCCAATTATCCCATGTTATACTTGTCCTTCTATTCAACAGACTCTCTCTATTCATTCTCTTGAAGTTAAAATAAGTTTGTCATTTTACTGAAAAGCAGTCAGCTCTTCTTCTTGAGACACTTGAGACTCCTTCCATAAATGTTAAATAAACATCACCTCAAATACAGTATCAGTACATTTTGAGCTGAGTATTTATTAAGCTAATTCGCTTATTAATAATAGTAGAACGTCTGCCATACATGTTGCTGTGTTTAGGCTGGTACTATAGAAACAATAATGTTTCATCTGTACATCTATGCATCATCTGTCCTGCTTATCCTGTTTAGGGTCACATGTGGCTTAGGGCACAAGACAGGGTACACTCTGGATGGCCTGCCAACAAATCACAAGGCACAAGCATACTGTACACACTCACACACCTGATCATACTGTACACTACAGGAAATTTGGAAATATCAATCAACCTTGATCTAGACCTACAGACAAGACATAGATAGATAGATAGTAGTGCTTACCATCGCAACATCAGCATGAAAGATCTGCTTGATGAACTTGTTCTTGGACGAGTGAACTAGCTGAATGATGTCACCGTGAAGGGTGTCCCTGTTCTTCTCTAGAAAACCTGCGCAGATTTTAATATGCTTACTGTCACCAAACATTTAAAACTACTTATAGTAATCAGTACAACAATGTTGTGACATTTTTTTTTTTTTATCAAAAAAGTAATAATTTGCATTGTAGTAAATACTGTATGTGTGTAGCGTATGGCATTATACTTGAACATTTAATTTAATGTTGTGTCTGAGAGAGCATAGTCCTACTAGGTTCACATCATGTGACACAGGAATAATGTTGTGTTTAATTATAGTGTTATTAAATAATGTGCAGGTTTAAGTGTAAAGTGCTGAGACGTTTGACCCCTGACCTCTGGTCTCATAGTAGACGATGCCGGCGAAGTGCTGGATGCCGAATTGTGTCTCGTAGCTGTTCTTGGGTGGGATGTAATTAGTGTTGAGCTTGTGTTGAGAGTTTAGTTTGTTCAGCATGGTGGTGTCCGTGCCCTGTAGAATAGTTAATAGAACCTTGTGAAAGACTGAAATGTTTTACTTCTTCTAGTTGTACAGTATGTCCAGTATTTCTTTATTTCATGCTGCCCCTTTCGTTTTCGCCTCCTCACCTTGGGGAACTTGCTCTCCTCGTCAATGAGTGAGATGATGTTCATGGGTTTGATGGCGATCATGTCCAGTGCGTCCTGGTTGTCAGTGAACTCGATGTGCTGCCAGTTGATGTTCTCCAGGTTGTACTCCTCCTGCTCCAGCTTGAAGACGTGCCGCACAAAGAACTGTTGCAGGTTTTCATTGGCAAAGTTGATGCAAAGCTGCTCAAAGCTACAGAGAAAAAACAAAACAAGCAAATGCAAAAACTATATGAAATGCTTTTTATGACTTCCCTGGTCAATATAATCATGCTACTGATTTCTGTTATTAATATATTGGATTTGTGCATGAATTGATCCAGTAACTACCTATTAACTGTAAAATTCTCAAAGCCAAAGATGTCCAGCAGGCCGATGGACCTGCGCACCGCTTTCGGCTCATGAGACGGAGGCTTGTAGATGGCTGCGTTAATCTTTTCAACAATCCACACAAATAGGCGTCCATATATTCCCTATAAAAAAGAAAAATATCCATATATCAACATACACACAGTGTTGTGGTGTAAAGCAGCCAAGACCAATAAAAAAAGATGTTCACCTTGACAAATGCGTCTCGAACATCCAAAGCCTGTTCCATGCTCAGAGGAGTGGACACTGTCTCTCCCCGAGTGATGATCGTGCGGCTGGTCAGGCAGTTCATTAAGTCTTTAGAGTCAACCTAAAAAAAAATCAATTGAATTATATTGAGGATGATGGTGGTGTGAAAACAGTCCCTGAGATGGCAAAAGGAAGAAACTTTGAGAGGAACCAGACTCAACAAGGAAACCCATCCACATTTGGGTGATATTGGATAGCAGGAATTGATCTGCAGTCATACTGTGTTAGGCAGCTGGAAGATCAGGAGATGTGTTTTTTAAGTATATATTGAGTCCACTTTCGTTATTCGAGGCTCAGGTACCAATTTTTTTTTTTAAATCACCATTTTTAGAGATCAATTAATGCAAAAAAAAAAAAAAAAAAAGTCTTTCCTGGCTGAGTGAAATGTATGAGGAGTACCCGGTCAACAGGTGACACTTAAACCCATCTTTCTCTTCTCATGTTCCAGTCACCCAGGTCTCTTTACACAACCTCTCTTAATCCTGCTACTGAATTAACAACAACCTGGCAGACTGTACACATTTACACAAGCATGGAAGCATACATCAGAATACCTGTGCCTAAAGATACCTGATGCAAGATAATGGTTCTTGACTAGTGGACATCACATCATTAAACTGTAAATTAAATTAATGAAATGGGAGCAAATATTTTACTGTGACAGGCTGCAAAGTGCCTAAAGATACAATTTTTAAAAAATGGTTCTCGTCTCTCGTCTGTTCCAACCACTCAACATTCAGCATCACCAGTATACTAATCACCGGCCTGATCATCTGTCATCATCTGCACCTAAAACATTACGAAACCATTATGAAAACATTCTTTTCAAAACGGTCTGGTACAGGGACTGGACTGAAAAATGAGAGATAAAAACTTGCCAAAAATGAAAGCCAAAAGCACTTTTTCAGGAAGCCTGGCAAACTCTTCCAGAAGACTACTGTATATTAAAAATATGAGAACGTCTGGCTCTTTGGAAGCAAAATATGAATAAATTAAGAGTGGCTCAAAAGTTTTAGCAGCACTGTATATAAGCAAAACTATAGTCAACTACAGTATATACAATATCTAAATTTAATTATCCTCATTTTCGATGATGATGATGATAATAATAATAATAATAACAATAATAATAATAGTAATAATAATAATAATAAGGATAAGAATCTTTCTGAAAACAACAGAGAAAATAAGAATGAGAAATAAAGGTATCATAAAAAAAACATACAAAATAAAGTTAAAAAGTTGAATAAAACTGTTTTATCTATAAAGTTACCTCTAACAGCTTTGCAGAGATGAAAAGCTCAGCAGATCGCACCACCTCACAGGCATCCAGGTTATCATATGTGCGGGCTAAGCAGAAAAAAGTTATATTCAGCATATTTATTATTAGAATATATATACGTTTCTGTTTAAGTAACAATTGGATGGTTGATATGAGACAATCTTAAGTAACAGAGTCTGTACCTTGTACATGTAACAAATGCATTGAATAAGACATGACTGAATGACTGTAGGGTTAATGACTGTTAGCCAGTTGCCGTTCTTTTAACTAAAGAGATACCAATAGCTGATAAGCAAATATTTAGTTGTGTTTGGGGTGTTTTGCATATTTTATTACTTCATACTAGATTCAGTCATATGTATGTTATACATGAATCTGTCTTTTAACGAAAATTATTTTCTTTTATTTAAAGGTCTCATATTTAAGTATTTATTTAATAATTTAACATAGGTCTCAGAGGTCCCCTAATGTGTATTTATGCTCAAACTGAAATACCCCTAAGATAATGCTTTGTTTTAATATTCTCGCTCTGTTCACTCCTCCTCCGCACGTGCTGTTTCAGTATCTATGTAAGTGAGCTACTGCTGAGCCGCGCCCTGCCAGAGAGATAAACACAGCGGAGAAACAAGCTGTGGAAGGGTTTCCCTTATATGATGTCAGAATGGAGGAAAAATCCAATTAGCTTGTTTTAGCTCCAATACAAAATGGAAAAGGACTAAAAGGTCGGAATATTTTTTCTCACATTTTTAGTTTGTACATCTGAATGGGTAAAAAAAAAAAAAAAGCCAAATAAATTGATTTTTTCATAATGCATGCCCTTTATTGCTTGGTAAACATGACCATCATGTCTATTTAAGATAATTATCTCCTTAAAGTGATAAAAATTTGAACAATATCTCATGTATATCTTTACATTACTGGTAACTTTTTACTATTTAAATAAAAGTACTTTTTCTGTTTGGAACATAGCCCTTATTGAATATTTATTACCTGCCACTTGGATCCATGAGATTAATATACTGTATATGATAATGAAGGACGCAGCACAACTTATATTATGTCTATGTCTTCTGCAAGTAGCAGTTTTCTACCACAGAGAGACAAATTCAAAAATATAAAGTACATCCAGCAGCTTTATCATAAATCACATTATCATATTGTCATTTCTGCCAGCATTTTAGATACCAAGAGCTTTAGTATTATTCTATCTAAAGCCCTTTACATTTTTCGCTTGTCCAATAAAAATGATACATTCATTTGAACAGTGCATAAAGTATGCCCACATTCTGTGAGTATGTGTGTGTCACCTTCGTATTTGAGGTTGCCCATATGCAGGATGGAGGCCAGCAATTTAGAGATCTCCCCGTTTTCTGTGTCTGTAAACATGAGCACCTTCATGGCCGAACGGATGTTGGAATACTCCTTCTGGTCATCACGACCATCACACACAGTACACTTTCCCTATAGAGAAGGGTAAGGAAACAAAGAACAAGCTTGGTAACAAGTGGATATTACTGGTGCTATTTTTATACCATAGCCTGTTCTTGCTTTCTTATACTATAGTAAGCAAACTCATTTCAGTCTCATATCAACCATCCTTTGCTATAAAATGTAATGTATACATTTGTAAATGTAAATGAAAAAAATTAAGGTAAATATGACCTATATAGTAATGGCAAGGTTTTTTTCTGTTTTTGTGACGAAAGCATTTAATTTAAATAGTACCAGTAATTTCTTCACTTACAATAGTGAGGTAGGTATAATCTGTAGCTTTGCCCAGGCCAAGTTTCTTCTTCTGATCAGGAGTCATGCCTTTCAGCATACAGTAAAAAATATGGTAGTTCCTCTCATCCTGGGCCTAGTGAAAAAATGTAATAATCAACAACTCAACTCTAATAGTTTGATCAGAATGTAAACTGTGGATTGATGCAGGAGGGTTTAAGTGGTGAGCTTTTTCTTAGCATCCATTTACATAACTTGATCCTGAATTTCTACATTTTCTTAACCTTGGCTACTCCATTGACGTTCATAACTGATACCACTATTGTTTAAAAGAACAATGTATTGCCTTAACATTCCATCCATCCATCTGGGAACCTCAGTTCTCACAGAGGCCACAGGACCACAGAGGCCAATGGTTGCCATTGGAGGCCAGTGATGACCATTGTATTTATTGCCATTTTGTACGGCCACGGTAGGACCTCTGGTCAACATTCACACTCAATCACAAACTACAGGCAATTTGGACATGCCAATTAGCCTAATATGCACTATTTGGACTGTGGGAGAATCCGGATGAAACCCACCAAGCACGGGGAGAACATGCAAACTCCATGCACACAGACCCAACCCAGGACATCGAACCCAGGACCAGGAGGTTCAAGGAGACAGTGCTAACCACTACGCCACCATGTCTTCATATTGTATTGTACGTTAGTGTTAGTTTTTAAGCAATCTTGGTAACATATCACATATGCTCTATTATGATTATTTACATATCACATATACTCTACAAGAGCCACCTAGGACCCAAGTTAGATTTCTATTCAGAAAAGCTCTGTTTTATAAATATGGACTCAGAGACATGCCAAGCATTTCCATATACTGTATATATGTACTGTATCAGAATCATGCCCCTTTTTTCACTCTCTAACCTGTCGACACACTCGAGACTTCTCCAGCAGATATTGCTCGATTTTGGCTCCTTCGATTGCTCCTCTCTTGTTGAAATGGATGTCTATGTACTTCCCAAATCGGCTCGAATTGTCATTACGGATGGTCTTGGCATTCCCAAAGGCTGTTGACAAAAAAAACAATCATCCTGCTTTAATGTGTTCCATAGTCATATCTGTAATAACATCTGCCCTAAAGTTCCTTTAGACTTTTTAGCATGTTTTCTGCTCTAAAAGCTCTGTTGTGACCTTTGTAAGGGTTTTTCAGATGCGAGCAGAGAAATACAGTAACATTCACCAGTAAAATAAAAAATGCACTAAACTCAGATTTCAGTGTTAGTTTTCCTCACCTTCCAGGATGGGGTTGGCTTCCAACACCTGCTGTTCGATCCAGGAGTGCTGCCCACTGATGGCAGCCAGAAACTGCAGGATCAACTTGGTGCTCTCCGTCTTCCCTGCCCCAGACTCGCCACTGTAAAATTAAACAGGTCAGATTCATTAAAAGACTGCTTCAGGGAAAATATTCAATTTGAATATTCAATATTCAATTTCAAGTTCGGCAATAGAGCCAAGAGGGCTAATATAGTAAATAATTGAAGTCTCTCAGTCAGTATATTATTCTATATAACATACAAATCTTATCGATACTACCCTTAGTTAACATTGTTAAGATAATCTCACTTTTTACACATTTTAGTTTAAAAGGGACATTGTCTTAAAGGTCTGTAAGTTTATAGAAACTTATAGAAAGGCAGGGCTATGCTATACTGTACCTTTATTTCTAACTGCGGTGGTATTATCTGAAACTCAGAGTGGACCAAAGCAAACATCAATCTCCATAAAATCTTTGATCCCGACTCCAATTTATAAATTCTGTTAAATTATAAATGACCTCTTTTGTGTAACAAATGATATTTGTTTGAATAAATGTTGATGTTCGGCAAATACTGAAAGAGCTGACATCCGATTGATTTTGGTGCACAATTGTAGGTCAAAATGCTCACGTCCCAATTATATTAGTCTGCAGTATTATGCAAAAGTCTTTAGCTACCCAATCTTTGGCATATTGAGAAAATTAAATTGAAGAAATAAGAGTAAATGTTTTTTTTACTCTCCAGTTTCCAATATCTAATTTCCCCCATCGCTAGGGGGCTCCCACATTAAGGCTACTACAGTACTACCAGTCAGTCAAGGACGGCCGAAGACTATCACGTTTTTCCTCCGAACCACATAATACCAGCTGACCGTAGGCAGGCAGTGTCCGTAGGCAGTGTCACTCGGGAATCAAACTAGTGATGTCCGAATGATAGCCACTTTACCACTGTGCCACTTCGGGGCCAGAGAACAATGTTTTACTGCAACAGGCTGCATTTGTTGTGTGGAAAGATATAATTTAAAAATTGGTAGTTTTTTTTTTTAACAACCTCAGCAGCAACCTCAGGTCGCCTCTTGTCTGTTTCAACCACTCAGCATTCAGTACCGCCAGTATACTACTCACCGGCAAAAGCAAAAGATGAAGAAGTGAGGTGTATTTCAAGACTTGCACATTACTGTAACACCAAGTTGTCAAAAATATGCACTGCAACAAGCACTTGCTGCACACTATGCAATACACACTATACTTGCGGCACAATATGGCAATAAAAATGCTGGCTCATGCTCAGGGGAAGACCAGAGGACAGGGGGCTTAATGACAGGGTATGACATTTTTATGCCAAATTTACTGCTTCTGCAACTTATCTGACCTGATGATGCAACACTGGTCCTTGTTATTCCTCTGCATGTTAAAGTAACAGTTGTCAGCAATGGCAAAGATGTGAGGAGGCATCTCTCCGATCTTCTTGTTGGTGTAGAGGCGAATCTGGTCAGCAGTGTAGATGGGCAGCAGCTGGTATGGGTTCACTGCCACCAGTATTGACCCAGTGTATGTCTAAACAAAGGAGAAGTAGAAGGATTAAGACAAATACTCAATGGAAGATGGTTTGGTGTGCAAGTTCATACACTGTTAAATCCGTTATGATATTAAAGGTGTTTCAATTTTATTTCGACAAGTACTGATGGCAACTTGTGTTAAGGCAGTGAGCTGGAGTGCTTGGCTTTCCCCCAGGCACTGCATCACTTTCTTCTCTCTAATTTAAACTTCCCTACGCTAAATATTCACTTTTGCTTTGTGTTGTAAGCAATCAGATGTAAGAGCTGACATGACTTGGTTCGAACATACTGCACATGCAATGTTGCCTGCTTCCATTCTCTTTAATACATTAATTACAGTACAAGACCTGGATCAAGCATTTACATGGCCAATTATTAATAGATTGTCAAAATTGTACACCACTCCTCTAGTTCTGATTGAAAATTCATTTAGATCAGACTGGATTGACTCTAGTAACATGTAAGCATGAATGAGGTTAACAAACCTGCATCTGAACAAACCATAAGACCTTTGGAACAATGTCCTATGGACAAATGAGACCAAAGTGGAGTTAATGGTGCTGTACATGGTAAAGTTGATGTTAATGCCCAACAGCATTTTATTAGAAACATCTCATACACACTGTCAAGCCCGGTGGTGGAGGGGTGATGATTTGATCTTGTTTTGCAGACACAGGAAGTGGGCACCTTGTGGTCATTGAGTTGACCATGAACTTATCTGTACAGTATAGCAAAATATTTCAGAGGCAAATGTGATGCCATCTGTCCAACAGCTAAAGCTTGGTTGAAATTGGGTAATGCAACAGAACGATGATCTAAAGCTCATTATTAAATCTACAAAAATGGCTAAAAACAATTACAGAATCACGGTTTTGGAATGGCCTAGTCAAAGTCCAGACCTCAATCCAATTGAAATGCTGTGTTGAAAAGCTGTGCATAGTCGAATGTCCAAAAACCTCAATAAACTAAAGCAATGCTGCAAAGAAGAATTAACCAAAACAATGAGAGACTGATAGGAAATGATTACATCAAGTTATTGCTGCTAAAGATAAATCTACAAGCTATTGAATCAGGAGATTTCTTAATATTTTTTTGGCTTTATTTTTGTTCAATCAATAATGGCATGGTGAAACAAAGTTAAATGTTAGACCGGCTACGATCAGATTAATTTTATGTTTTTTTACACATAAAAAAAACCCTACAGACTTAAAAGGGGAGTTTTGAACATGACTGTACATATCAATCAGTTTGTATAGTTGTTAGTATACAATTGTATTTGACTGGTGACTTTTAGTTTAATCCAAACCTCACTCAAAAATCGGTCTATAAAGAATTTCAACTTAATTAGTCATTCTGATATCTGCAACCTCACACGAGACGTTTTTTCTATGCAATAATTTTGAGAATAAGTTTGCTTTTTCTATTATATGTGTCATGAAAATGAAGCGTGTATACATTGCTAAAGCACATCTACAGTATGTTGATGATTACACATGAATATGAGTAACAGCAGCTAACAGGAGTGAGCTATAGAAGGAGCGTGGATGGCTGTCGCTGTCTCGGTTTTCAGCTATTGGTGTGATAGCATATGGGTGTCCTGTTACAGCGGGACGGCCAAGCCGTGTTGAAACGGAGCAGTGTAACGGAGCAAACACACAAACGGAGGGCAGCCATGCATGAAGCCGACACTATACTTACCCTTCCTCCACAGTTAGTCTGCACAGGGAGAGAGGACAAGGAGAGGAAAACATAGCCAGGAAAGTTAAGAATAAGGCAGAGAGACAAAGACCCAGTGATTAAAGAGGGAGATTAAGAAATAAGAATTAAGGAGAATAAGAGGGCAGTTCTTTGTTTCTACTGTTACTGCTGAAATTTGCATGGATACCACTATACTAGAGATATAAGGATCATGTAGTTAACAGACTGAAGTAGCTAAAAAATTTTAATTATTATCGTAATTATTAAAATTTTTAATTATAATTGTGCAGAAATATACCTCTGTATATAACTGTATATCTCTTAAATACATTTTTGGTTGGAACATTTACCAGAATGAGGGCTACAATGAGAAAAAGATTACAATTACCTTATTATCTTATTTACTTCTAATCTTACACCACATATCCAAGTCCAATGTTCCACACAAATAAGCAGATTGTTGAAAAACTGCATGTGTCTGAAAGATCACTGCTACTGTTTTAATCTCTGCAATGTTCTTTTCTTAATTTTTATACATAGAAAAGTTACCGTATCTCAAACCACTGTTACTCTTAAACCACTGTCTGAGCTATTGAAGATTTCAATTTGATTTGAGATAAGTACATGATAGTTTGGAAAGTTTCAAGGATTATTTGATATTTGATATATTCAAGCAACACTTAATATAATATTTAATTAATATATAAGGTTCCCTTAAAGCAGAGGTGCCAAAATTATTTCCTACGAAGGGCCAAAGATTCATATGATTAGAGGGACTTGGAAATTACATTATGCTTAAAGTCAAAAGAAAACTGTAAGGTTGGAATTACAAGGTTCTATCTGACTTCTTTTGTCAAAATTTAAAATGTTACTAACATTTCTTATTCTGTAACACCATAATAACATGTGTTGATGTGTTATTTAAGGTGATATGCCTTTTCTGACAGTTTTAATCTTTGAATTACAAAATTGAAGCTCAATATCTCAAAACTGCTCAGACTGCAGACAGAACCTTATAATCCCAAGAGGACGATTTTATCACTCAATTGTGTAGTTGTTAGTCATCGTCTATACCACTTTATCCTTTATACAGGGTCGGGGGGGACCCTGGAGATGCAAGACAACAGCGTTAACCACTAAGCCAACATGCTGTCTGAAGACAATTTGTAACTATAGACAAAATAAAGCCGGAGTGACAAGCCCCAAATTGGGCAGCCTTAAGTTAAAGCATTAATTCATGTGAATAAATAATGAACTTTGGCATTAATACACTATAAGTAGCTTTAACAAAGTAAATAGAATTCTGATAATTTTTATTGGATAAAGAGTCAAAAATTGTTTTAAAAAAACTTATAGTAATACCATAACCAAGTAATATTAGATCCACAATGACTAACATGAATGACACCTTAATGAATATGTTTGAGGGTAAAAAGAAAAAATTGAGGCTAAATAAAGTCCTAATATTTACACATGTAGAGTAGAATTCAGTAAATTACCAATGCAAACCAAATTTATTTCAATTGATCAGTTTAAAAATTTCTTATCTATGTGAACTTAAAATGGAATAAACGATTGAATCACAAATGGTCACGATTGAATAAACATTAGTCAATGTCAAAGAGTTTTTTGTTACCATTTAAATTAATTTTAGTTAACTTGCTGTACTTTTAGTAAAACTTTATTGGCTTTACTCATGTAAAGCCAATAAGGTGTATTAAAGTTGCATTTAATATGTGTCATACAGAATCCAGCTTCACATCAGATCAAAAGAATTAAAAGCAACTTTAGCTAAAAACCTAATTGTGTTAAATTAAGTTAATTATGTAAAATAATATGGGATTTCTACAGCAAGTACAAACAAAATGCACATACATAAATGAGGTGTTCTCGGTAGCGGATAAGCAGGTTGCGGAGAATCCCAGCCTCGTTCAGGTCTCCCAGGCGAATCATGTCCTCCACGCCATGGATAGAGGTAGGGTGCATTGGCTTAATGTTGGTGGCATTTTGGGGGGAGATCCAGTGTTCCTGAAAGAGATTAGATATAGTGATTTAACATGGCATACTAGACAGACCAGGACCATTCCAAGGCTTTGAAGGTAATATAAAAATAATATCATATGTAAACAGAAGACAGTATTGTTTTAACCATGATATGGGAAGATCATACCAGAATCCTGATCAAGACAATATAAGGTGCTAATGAATACTCTTTAAAAATAACCAGATGCTCAACTGATTCTGAACGTCACCACTTTGTGGATGCTTATGTTTAATAGACAACATTTAGTTTATAGAACTTGTCACTTTTGCTTTTACTTTATTGGGAAAATCTTGTTTGTAGGTGTTCATTTTTTAAAAGGATATCATTATTTGATTTGATTGATTTTTAATTGATTTTCTCCCCAGTTTGGTCATCTGCCATTTCCCACACAGTAACCTGCATATATATTTAATTGAGGGTCACTGATTTCACCAAAATCAACAGCAAGGAATCACTTAACAATGTTGTTTTCTGAAGGCATGCCCTTTCTCATTAGCACAAAAAAATGTTCCTTTATAATGATCACTAACTCACATTGCCTTCATCATCCAGAACCTGGATTTGCCCCGAGTCACAGAGCTTCACCACCGCACCGATCGGGACCTCAAACTCCCGGCCTGTCTTCAGGTCCAACCAGACATAGTCCCCCTAGAGTAGGAAGGGTTATTAAAGTTCACGACATGATCATTTTTAACAGAGTACTTCAGTATGAGAACTCAATGACGTCACTGCACAAAGTTGTGCATCCACTTGCAGATGCACAATGGTTTCCTGAAAAAGGCGCTGTACATGGTAAAGTTCAAACGAGAGACATTAGACAATATGAATTTTTTTTCGGTGAACCCAAGTTGTGACTTGTAAATATCAGATATGCAACTACTATAACCTTACTGTATCTTAATGTAACGTCTGAACATTATGTCAGTAATATATGTGAAATCAAACAAATGCTCTATGCCATGGTGATGTGATACGGCACAACATGAAGCAGAGAATGGCTTACACTTTTTGACGTACACAAGCAGTGGCCTGCCTGTTTTATTACATCTGGATTATTGAGAGGTATTCATGTGATGGCACATCAAGCAAAACATCCCTGTTCATCAGGTTTCCAAATCACACTATAATAAAGTTTAATGCTTTACTGCGAATTCCTGCACATTGATTTCCTTTACACTGTCTGCGATTGTTTTCTGCATGAACTGCATGAAATGAAAAGCTTTTATCCAATAGTGTGTCCTAATCTAGAAAATCCAGAAAACGTGCATACAAAACTGATAAGCGTATACAAGTGTATACAAAACCTACGTGATAGCTGTTGCCATGAAGAGTATCAGGATAATAAAGACACTTAAATACAGTAGCATGTACACTCCGTATTTAAAGTAGCAGTGCACAATAGCCTTCTTCAAAGTTACAGCAACAATAATTTGTTTCTCTCACGACCCCATTTGTATGTATATATAGCATACATAAAGTACATACATGCATACATATATAGCATATATAAAGTTTTTTTATTGTGAAGCCCTGAGTTAAAGAGCATCAGGGTCTCGAGTGTATGATGTGTCTGCTTCTTGCCATGGAGTACAGTAAGTTGTAATTAAATGTTTATTCTTATAGTTTCATGTCATTATGTCAAAATGACAGAGCTTTGGCTTTTGTATTGTATGAAAAATCCAAATACTATCGATACAAACAATTTTAACTCACATTCAGGGCTGTGTATGACTACTTTTATTATTTTACATTTAATTAAAACACACTAGCCGTTCTTATTTTAGTTTGTACATGCCAGTAATATATTTAAATTCGTTTAGGTGGACTTATTTCCAAAAATATACACTAACTAGTAGCCTCAATGAAATCAGCATGACCTGATCAGGCAGTTATGAAAAATTAATGAATGAAGAAATGTGGTCGCACCTACAGTACTTCCCTCCACTCCATTTTTTTTTTTTGCACCATAGTCCCAGTCCTAATACAAATTTTTAGTCTCGACCTGATGCTCAATGAACTGCTTTGCTAGGATTTTCTGAATAACGTATTTGAATATCTAATATACAGGCACCTTAAAGACACACATACACACACAAACACAGAGGTCATACCGGGAGCAGAGTGGTCTGTTTGAAGACTGTGTTAACATTCCTCAACAGTACCCACTTTGCCTGGTCCTTTTGGTAGAGCTCAACATAATCCCGTCGCTTGTACATCCTCCTCTGAGCAAACTCTCATCCATACATGCGGCGAAAACGTCCTGAAGTGTTAAGCCTAATATTGCAAATATCACACACAGAGAAACACACTTCCTTAGCAGGTGCGTGCACTGCAGCTGTGTGGAATAAAGACCATTTCGACTCAACAAGGTGAAACCTGCACTAAATCTTGACTTGTTCGTCTGGTAGTAGGGTTTAAAATTTTTTTTTTTAAAAAACAGATCATAGACGTTTCCTAGTTGAGTCCCGAGTTACACACAACTGCACAGTGTGTTTTGCTCCATAGATGAAAAGAAGCCCAACTTTATCTTCTGCTCTCAAGATCTTTCAGGTCATTTCCTTTTTCCTTAACTATCCTTCCATCATGTAAAAATGTGTGCACTGGTTAAAGGCTGAGTGCTTCTCTTCTCCTCTCTATCGGGACAAGGTAAGAATGGTGGGTTGGTCATGGAGGTGGATCCCCCGATAATATACAGCTTTCTAATTAACTAAATCCACTCTAGGCAAATCAATACAGGCACAAGGAGAACCCAACACCACAAGGATGCAGCTGTCACGTCCAGGAGGAGTAACGTGGACACCGTCCTAGCAACCAGCTCCTGAATTATTTATCCAGACAACTCTTGTGTTAGATCATTCCTTCTCCTTCTCTACAACCTGGGTACTGTAATTGATAAAGAAGCTATTAAAATAATAATAATAAAAAACTTCTAGATTCCAGATTTTGAAAATTATTATCTTAAACCCATTTTATGATTTATATTCTGACTGAGAATAGGCCGCATGTGGCTCTAAAGGTTGCGCACAAAATAAAGACCCTTTTAAAATGCAAATGTGTGTTTTATGTCTTTTACTTCTCACTAAATCACTTCTGTATCCAGTCAAGGGTCAGGAACAATGCACGCTGTCACCAAACAGATGAGGCATCAGGCAGAAAACTATAAATCCACCTATTTGGAAGCCCATTGTTTAAAACATTCATCAAACTGATGTAAGACTTGAGAATAAGGACTGAACTTCTGCCTTCAGACCGAAACGTGGAAATGGATCTCGCAAGCTGCTAAGAAAGCCTTTTAGTTTCAGGAACTCACAATTCGAGGTAAATTATTCACGTAGACTGTCCAGTCTACACACATACAGAAAAATAGTATGTATACAATACAGTGCTGTAAAGTATTTACTTGAGAATCTCCTGACTTTTTTTTGCATATTTGTCAAAATGCAAATGATTTAGATCATCTAACAAATGTTAACATTACACAAGAACAACTGGATTAATACAGAATACATTTTAAAAAGGGTAAAAAAGCTCTCCAAACCTACCTTATTTTTTACCTATGTGAAAAAATAATTGCCCTTAAACCTAATAACTAGTTGTGCCGCCCTTAATAACTCAAGCAATCAAGCATTGTTAATAACTGGCGATAAGATTTTCACATCGCTGTGGAGGAATTTTGGGCCGCTCTTCTATGCAGAATTATTTCAATTCAGCCACATTGGAGGGTTTTCGAGCATAAACAGCCTGTTTAAGCCCTCAATCGGATTTAAGTCCGGACTTTGACTAGGCCACTCCAAAACCTTCATTGTGTATTTTATAAGACATTCACAGGTGGACGTGCTGGTGTGTTTAGTCAATGTCCTGCAAGTGTGCTTGGGCTTGAGGTCACAAAATGATGGCCGGACGTTCTTGTTCAGGATTTTCTGGTAGAGCACAGGACAAGGCGTCCAGCTCCTGAAGCTGCAAAGCAGCCCCAGACCATTACACTACCACCACCATGTTTAATTTTTTTTTATTTTTTATGAAATGCTGTGTTAGTTTTACACCAGAGTTAACGGAATGTCGTACTGGAACATGATGTAATGGGGAATCATTGGATACCATTTTTGCCTAGGCCCTGTATTATAGGTAAATCATGAACACTGGCCATAACTGAAGCAAGTGAGGCCTGCAGTTGTTCTGGGTTCTTCTGTGAATTCCTGGATGAGGTATGTTTGAACAGCTTTTTCCCCTTAATAAATGCAATCATTATTTAAAATACTTGAATTTATATTTAAAAAATCAGGAAGGGGCAAGTACTTTTTCACTGCACTGTAAGTGTGGTAAATGTACACTAATAGGCTGCTTGGCCAAAAAAAAAGTCTCACACTCAAATATTTCTTTTAACTTCCTTTAGCTCTATGGTGCACAATGTGGTGATTAATTTATGTGTGAAAATCATTCCTCAGAACCATTCAGTCACAATTTGCATGGATGTGATAACCTTGTCATACAGTACATTCACTTCATTTTATTGCCACATAACGTTGCCACATAACGAGCCTAGACCTGACCAACTGTAGCAACCCCTGATCATAACACTGCCACCAGAGACTTATACAGTGACCACAATACTTTACATGATGGATTTGCTCTGGAGTAGGTTAAATCTGGACTTATCAAACTACATGATCTTTTCTATTTTCCAAAGTCCAATTTTATGCTCCGTGGCATATCAAAGCATTTGTTTAGTCTCCCTAACAAGCTAAGCTGAAAAAGCTAATTGCATCACTTGGGCAAAACAACAGCTGCCATGAGTCAACTAAATACGTTCAGTAATTTTTTTTTTTAAAGAATGTTGTATATATGATTAAGATTTGTTGTACAAACATCACATTATGTAGTTGACAAAACTATGTGGGATACTGTACTGCAACATTCTGTTCAACTTATAAGTCAATATTTCTCTCTTGATCCTGCTATAATTATCACTGGGTATGATGTAATCTTGTCAAACCATACATGAAAGGACATTATACCCTGCATGCCTGTACTGTGATCAGAGGTGGAAAGTAACGAATTACATTTACTCGCGTTACTGTAATTGAGTAGTTTTTTTTGTGTATTTCTACTTTTTAAAGTAGTTTTTAAAATCT
>JAQQZS010000037.1:22989598-23006983 GCA_030068045.1 Platyallabes tihoni
TAGCTAAAACTAAAAACAAACTAAAAACTACTTCCAAAAATATTCAGCTTTGATATTAATGAGTTTTTTGGGTTCATGGTTGTTGTTCAATAATAAAATTATTCCTCAAAAATACAACTTGCCTAATAATTCTGCACTCCCTGTATGTACTTTGTTTAGACATTTACTTTTTACATTCTTAACAGTGTTCTCGATGAAGCTTCACACTCTATGTTCTCAACTTGACTATTAAAACTACTTTTAATCAGCTTTATTCCTTAAAGAAAAATAGTACTTGTGGAAATACATTTTATGGTATTCAAACATAAATGTACAGCTTTTTCTACAGTTGTCATTTCAAGTTTAGTACACGATAAAACGAAACAACGTTCCTCCAAGACCAAGGTGATACATACGACATACTGTAAAGTTACAACATAAATTAACAAAACTGACTAGCTAACAAACTAAGAAGAGACAAACCAGATTAACATTATAAATTAGAAACTATCCTATCTAAAGTCCTATACAGAAAAAGACAAAGACAACAAAGTGCATGTGCAAATGTGATACACATGTAGTAATGCACATGATACGATGTGTAATACACATGTAGTAGGTAACGTATGCCATAATTTTACTTAATCGCTGTAGAAAAAGCTGTATGTTTATGTATTTTATGTTACAAGTTTTTTTTTTCTGAAAACTTAAGCTGTTAAATTTGATACTTAATTGGTGCAATGAAAAGCTCAGCCTACAGTATTTGAGATCCTCCTGGGTCAAGATAGTGAGGTTAAGAAGATGGCTATATTGTGCAAAGCTTCTTCACTGAACAAATCATTGTAGCATTTTTTTGTGATAATATCTATATACTAAGGTTATAAATGGGCAGTTTGCCTATCATGGTTAAAATAAGGTATTTTGTAAAAAATAATAATAAAACAGCTGGTCTTGGATGAGAGAAATTACAGATATTCTTCTATATGAGATACTTACAGTAAACCTTATATAAAGCTATAGCAGGTTAAGGTAACAGGTTGCCCCCTACTGTTATCTTTGGGTTTACTCTCTTAGTCCTTTTCATTTGTGATGCTCGAACACATTCATTCCAGTCTCAATAAGGGCTTCGCAAATAGTTTTCTAATGAATGTGTAAAATATTTGATAGTTATTCATCTAGAAATCCTTATGTGACAGTAACATCTTTAAATGGCACATAACGATGCATCGACAATACATTTTATTTTAAAGTGTTAAATGAGTGTAAATTACAATTTTAAATGCCATGTAATACTTGTAAAACAATGCAAATGTTCTATTTATTTATTTATTTATTTAAAAGAATCAATCTTAGTATGTAGTTTACCAAGACAACATCTCTTTAGTATTTTTTTCATTAATTTAATGATTGAAGGTTCTCACCTCACACAATTTAAACACATGGTGTGTGAACAGGAATAATTTTATATAAAGAACAGTATATTTTTCATTTATATCACTTGTGTTAAATAGTGTTTAAGTCTTTAATTGATTAAATAAAGCTTTTCTTGTCCAGATCCAGGCACTCGAACCCCCAGTAGGTTATTCTTACCTGTACCAGAGTTGGATTTGTGTAGCTCAGTCTGCGCACTCCTCTGTCCCAACCTTGCAAAAATATACACTCTGTCATGGTACACTTGGACCCGAATGCCCTAAAAACCAGTGTTTGGAGCTGAGAGCCTGAACATCTCGCACCTACTGTACTGTATTTTCTCTTCTGTCTTTCGTCCTCTCCTTAGAGAACTTGTGAGGTGGATGAATCAGCTAATAGATGGGAGAGCTCAGGCCACTTTTTTGTAATTTGGTCCCCCTGTATATCCCCACATTTGGCTGGGACATCTCAGTGATGAAAAGGAGACATTGTCTAAAGCTATTAGAGCCACAGAAAGTCTGACGAGATTAAGCTCCACATTCTGTACAGAAACAACCAGTCCCAGTGGCTTGGAAAATGTCCTCTACTGTCTGTTTTACCAGAGAGAACCCAAAATCATGATGTTATTGCGCAATTATAGATCTATGCTTAGAAATAATAGGAATTACATACTGTAGGTACATAATTTTTCAATAACAGCGAATAAAAACAAAGTAAGACCTTTCAAGATGCCAAACTAATAGACATTCCCTGCATTTGAACCTTGTCCCTCTGGCCTATTTCTCATTAGATTCTTCAGTTCAGTGACTTGACCTCAGAAGTCCCCAATCCAAACCGCACCCCCCACCCCCGCCAAAACAGGGACATCAATCTCTTTCATTAAAAGGCAATCCACAAGGCATATGTATTTAACATGATCACTGCAGTTGTAGTTCACCAGAAAGATATTTATTATAATCATGCATTATAACCAAAGAGTTTGACTAAACCACAGAATTTGAGATATATTTTCTTTTATTCGTGTCCAGTCCAATACACATGCACTGACACACACACACAAACACTCACACTCACAGGGGCAATTTGTTGTAAACAATCCGGAAGAGGTGTTGGTGTGAGGAAGGACACCAGAGAAAGTTTAAAAGATCTGATCAGCTTAGAGTTAATTAGATTTAAGGCTCATGCTGTGCGTTGTCTCTGCTTGTCAGCTCTGTTTTTATACCTAGGAACAAACAGGTTGAATAGTTCTGAAACATTCACCTACTGTGTACTCTGTATTTTAGAAATGATCATTATTAGTGATTTACTCTGTCATACAATCTCTATTATCTCTTCAAGTGGTTCATGAATACTTTATTAATACCCTACACACAAAACAGGTAATAATATGCTATTATCTCTGTTTTTTCCCCTGGTTGACAGAGGGAATTTGCAAGCACACCATCACTCATCGCCATGCCTCGTTGTCACAATTTATTAATAATAATTAAATATTTGAACATATACCATTTTCCGGGTGTGCGAATATAAACACCTGCATGTACGGTGTCTCATGTTTGCTTTTTCAGCCATCTAAATTACAGTAGTTGCGTCTTGTTTTTATAAATGTTACAGTGTTATCCAAGTCGCTTTACAGTTGCTTAGCATGGTGGTTATAAAAATGTAATAAGTGAGACATGCAATACACACACTAGTAAATGGATACCTGCATTAGCAATGTACAGTTGCAGTCAGAAGTTTAACATAGACTCATTATGAACTTGATTGTCATGGCAACACTGGACTTTGAATCATTTTTGGAACTATTTTTTTTTTCTGGGCAAAATAATTGTTCAATATTCATCTTTAATAAAAAGAAGACATAAGAATTTAAAGCAACTTGTTATTTATTTGGGATATACAGTATATTGCCAAAAGTACTCTATTCGTTCGCCTGCCTTCACATGCATACTGTATGAACTTGAGTAATATCCAATTCTTAATCCATAGGGTTTAATATGATGTTGGCCCACCTTTTGCAGCTAGAACAGCTTCAACTCTTCTGTGAAGGCTTTCCACAAGGTTTAGGAGTGTGTTTACGGGAATTTTTAAAAATATATTATTTATTCCCCCCCCCCCATTTTCTCCCTAATTTTGTCGTGTCCAATTCCTCCCCGTCACTAGGGGACTCCCACATTAAGGCTACTACTACCACTCAGTCGGAAGGGTGGAAGTGTTTCCATGTGACGCCAGCCAACCGCATCTTTTCGAACTGCTCGCTCACGCACCGTTGGGGTCCACTATCCGCTCCTTCCGCTTGCGTGAGCTCACAGACGCCCATGATTGGCAGTCATCTCATCCCTCTCCTCTGAGAGAGCTCAGCCAATCAGCTCTCTCTAGGCCTCCGGCTGCGAGAGGTTACAACATCACCCAGGAACTGAACTCACGATCTCCGGATGATAGGGTGAGCACTTTACCACTGCGCCACTCGGAGGCCAATGTTTACAGGAATTTTTGACTATTCTTTGAGAAGTGCTTTTGTGAAATCAGACACTGATGTTGGATGAGAAGGCCTGGCTCTCAGTCTCCGGTCCAATTCATCCCAAAGGTGTTCTATCTGGTTAAGGTCAGGATTCAAGTTCTTCCACACTAAACCCGCTCACCCATGACTTTTGGGCCCACTTTGCTCTGTGCACTGGTGCCTCAGTCATGTTGGAACACGAAGGGGCCATCCCCAAACTGTTCACGCAAAGTTGGGAGAATGAAATTGTTTAAAATCTTGGTATGCTGAAGCATTAAGAGTTCCATTCACTGGAAGTAAGATGCCGAGCCCAACTCCTGAAAAACAACCCCACACCAGTTCCAACATGACTGCATAAAATTCATATAAACACACTCCTAACACTTGTGGAAAGCCTTCCTGGGAAGAGGTGAAGCTGCAAAGGCAGTTGCAACATCATATTAAACCCTATGGATTGAGAATAAGATGTTATTTTATGCATGTGAAGGCAGGCGAGGAATACTTTTGGCAATATAGAGTGTGCTGAATAGAGTGTGCCTTTTTGGGAAGCCCAATGCCTACAGCTGGTGGTTTTTCCATATAAAAAGAGATTTTCTGAAAGCACAAATTGGATGGACCAACAGAGTAGAATAATACAAAGTCTAAGGAGCTCAGTGCAGATCTGAGAAAGAAGATTTACCCGAGACAGAAATCTCTTGGAGTCATATCAGACCAACTGCAGGTTCTAAGATCAGTTTAAACAATTCTATGCAAGTACAAGTTATTAGAAAGTGGAGCCACTTTGACAGGTCTAGGAGAAGGCCCAAATGGTCACGATCAGCTAAAAGGACATTTGTTTCAAAAGTCAGGAAGAACTCAGAAAGGTACAAAAAGATTCCATGAACTGGAAGCTTCTGGAACACTAGTTACTATCTACAGTCAAGCCAGGTTCGTATAGCCATAGACTGAAAGGCTGTTCCAAATCTTCAAGCTCAAATAACGTTTGCAGCTGAATACATGGAAAAACAAAAAGCATTCTGGAGCAATGCTTTGACCGAAGGTATGTTCGGAACACAATACCAACTGTTAAGCATGATGTAGGTGGTGACATCCAGTTCTGCATCATTGCATGGAATGGATGGAATAATGAAGGAATACTATTTCAAAATTCTTCAGCATAACCTCAAATCATCAGCTAGAAAATTGGTAGTTCAGTAACTATGTAGTACTATATAGTACAATGACCCCAATCACACATCAATGGTAGCTGGAGAATGGATAAAACAGGCAAATTTTAAGCTTTTGGAGCTTTAACCTTAATGAAAATTCATGAACAATGCATAAAATTTGGGTTTGTGCCATGGAAGCAATAAAATTAATTGAACATGAACTGTTCTGCCAAGAAGAGAGATCAAACGTCTAACCAGAATTTTGCTTTAAGCATATTACAGATGGCTACAAAAAGCATCAGCTGAAGGTGAAACAATAGACATTAGACATTAAACCAAATGTATATATACTGTATATATACTAAAAGTATAACTGTAAGAATATATATTTTTGTATGCATAATTTTGAATTACATAAAATATTAGCACCAGATTTTTGGGGGGGTTTTCTCAATTTTACCTTTAAAATTATGATACGTGTGTGACTGTAGCTCCAGTGCAACATTAAAATGTAGAAATCTTTTTCCTTTTTACATTTTGGGTAATGTATGTGAATGTTGTACATGGTGTTAAGTATTTCTCTTACCTGCTGCAGAATGACCATGACTGTAGCCTGTGTGTTTATTCCTGGACATCAGAGGCTACCATGTGACGCCCTGAAAAAGAAAATTGTATAAGGCATGCTTTCCTACATTATTTTACACCAATCATGTCCATAGTTACTCTTAAATTGGCTGAACACATGTGCACACAGACACGTGTGCACTCAGTAAAGGGCATCACAGCACTATTGTACCGGTTGTTTGTCATTCGAGCCGAAAGAATCAGACATCGCTTCCCATCAGCTTGGTCTGGCTCATTTCCTCTGAGGCTGTTCATAAGGTCTAAGTTGTCGCTATCCATCTGGAAAAATCATTCAGACTCTCATGCTTCCTCTACACGATTACTCCGTCTATACGCATTACCACATCTACTGTATATCGACACCAGCATTTACATTCTCTACACCGTTGAACTAATTTAGATTGGACCTGATGCTTTCCTTGTAAAACATCAGAGCCAGCTTTAGGAAAGATCTTGAGATTAAGCCACACCAACATAACATGCAACCAAATAGAGGATATTATTATGCCAAAACACCCACAGGATTACTTCATATATTAAAAATTATATTATATTAGCTCAAAAGTCGCACTACTACTGTAGCTGTGGGACCAATCATGGCAAGCAAATGAATAGTAGGAAGAAAATGTGCAATAATTTTTAGCACAGGCAAAAAAAAATAAAATTGCAGGCCACCAAAAAATAATAAAGTTTGGTTAGAAAACATGATGGTGTGTATTAATTGGGAAAAATGTAGAAATGTAAATTATTTTTAATGTTTACACTTTCGCTTTGACATTAATAAAATATTCAGTCTTTCTATTTATATTTCTTTTTTTCTATCAATCTATCGATCTATCTATTAAGATTACTTTTCATGTATATGTGCAAAGTAATTTGTGTAAGATATTTAAGATATTTTGTGTAATAAAATCACTCACTTACTTATTCATATTCTATATCACTTTATTCTGTATACCAAGTCACAGGGGGCCTGGAGCCTGTGCCGGGAGACCTGGACTGATCTGAACATGCCAATCCATCGCAGGGCACAAACACAATTATAGCACACACTACAGGCAATTACACGCCTTCACACATCACAGGCAATTTAGGAACACCAATTAGCCTAATGTGCATGTCTCTGGACTGTGGGAAATCCACCATGCACAGGGAGAACATGCAAACCAAACTCCATGCACGTTGACCTGCGACGGGAATCGAACCTGGACTCTGCAGGTGCAAGGCGACAGTGCTAACCACGAAGCCACCGTGCTGTTTGGAAAAATCAACAAAACTCAATGCAGTGTGGTCTGCTTTTCTGACATTGTGTAGGTTTCTTATGGGAAAGAGTAGCTCAGGAGTTAATGTGCTGGCATACTGATCAGAAGGTCCCAGGTTCAAACCCCAGCACCACCAAGTTGTCACTGTTGGGCCCTTGGGCAAGGCCCTCAACTATGGAGGCAGATCGGTCTCATGAGACCGATCTGCCTCCATAGAAAAGGAGTAGGTAAAAATATAAACTTATTTAATCCTACCCCTTTTGACTAGTTAACATTTATCATACCAAACATTATATACACGCATATACACATATGGACTGTACATATATGCACACACACACATATATACTGTATACAGTATACACATATACACACTTATTAATATATATATATACATACTGTATATATACATACATACATTTACATAAATCATGGGATGGAAAGCATTTACTGCATAAGACTGTATTAGGCAATATTGCTTCACAAACCTGAATTAATAGTGACAAGACTGCGCTGCTAAAAAGATTAAACCACAGCCACTTTCTGTTATTTGCTTACAAACACCTTATCTATTAGTTATCATTAGTAGTGGAGATTTCTCCTGCTAATCAGTAATTTATATAATAGTTTTGTGGCTAAAGGAAATGTTCCACATCGACGCTCTGGAACTCACTAATTGGTCTCCTGTCTCAATTTAACGGTAATAAATTCAACTTTAAAACATCTTTCATTGTAAAAAAATTGATCATCCAATAAACTTAAAGCAGCTGCACTGGTAGTAAGGTGCTCTACTCTACTGTACGGTCAGCATCCTCTCCTCTTTTTCTCATAACAGATGTAAAATGAACATCATACTCAAGGGGAAGACAATGTAATGACTCATCGTCTGGTTCCTATTAAAGTCCAGGCAGTTAATGTGGCGTGGACACGCAGGGTGAGCAGGCTAAATGAGGAGCCATGCTCACTGTCATTAATATTTCAGTGTCTAGTTAAGCCGCAAGAGAATTAGACATAAAGGACACAGTGAAGACCAGAGTGAAACAGACCATGCGGTACTCCACGCAAAGTAGAATATATGTTGTTGATTTGCACTAAATGTAGTTTTACATTAAGACAAAAACACAATAGTAAAGAATACATCTTTCCTACCACATAATCTCCTGCACTAACTTTACGTGTAATGATTCAGATCTCAGATTTTATCTGAACATCATGCAAAACAATGTCATTCAATATTTTACGCTTTTAATTGGCTTTGTATTTAAATTAAAACATAAAATACTGAAAAACTTATATTGCTATATCTGTTATACGTCTAGTAGTCGAGTGCAGAGAAAGGAAAAGAAACAGGAGGAGCTTGAAAAAAAAATGCTGACAAACTAAAAATGGTAAGCAAGCTTTTTTAAGTAGTTAATAATTGTTATGATTGCTCCTGTCACATTGCATCACATGCAAAACCTGCCCCCATCAGGTTTACATTTTAAGAGTATGTGTGGTAAAGTACACCAATTAAAAGCGAAATGTTATGCCCAGTATTTTAGGTTCCCTTTGCACCACCAGGGAAGTTCTGGGTGTATATCTTCGCCAGCATTGACTTTTTTCAGCAATTTGTACTACATTGGCTTTTACATTGGTTACATTGATACTGTAGATGAGCCTTGGGTGTCATTGTTATATGATCGATAATCAGTGTTATTTATTTCACCTTTCTCTGGTGATAGTCCTATGGATGATCAGTGTAAGCGAACTTAGTTTAAAAGACAAAATACAATATAATCTGTGGTGTATAGAGTAATAAGAAACTCAGCAATGTTTGAAGACACTAGTGAGTAATATATACAAAGTCTTAAGGTATGTGCATTTACTCTACATGTATGATTTTCATTCATTCTTACATTATTCTTATCTTAATCTAATGTATCTAATGGACCACAATACCCCTACACACATTCATACAGTACGCTCATCCTCATATATACTGTATGAATCTGAAAAAACCCACGAGGACACAGAGATAGATAACGCAAGACACAAATCTTAAATGCTTTGTCAAAAATAACAATTAAATACTTTGTGATTAAACATACTTAATCACCCAAAGAATGTCTTCATTTTTCATTAAATCTACCTGGGTAAAGTGGATGGTGCAACCTAAAATATTTGTAACAAGATGCAAACCACTTATCAACAGTAAGGCCCGATTCAAAGAAATACTTAAATGAGCTACAAAAGTTACATTATCCGAACATACAAGTTCATTGGCCAAGCAAGGTGGAGGTAAGTGTCATCGCTTGCATGCATTCTAGATTGCTGTATCTAGAAACAGTGAGAATGAATTCATAGTCATAATTTTCAATTTACCGACAAATGCATTCAATCTAATTGGGAGGAGCTTCATCATACAGCAATGACTCCAATCGCACTGCCAACACAACAAAGGACTTCATGAGTGGGGAGAGTGGAAGGTTTTAGACTGGCCAGGTCAATCAGAAGACTTTAACCCAATTGAGCTTGCATTTCCTCTTGTAAAGAGGACTCTCAAAGTTTTACAAGATTCTGTCGGGAATGCATAACAAAAAAAAGAATGCAACAGTTTGCTGATGATTGCTCATGACCAATGTACGTTTTCTTTACATTACTTTTTTCTTAGCAATAATAATTTTATGACCGTAACTTATATCTTATTTTATACAGCTGAAGAGTTGAAGGCACCTTGGCTGTGCTAGGATTTGATCCAACACCCTAGAAATAAGAAGTGAAAAGTCTAATCCAGCAATCTAATATGGACTAACTTTTGAATTCAAACCACAAACCAGTATATAGCAAAAACTAAATTATTTATCTTGACATTCCAATACTTTTAGAAGAGGTTGTGATTCAGTGGTACAAAATAAAACTATGGTGTAACTTCCTGTGAGTGGAAAAAGCTACCAAAAATTTAAGTCAAACATGCAAATGTAGTTAGCTCCAAAAGAGAGTGGCGAAGCCATCCTACATGAAATAAAAATGAGCTAAAAATCAAATGCTGTACAAGCTGCTTAAAGCCAAGGCAAAGTTCAGCTCGATACTAATGTTGAAATATGAGAAAACCTGCACTCCCACTAGCTCTACAAAGTCCTTGAGACGACAGTATAGAATTAAGCCGACATCAGTCACATTCTGGCTTTTAATATAAAACAGCTCAGATTTCACCCAGTCAGAGATTTGGAGCTGACAAATATGGCCACTCTTTGTAGATTACACTGCAAAAACTAAGCACTTGCTGTGAACTTATTGTTGACTGGTGAATTATTAGAGAATGAGGAGGGAATAAGGAAAAGATAAATGGCTCTGCAGACTGTGGAACCAGTTTGATTGTCTTTTAACTCATATTATATACAATAAATGTACCTTTTGAGCAGGCCCTCAAAAGAAATTTCATTAAGGATGCACCATTTTATAAGCTCTACATTGGCCAATATTCTCAATCGGGACGAATTTCAGAATGGGTGCATCCTCAAATTGCTCTCCATGTTAGGCAATTTCCCCATAAGGACTAATGAAAACTTTGATGATTCATTCCACAAACCAAAAGTATTCATATAAAAATAATTAATACAAAATATAAGGTAAAAATAAAACAAATTACCCTGCACTTTACCTTTGAAAAGAATTGTGACTGGTGTTAGACGAGAGCAGAAGCAGGAGCGGGGGGGGGGGCTACTGTGGACACTTTCACACAGTCGCACACAAACACACACATGATCACAATGTTATAGTAAACTGCACATGTGCACACGGATGTTGACTATACGAGTGACACACGCACACTGAGACTGAGGATGGGAGACGATTACCCACAATCCCACAGCGCAAGGAAGAGAGAGAGTGTAATCATTGGCTCAGTTGTGATTATGTGACACTCGGCAGACAAAGCGCATGCATACTGTACTACAGTACTTGGTTAGCAAGACCGCGCTCGTGTAACAAGTTTAAATTTATTAAAACATTTGCTCATCTTGCAAAACGCTTGTAGACAGAGTTACTTGTAATCCAAGGTTCCACTATAACTAAACAATCATCTTTTGCTTTTTTTTTTTGTCTGTCCACGTGCCATCCAGCACATCAGGCGATAGATACTACACAGATTGGAGATATACCCGTAATGTCTGTGGCAGTTACTTAAGAGGTTGGGTTGCCAGATTGATGGCAATTGTTATTCACACACTACAGTTAATTAGAGAACGCCAGTTAGCCTAACCTGCATGTCTTTGGATCGTGGGTGAAAACTGAAGCACCCAGAGGAACCCACAAAGCACAAAGTGAACAAGCAAGCATGCAGACCCAGGCATCCCTGGGGGTTCTAGGAGACACCACAAAGCCATCATGCAGCCAACGTAGGCAACCTGCATATATGACTGACTTAATATCCTCTCAGAAATCCTGGCAAGTTAGTTCATGATATCCAGCTAACTAGCAGTGAATACCAGTATTGTACAAATAAATATTGTGAATATAACATAAGATCCTCTGTGGTGTTAGCCCATACCTAGCCTCAGCATTTAGTAGTAGGAACATGTTGTTTATATTATCCTGCTAGCTAGCCTTATCAGCAAATATTAGATAGATGTATAAATAAAAACTATTTGCCAGGAAGCTAGCCATAACAATATATAGTAAATATGTATATGATTTAAAATAATCTCACAAATTAATGAATCTCACAAATGATTCAGTCAATTTTGCTAGCTTGTGTAAGTCCGCTAGCTAGCCTCCTTTAGCATTAAATATTGTGTACATAGTACATATATAAGAAATTATTTTATTGTATATTAGCTAGCTAGTCTTAGTTTCAGATAATTGTTTGATTACAATTTTATCAGAAACTGTTACTTAACTATAACATTGGAAATATAATTATAAATTAAAGGTCCTCTTTGAAATCATATTTGGCTGACTCATGTTAGCTATCTGGCTAACGAAATCACAAAATGACATTCCATTTTTCACCTAAGAAACATCCAGTCAGAACTTCTCTCATTTCTTCCAAGATCCTAAGGGGATTTAGAAGGAAAAGAAAACCAGTAAAAGAAAATTTTAGGACAGGTACTATAAATAACATTAATCGAGATTTTTTTCCCCCCCTGTCTGGCTTAAAGTATTTATCTTTTTATTATTATTATTATTATTACTTTGGAAAGGATTTTCAATGCATGGAAAAGGAAATAAAATATTACTTGAAACTCAGTAGTAGTGGAAGTGTTTTACAGTCATTAATTATTCAAAGCTATTGGTTGAGTGAATTTACTTTTCTGTAATACAACCTTTTAGAGATGGGGATACATTTACACTGTATAGATTTTTTTTTAAACACATACTGTAACACCACAGAAATGAATTAGGATTTACCTGGTCATACACATGTACAAAGACAACTAAAAAATGTAAACAACCAAAATTCCTTTTACACAATTCCATATTCCATCTTCAAGTGGATAAATCCCTTAGTATGGAAAAAAACATGAACATAATGCTGTTTCTTCTAAGAATTTGAAGTCAAAGATTATATAAAATTATATACTATCATACCATGCTACAGTATCTGGAGGGTAACCATATCACAGTCACCTTTTCCCCATGTATTTACATTGTAAAACTTGAAATGTATGGTTATGACAAGGTCTATCAAACTGAAGTCATCCATAATGAAGATGCAAGCATAAGCTAATCAGGGGGCATTATTGTTACATAGTAAGAAGACTTAATTCAACATACCTGTGCAAGGGTTTTAGACAGGTCCTCTGCTCTTTAGGTTATCTGGAGGACAGGTAGACATCCAAACTGGTGAATAAAAAGGATGAAGATTAATAGTGAAGAAATGTGGGCCTAAATTTCCTCTTTTGATCTCTAACTGATGTCTCTGATGTGATGATTCCTCCTTTGTCTGGCTCCTGGAATTAAAAATGACTCTGTGCCAATGTTTCACTCTCAAACCTTGATCCCTTTTAAGAGAGGGTGGGTGCAGGTCAGCCTAGGAGAGGGAGGAGGGACTCAGCAGGGGTGCTGCGCAGTGTGAGAGGTAAACTGACCCCTGGCACTCTGAACAATCGCTGACAGACACACATTGCAAAAATTATTTAAATACACATATAAAATATACAAACGAAGATCCATATCCCTTGGGGCATTTTTGCACGGTGGAAAAGGTCGCAGGTTCCATCATGCATTTGATATCCTCAGTATCTTACACATGGCTGGCTTTAACTGCAAGCATGGAGACACACACAGGGTCATTTCCCTGCCTCTCATTTCTCCACTGGGATAAATGCTCATGTAATTAGCAGTTATATTTCTTAAATCGCTATGTATACACAAAGTGGTCATGTGGGCGTGTCAATCTTCCAAATCAACAATGTGTTCTTTGTAAACGTAGCTAAGATCATTAATAAATCAAGAGGCCCAACTTTAAAAGGACACAAAGGCACAATGGAATGGCTAACAGTTGAAAAATAGAGAAAGACATCATGGGTCTCCACCGTGAGTTCTCAGTTATGCCTCAACAGTTTTATATACACCGATGAGCCATAAGGTTAAAAGCACTGACAGGTGAAGTGAATACCATTGATTCTCTCATTACAATGGCGTGACTGATGTATTAGGCAACAAGTGAGCAGTCATTTTTCAGAATTAGTTTTGGAAGCAGGAACAATTGGCAAGTGTAAAGATCTAACTGATTTTGACAAGAGACAAGATGTGATACTAGATCAGAGCCTCTCCACAACACTTCTTGAGGGGTGTCCCCAGTATGCAGTGGTTAGTTCTTACAAAAAGTGTTCCAAGGAAAGACAAAATAGAGACACTGTAGACAGGATCATGAGCACCCATGGCTCACTGATGTACGTGGGAGCAAAGCGTAGATTAGACTTTGGAGCAATGGAAATATGGGACTGTATTCCAGAACAATGGGTGCATCGGCATGAAGAGATGCACCCATCATTAATAGTGCCCACTGTACAAGCCTGTACAAGACAGTGTTATGTTCTGGGGTATGCCAATAAAATGGTCAGCTGACAACCGGAATGTACTGAACGACTAGGTTATCACATCTTTCTAGTTTTTCTTCCCTGATGGCACAGACATATTCCAGGACCCAAATTGTGAAAAAGTGGCTCTGGGAGTATGAGGAATAATTTTCACGTATGAACTGTAATCAAAGCTAAATGTGACAATGAAATTTTAGACTGTGCACACACACATACACACTACGGGTAATTTGGGAACATCAATTAGCCTAATCTGCAGGTCATTGGATTGTGGGAGGAAACCGGAGTACCTCAGCATTGATTACTTACCTATAACAGTATGCCCTGCCGTGCTTTTTTCCTGCATACTGTACATATACTGTTGTTGTTGGTCTTTCAGCTGGTGTCCGATGTTGTTGTTGGTGTTCAGCTGGACACCGGCAAGGTGTCGCAGGTTTTACACTTATGCCCTTCCTGACGCAACCCTCCCATTTTATCCGGGCTTGGAACCGGCACTGCATCCAGTGGCTGGGCTTTGGGCACTGCCTGGGAATCGAATACAGGCCTACCGCATGGCAGGCGAAAAAATGGCACTGGTAGCTACCACTGAGCCACCAGTGCCACTTTAAGTTGCCAGTATTTTTGTGTATACTGTACATACATTATACAAACACATACTGGCAACTCTACACATACACAAAAAATGAACACCAGTCAAAAGTTTAAACACTCTACCAAATGCATGTCTCGAAAGGAGGCCTGGAGTCTAACCCAGAGAACTCAGGGCACAAGACAGGGTACCTGGACGGGGTACCAACCACGCGCACTGCAAACTTCATGCACACAGGACCGGAGGCGAGATTCTAATCTCTAACCCTTCAGCTTTGAAGTGACGGTGATAAGAACCAAGCCCCTGTTTGTGCTTCAAAACATGATACATGAAACAATTATGAAAGCAATACGATTACAATGCAAATCCAACAATCCAATTCACTTTATTCAGATTTATCTTTATACTCTTGATAAACATACACAAGTATAAAAGATACAAGTATACACAAGTATAACATTTAAAAGATGCATATTATACCTCGTAATCCAATCATAACAATCCAGCAGCCTTTTCCGCACTGGTGAATGATGCAAGACTGAGTACTAAAGGCACAACATTTGAGACAGACAAAGTTCTTCAGTAACTAAAAATACAAAAATCGCACTTCATTGCACAATTGGTAGGCATTTCATAGCATGCACACACCTCAGCTTACGCATGCAGGGAATATATAATGTACCATTAATTTAACCTGACAAGATGATCACATATCCATTTTGAAATGTTTTGTCTACATTACAATATGGGTTAAAAAAAAAAAATAATAAAAAAAAAAGAGGGTGTACTTGTTTGGCAGTTTTATTAATTGCCAATTGTGTTAAAATACATTTTTAAAGAGAAAGACACACATTACATACTGCATATCAAGTGTTTCATGTAAAGGAAACAGAGTAAACAAAAGAGTAAACACAAGACCTCATTGAAGTTTAAGCATCTACAGAAGGGGGAAACACTTTTAAGTACCTTTTGAGGATTTATGATTGTCTACTGCCACCAAGTGGTCAATTTGGTCACACACAGTAACACATACTTACATGCTACTTATATAAAAACAAACACATTATGAAAACAGTTGTAGTACTGATATAAAACAAGGTTTACTAGTAGACTGATATTTTATTTATTTATTTTTAATTGCATGTAAAGCTGCATTGTATAGTCAGTACAGGGCCAGTATTTTTGGTCTGCAGAAAAGTAAACTAAGGGTGCATTCACATGTGCAATATTTAGTCCTACTAGTTTAAACCCTGGTGCGTTTTCCACTTGGAGATAAGAACATCTTAATCATCCTCAGAAAGGAACTACAAAGGCTGATCTGAGACAAGGTTTTCTCGTTCTGATGATGCTTCAACTGAGAAAACAATTTAACTCTCAAATGACCCAATGTAAGAAAATAATAAGGAAAAAACAAAAAAAAATGTTGAGCTGCTGAACTGAGGCAAATGAGATGAACAGAGCCAAAGTGCAAAAATGTTATGTGCTAGAGATTTGGACTGACCCCCAAAAAAAAAAAAAAAAAAAAAAAGTAGGTACAACCAGACAAAAATTATTAGCACCCAACAATTCCAAAAAGTTTTAGATTTACTTTCTTAAAAGTATATTTTAAAAAAGAGTACTGGTTTAAAAGTTGTCCTGAGGTGTGTAATCCCACCACGGCTGATGCACTAATTCCTAACTGATGGTTGTGTGGTCCACAGAACTTAAATGTGTGCCTGGATCTAAAACGCTACAGAAAGACGATGCGGACACAGCTTTTGGCGAATGTACAGTTTCCTGAGTGGTAATATTGTGTAAACATGCTTAATTACAGTCCAGCTCATAACATTTAATGGTTGTTAAAATGTTTGACAGAAAAACAGACTGGATAATTAATTGGCAAAGAGAAGATTCACATACATACGATGCAGAAATTGATTTCCTTGGCTGAATAGTGGCGTTGAGTGTTAAGCAGTAGAATTCCACAGAAGAAATGTATCAATTAACAATATAATATATATCACACTGATTTGGTTCAAAAGATCACGTAAACAGAACTCATTAAGGCCATTGTTAATAAACATGTAAAAGCCCTATTAAAAAGTCTGGTGAATGTAATGTAAACTACCTCCAAAAGAAAAGGCCTCTCCATGTAGAACAGACAAATTCACACAGTGGTGAGATTCATCTTCCTGATCCTCTCTATATGGGCTGACCCGAGTGTTCTCAGATATTGGTGAGGACATTGCTGGTGATGATGCTCACACAGATCATGCCAGGGAGGTCGCTTTTCTGATGGCTGCCTTTACCCTGCAGATGGAGTGTGTGATCATTTTGCAGGTCTGAAACGTCTGCCTTGAGGGTCACCTGACCCAGGAACGAATCGGACAGGACGTTTTTATTGTAGATCTGCGGGGGAAGTCAGGGGACAACAAGACAATCTATTTTAATTTACAGCAGGTTTGCTTTTTTTTTTTTTTTTCTCACTTTTCCACCCACAATAATCATTTGGTCGTTTTGTTTTGATTTCAACTAAATATCGTCTGCAGAGAACCTCAAATGTACCTCATGGCTTTGTTGAATTTGTATTCTTTTGATAATTTCAAATGTACGATATTCAAGTAGGTAGTCATTCACCCTTTCATCCATTTATCTACCCACCTCTCATCCACCAATCCATCTACCCATTCATGCATCCATCTGTCAATCAATACATTTTTCTTCCCACCCCTTCATCTACCTTCACTCCCACCCACCACTCATCCTTATACATACAGTGGAACCTCGGATTACGAGTTCTGCAAGACGAGCAAAGATTTTTAATAAATTTTGATTTGGAAAACGAGCATTGTCTTGGTTTACGAGCACCGAG
>JAQQZS010000037.1:23007083-23019008 GCA_030068045.1 Platyallabes tihoni
TTGGTTTACGAGTGTTTTGGAATATGAGCCCACTTCCGGAACGAATTATGCTCGTAATCCGAGGTTCCACTGTACATCCATCCATCTTCCCACCCACCCTTCCACCTACCATCCATCCATCCATCTTCTTAACCAGCCATAACATTAACATAACCACCAGATGAATTAAATAACATTGATCATATTAATAACATATTAATACACTTTTGTACGATTGAGTATCTTGTGCCTTTTCTTCTACGTAAGTTTTCTAACATACTTCTTTAAAGTAGATTATTAAAACGAGCACCTCTCGCAGCTGGAGGTCTAGAGAGAACTGATTGGCCGAGCTCTCTCAGAGGGGAGGGATGAGAGGTACTTAGTGCTCCCCCATTAATCACGGCTCTACAGCCAATCAGGGGTGTCTGTGAGCTCATGCAAGCGGAAGGAGCGGATAGCGCTGTCCTCCGAGTGTGTTACACCGCCCCCAGTTTGAAAAGACACAGTCGGCTGGGGGCACGTGGTTCGGAGGAAACACGTGATAGTCTTCGGCCCTCCCGACTGAGTGGTAGTAGTAGCTTAATGTGGGAGCCCCCTAGTGACGAGGAGGAATTGGACACGCCCTCACCTCAGCCAGATATCAAAAGACTGGCAAAATTGAATTACATTATGTTCAGCCAGTTTTGCGTGATGCTGTGACAAAATTGGCTGGATAGACATACAGACAGAAATGTTTCTCAAACTGATTTCCGGTCCTCCAGTGTATGAAACGTAAAGATATCATTCAAAGACCAATGTACACACAAAACCTTTCTTTAATTTATATACTGTAGATGACGCAAGTTGATTAGTATAATAATTTTCAAAAAGACGCCATTTAAATAAATAACCTGTTCTTGGACAGCCTCGAAAGGAACAACCCCTAAAGTCCAGAATACTGTACATTTATTCTGGTAGCCAAAATACACATACTGTACAGGTTTCATTCTGTTACCTGAACTAGTATCCGTCCTTTGGGTTTCTTTCTGTAGAAGACCGCCTTCACGTCAAACTCCGGACTCAGTGTGTCCTTATGCACGGGTGAACACACCTTCTGCCCTTCACAGCTGATGATCACATATGGGTCAGATGCTTGAAGAGAGCCACACCATACCATGAGTCAAACATCTGTGCAACATCTGTGACTCTTTTAAAAGCAATACAGAAGTAAAAACACCTACATCCATTAGAGTCCTGGGCCTCCAGTCCCACAGCCTTCATCACATGCACCTGTGTGACCAGCTGAGGATAACCGCACAGACCTGTCCAACATGTCTGCGGAGGCTCGTCCACGGTCAGTTCCCTAAAAGACACAAAGACACACACAATCAGTAAAGAGACAAAGTTTATCCCCATAAGCTGGGAGAGCAGAACTAGATGAATTATTACTTGCACTCTGAAGGCACGTCGGTGAAGACTCGTAACAGGAAGTCTGCCTGTTGTCCAGGGTCAAAGGTCGTCGGGACGATAACGTAACGACCTTCTTTCAAATCCTTGCGCAGGAACACGCTGCGAGAGTTGATGTAGACAGAGCTGCACATCTTCTGCTGTGGTTTGTGCATGCGATAGATCCTGTTTAGCTCCACCTATTGGATAGAAAACAGACAGCTGCTGACCAAAAGAAAAAAAAAAGAAAAAGGAAAGATACTCTGGGGGTTACCGAAAGTAAATTTAGATGTACAAGCAATGTGTGTGTGTGTGTGTGTGTGTGTGTGTGTGTGTGTGTGTGTGTGTGTGTGTATGTACCCTTTGAATGTCGAAGCCGACTGCCAAGTTCGAGCCTTTGTCATCTTTATTTACAGATCTTTTATCTTTCTGCTGTAGGCAGATTAAAACTTCATCTTCTGGCTTCTTCACATCAAAAACATACTGAAGAAAAGCACAATCAGATCTCAATTAGCACACAAACAATAGTAGTTATATAACAGTTACCTCTTGTCCACTTGATGTGGGCTGTACTTGGGAACACGGAATGCTCTATGAAGGTCTCAAACTAAATATCTGGCCATATTGTGAATAAAATGTCAGTTACTTGTTATTAAATGATTTTAAAATCACAAAAATCTCAGAAATTGGAAACATTTGTTAGATTTATTATACAACAGTTAGTTCCAACCAAGTAATCTGATTGGACGAGAGGTGATCCAGAGCAGCACTGGGACATTTAACTATATGCATCACTGTGCAGTACTGGAAAGAAGGGAGAGCAGCTACCTGCCAAAACCCACATTCAAAGCCCGGCACAGAAGCTATTTCAGCAAGAAAACACATCTGGTAACGTCATGTCATCTTGATCAACACAACATCTGCCTAGTTATTGCTTCTAAGTCTTCTTAATTGCCTCTGAACCGTCCAGGTTGTTTTGTTCGCGCCTGTTGCAAGCTACAAAGTTAACTACCTTCTAACAATAATAATACGTATAATAATTATTTTATATAGCGCCTTTCAAGAAACTCAAGGTCGCTTTACAATAAAAATAAATAAATACATGGAGACATCTGAAAAACAACAAAAACAGAAAAAAAGATGAACATGAGACCCATAGCATTTATCTTATCATATATTCAAAGATCGGAAAAACAGGATGAGAAAAGATTTCTTGGTTTTGAAAAGATGGGTTTTGAAATCCTGTAGTGAAGAAAGATCACAGATGTGTTTGGGAATAGAATTCCAGAGTGTAGGGGCAGAAATACTAAATGCTCGTCCTGTGAATGATGCTAATCTATGGCGAGAAATTAACAGTAGACCACTGTCTGCAGATCGGAGTGTGCGAACAGGGGAGTAAGTATGAATAAGATCAGAAATATATGGGGGGGGCAAGACCATGGAGTGCTTTGAAGGTGATAAGGAGAATCTTGTATTGAATGCGGGAGCGAACGGGTAGTCAATGAAGTCTGTGTAGGATGGGTGAGCACAAAACTGAATCCTAAATCCCCCTCTACCCCCTGATCAAGGGTGCTACATGGTGTATGGAATAATATTTGGGATTCAACCTTAGGATCCAAGAAATTTGTTAATATTCTAAAGCAGAAAAGTACGTTTCTCAGGACTGTCCAAGATCTCCATGGTTTATTCTCCTCACCTTTTGTCTACAAAGTACCGGGAAGAATTTACAACTACTTTCACCCCGTTTAATTACTCTGTCAGTCACCAGCTCCACCAGTCTCAGAAGGATATGTGCTGATGTGCTTAAAATAACTGGTTGAATAAACAAAGCAAATGATAATATATTGATAAAGGGTCTTTGTAGAATGTTTTATTTAAAAAAAAATAATAATAATAAATTAAAAAAAAAAAAATCACACTCGAGGTTGTGTGCCTTCATGCTCCCTCATAACTATGACCACATCACAGCTGTGCTGATATTCACCACAACAGCACCCCCTCTCATGTGATATTGCTTAATTACCACCCAGCTAATGTAAACTTCTTTCAATATTTCAATATAAGTGGCTGCCTAAACATATTACTAAACATACCACATGTTCTTTTCAGAAAAATAAGACTGCTAACTACATAGCTAGTTATTATCCATCAGGTAGAAACCGTTAACTATTTCTCATAAATATCTTTATTGATGCTAGTAGCATTATACAAATGTATGTTTAAAAATACATTAGGAAACACTAAAAAAAAAAAAAAAAAAAAAAACTGTTACTATATGTTATTCTACCTAAAGACATCTTTAGATTAAATGAACATGAGCTCACACATCCATATGAACACACCTGTGGGTTCTGAAGGTATGTGCCTTTGTTGTTAATGCATCCTCCAGAGCGGTTCTGCAGAGGATCATCGTGGCGAGACCAGGAGCCGAACTTCACATCCTCTTCCCAGGTCTTATGGATGCTCAGGTACGACGTGTTGATGAGGCGGCACAGGATCAGGTCCGTGAAGTGCTTACTAAAATCCTCGAAGGTCATCCTGGAATGAAGAAAGGCTTTTAGGATAAGACTATAATGAGGAACAGATCCACTGTACTGAAAAAAACTAACGTGTCTCTAATTTGTGCCGATCCATAACAGATGTCTGGTCAAATACTGTATGATTCAAGGAGCTTTGTGCTTCGTGGATTCTTGGTATCATGGCAAGCTGCACATTTGGTCTGAAACATCAGGAGACAAAAACAGCTGGTGAGGAAATGAAGGAGTTTAAAGAGTCTCTTACCAGAATTCACCATCATCCTGTACAGTCACTCCAAGCTTCTCCCGCTCACTCTTACTGACCCTCTGCCATTCCTCTGAGCTAGACAGGAGGTAAAAGCAGTTATCCAATTAGTCTATTAGAAACACAACGGGTTAATACATCAATACCCTTGTCCTGTACTGTTTATTTTAATCAGCATACAAGCTAGCTATTACCAATGCAAC
Organism: Platyallabes tihoni; assembly: GCA_030068045.1. Classification (NCBI taxonomy): domain Eukaryota; kingdom Metazoa; phylum Chordata; class Actinopteri; order Siluriformes; family Clariidae; genus Platyallabes; species Platyallabes tihoni. Next base: position 23,011,472 of record JAQQZS010000037.1, read on the forward strand.
TGTTCCTTATGAATCCTATTCGCCAGGAAACTAAATTAGAGGGTGTTCATCTTCTACTCTTTGTCCTGCAGAGGGCAGACTTGCACCAACCTGTCACTCCAAGCTCCGTTCCACTCTCTCTCTCCCCACGGGTTCCTCATGCGGATCATCGTGAGCTTCTCAGACTTGAAGAAAGCGAGCAGTCCGTGACCCAGGCGCACCTTGTGCACGTCTGTTACTGCGTATGCGTGACCTTTGACCAGACCGCAATCCAACCGAGCCTCCATGTCAGCCTGAGAGGTCGCCTGGGGGCACAAGATACATTATTCAGGGTATGATTTTTAATAAAACAATATTTAAAAGCAATTCAATATTTTGAATCTAATACAAGTAAGAGAGTTATATCGGTTGTTATTCCAAAACAGTAAAGGTTTACACGTCACGTTAATGACTGTACTAATTAAGTTTGTTTATCATTACACTAGCTAATATAAAACAAATCTAAGTAATTGCAAGTCTAGTTTTTCATTTACTCTCAAGTAGAAATAAAATGCAACACAAATCCCCCCCGCTATATCTCTCTCATTCACCTACAGCACACGTACCCTGATGGAGCAGCTGATGAGGCCTCCTCTTTGGTGGACTTTGAGCACACGCTCAAACAAAAGATTGCGTGCTTCTTCGTCCTGACTGAAGTGCCCCTCCAGCAGGTCAAGGGGTTCGGAGACGCCTCCGGTAAAATCCACCAGCGCATCGGCTGTGTTTCCGCCATCCAGGGCCTCGTAGCAACCATAAAGCCTGGATGGTCATCGAGAGGTCGGCAATAGCAAATGTCGCCCACATGATCATGGTGCAAACCATAATACAAGGGGTATTTATTGGAAGTTAGGCTACATTGTTAAGATAGTATATACAGTATGAGTCAAAAGCTTGGACACATCTAATTCAATGGTCTTTTCTGATTTTTCTTTCTTTCTATATTGTAAAACAATGCTAAATGCTGTATGCAATAATCTCCTTTGAACAGCTGATATTGAGATTTGTCTTATGCACTGTAAAACCTTCATACCGGCTCTAAACCAAGATAGTGTTAATTGGTGATTTCTGAGGCTGGTAACTCTAAATTAACTCCTCCTTCTCCTAGGTTTTGGTCTTGCTTTTCTGGGACGGTCTTCATGAGAGCCAGATTCATCCTGGTGCTTGATGGGTTTTGCAAATGCACTTGACAATACGGTTCTTGCAAGAACTATTCCAGGACTGCTGACCTTTGTGTCTTAACTGTTGTTGTTACTCAGTTGCCTAATTTAAAATGTTATTTCATAGTTTAAAAAAAAATCCAGTATTTGTTCTAAAATGTAGATAATAAACCATAAAACAAAAAAGGTGTGTCCAAACATTTGACTGGTTCTGCAATAAGAAGCAATACAGACTAACTGGATGCTGTAGCAACCTTAAGTGCAATATCACAGTCACCTTACTGGTGCCCGATTAAAAAAGAAAGAAAGAAAGAAAGAAAACGAAAATGAAAAGATGTCACTTGCTTAGCATAGGCTTTCTCCACCAGTGCGCTCCAGAACTCGTTACTGTCATTAGAATGACAGTAAACCAGGTGTCCGTTGGTGGTTGGCAGCCGATCGTCGATGACCACGTCCACCCAGTCTCCAAAACGCCAAAATCGAAAGTGAAAGATTCCAGCATAAGCCTCGGGTTTGTCCTTCTGCCACTCTTGGTCCTTCCAGTCTGGAATCACCTAAACAGAAAAACATGTTTATTCTTTATAAATTCGTTCCCCCGGTTTGGTGCTCCACTTAGAACACATGCATACCACCGTTATAAAAGATGATTGATAAAATGATTTCAACAGCAAAAATGGCAAAACATATGATCACATTTTCCCTCCACACCTGACAGACTTCAATTAGGATAATGTTTACTCATTTACACACACTTAAACCTCACTCGTAGACTAAATCATTGTTGTGGAACTCTCAATTGTCAAGAGGTGCCTGAGGGAGAACCGGTGAGCTGCTGCTTTGCACATCATTAGCCTGCTGTTGCCTGGTGATGAAACACATCACACACCAACCATGAATCCAGCATTCGCTCCTGTATTCCATCGCTGCGTATGAAATCGAATCAATGCGGTCCTCGGCAAAATTAGGCTTATTGCCCATGGGAGCAGACAGAGAGGACGGGAGGGGTGGGGGGTAACAAAAGTCTGGGGTGGAAAGAAGTAGAAAAGTAGAGAGCTGCCAGACGGGCACATTCACACACACACACACACACAGCTCGAGAGAAACTATTTAAGTCATGGCCTCGGAGAACGAGATGGAGCTGGAGTTCACGGAGGACCTACAGCTGACCGAGATGATGAGGCTGAGGGTGCAGTCTTTGCAGCAGCGTGGGCAGAAGAGGCAAGACGGTGAGCGTTTGCTTCTGCCCCACGAGTCAGTGTTCCGGCTGGACTTTACCGATCAGGAACTGACATTTTCTCATTGGAACGTGACTCTGACTGGGTTGGGCCGCCTTTCAGTCACGGGTATCTCGCAGCTATGGACGCCCGATCTCACCAACCTGATGACGCGCCAGCTGCTGGAGCCCACGGGTCAGTTCTGGAGGTCGGCTGGAGATCCGGAGGACGCGCCCATTAAATGCCTGGAGGCAGACATCCAGGAGTTTGGAGAGAGGATCGCTGAGCTGGCCAAGGTCAGAAAGGTCATGTACTTCCTGTTCGCCTTCAAGGAGGGAGTGGATAAGGATGGCGTGAAGTGCTCGGTGGTGTTCGAAAGGAGCGTCTAGGTCGGATTTCAGTTCAGAAGTGCGGAAACCCTTTGATGTAATATTTTTATGAAACATTGTAATGCTTAAATTAACTAATTCATGTTTGGAATATTTTAGATCCAACTGTCAATTAGAGAAAGAGGTAATAGTGAGTGTGTGGCTTGTAGTAGAAGTTTAACAGCAGACTTATTTAATGAGTAATATACTGTATGTGTGTATCAAGCCAAAAATGCTGCTTTAATTATATTTTTTGTGAAATATATAACATATGTACATCTTTACATGCACATTAATAAGATTATAAAGCAGTTACCGTGTTAACATACTAAGTGTTGATAGACAAAGATTATTTTAAAAGCACCTCCAATGTTTTATGATTAAGCTATAATTTATTTTATGAAAAGTTCAAAATATTAACATATATATAACACAAAGCCCTATAAATTAAAATATTTGTCATCGGCATGTGTCTCATGTGTTTCTATTCATTAGTGTGTGTGTGTGTGTGTGTGTGTGTGTGTGTGTGTAAAGAAACCCAGTCAACCAGTAGTTGAGTGTTCACTCACTGCAAGGTCAGTCTGATCAGACATTAGGTCACTGTACACTTTAATCAATATTACAGCTCACTGTTCTGTCCTGCCTGAGGCCGACAGTGTGGAGACAAACATCACAGCTTTTTTTGTCAAGAGACAAACGCTTTAGACACGACTGTCTGTTAATAATGATTTATTACACATTTAACATGAACAAGTTTATATTAATGCTCACACACTAAAACTATCACGTCTCATTCAAAAGAACAGTGAAGACTCCACTAACACAGCAGTGATTTTGTTTATTTTTTTTCTCAACTCATACTCCATAAATGAGAATCAAAAGAATACAAAACAGATAAACAGTTAAACTTTGAGATGTCAATCTTGTTCATTCCTGATGAGAGTTTATGAGGTTCTATTGCTGTAAAGATTTTACAAATCCACATAAACTGAAGCTGCATTCTCTTATAAAGGTAGTCTTTTTATGTGAACAGCTGATGCTGGGAGAGGATGCCGGGTACACACACAGCGTTCCAATACATCCCAAAAGGGGTTCAGTGGGTTTGAAATCAAACCCCTATCTAGAACAACTAACAGTGTGGGAAAGACTCAGGCATGGGTGTGATTGTCAGGTGTCCACATAATTTTGGCCATACTAATTTAAAAAAAAAAAAATTAAAACACCTTTAAAAATACCTAAACACATGGCCTCCGAGTGGCGCAGTGGTAAAGCGCTCGCCCTATCATCCGGAGATCGCTGGTTCGAACCCCGGGCGATGCTGTTTTCCTCTCACAGCCGGAGACACGGAGAGAGCTGACTGGCCGAGCTCTCTCAGGGGGGAGGGATGAGAGGTACTCGCGCTCCCACATTAATCACGGCTCTACAGCCAATCAGGGGCGTCTGTGAGCTCGCGCACGCGGAAGGAGCGGCTAGCGCTTTCCTCCGAGTGTATTATTCTGCCCCTAACGGTGCGTGAGCAAGCAGTTCGAAAAGATTGGCTGACGTCATGCGGTTCGGAGGAAACACGTGATAGTCTTCAGCCCTCCCGGCTGAGTGGTAGTGGTAGCCTTAATGTGGAGCCCCCTAGTGATGGGGAGGAATTGGACACGACTAAACTAGGGAGAAAAATCGGGGAGGGGGGGGGATGGGGGGATAAATAAATAAATAAAAATGCTGCGCTCGGGTTTTAATGAGAAAAATAATGTTATAAGGAACGAGATACATTTAATTACTTATTGATTTTTTGTAATATTGAATGAGGATATTTATCAAATCGTGATAGACTTGCACTTTTCCTGGGGATTCGCGTCTCTGGTGTTTATTCGGGTCTGATGTGTCTCAGCTGCGTCTCAGTCGGGTTTAGTGATGAAACAGCAACAGAGGACCAGAGGCTGGAGGTAAAGGTAAAACCCTTGCTGGTGGTGAGCCAGTGTAAAGACGGACACGCCCACAGGGTTTAGCCCCGCCCCATGGTTCTAACATCACCTGGTTCAGTCTCTGCCTGTGGGTGGAGCTTCGCCTCCATGATGCTAGATTTATTTAGGAGTGTACAGTGTTGCTGAAGGCAGATGTGTGCAGATGTGTGAGTGCAGTAAGAGCACCTTACTCACGTCAGGCTTTATGAGGCGACCAGAGAGCGAATCAGACTCTCCTGTGGAGAAATGGGAGGAAAAAATGTGGAAAAATATTGCAGATGTCTGTGTGTGTGTGTGAATTTTTGAGTATACCACTACAACTCACATTGAGAACCCTGACCAAGGGGAAGTGCTGGAAAAACATGCCGTAGTCATCATCCTCATCATCCTCATCCTCACCTGGGTGAAGCTGTCACTTTCCATCTGATGTGTTTCCGCGCCCGTCCTTCTCGTTAACGTTCCTCTGCAGCGGTGTGATGAAGCACCTGAGATGGTGAGGCTCATATGGACGGCGATTGGTTTAAAGTTTAAATGTGTGGGCGGAGTCTGAGACAGATATCTGCTCCAGAGCGGAATCAGCTCTGAACCCTAATACCTGTAAGGGATAAGCCCCGCCCTCTGTGGCGTCGCGTCAGTGAAAGTTAAATGCACTCTTGTGTTTGTGACTCAGACTTTCGGACTGTGTGGGGTCGGTGTTCGCTCAGGCTGTGTGTGTGGACTTTAACACTCTGTTTGTGGTTGATGCTGCGTGTGGTGCGCTGAGCGTCCGCCTCGTGAAGGACTCGGGTGGCTCACAGGTAGGAGTAGACAGCGGCGTCCCGCGGACGCTAGACTCGGCTTCCCGTCTGTCTGTCTGGACCGGGCCCGTCTGGTGTGTTATCGGAGGCAGGCGGAGAGCTCGGGAGAAGTGATGTTTGGAATGAGCGGGAGGAGGACGGGTACGTGCAGGGATATTTTTAACAGCGTGATTTCATCTGAGCAGTGAATGTTGATCGGAGACGCAGACGTGACTCATGAGACGGCTGGAGACTGCTGGAAACGCTCGGAGATGAGACGGATTTATAGCAGGGGGAGAGAGAGACAATCGACCAGCAGGACGCAGTGTACTTACTACACTCAGGCCTGTGTGTGTGTGTGTGTGAGTGTGTGCTTGTTTAGACAGAGTCGTTGGGAGACGGGTTTCCAGGCGAAGGGGTGAAAGGGTGTGATGGAAAAGAGGCATGCTGAGGCTGATGGTGAATCCGAGCAGAGAGAGGGCTGGGTTCTCGGTTCCCCGGGTTCCTCTGTGTTATTACATATCATTAGGTGGATTATAGGGCCTGCGCAGACCAACTCCCCATCTGCGGCTGTAAAAGTGCCAGACGTGAAAACAGATTTAAGCGAAGATGAAACCTGTCTTTTCGAGCTGTGTGTGTGTGTGTGTGTGAGAGAGAGAGAGAGAGAGTGACAAGATCACGTCGCTCGTGTGAGAACAGGGAGGCACTTCCTGTCAGACGTGAAGTTGTGGTTAACGTCTCACGAAGCTCGAGTATGACAACGGGAGCGTCGGTGCGTTTACGTCCTTCTGTAAACCCTCCTGGCGTGCGGTCGCCTCACCGCGCCTCCGGAGGCTGTTTTTAGGCGGCGCTACGTGCAGTAACTCGTAGACGGAAAAATCGCTTTGATGCCTGCGTGTGATTGACGTTTCCACCAAATCCACGCCCCTCCTGCTCCATCACGTAAAACCGCGTTTCCGTGTCGTAAATCCGAATTGATCCGGATAAGGATCAGGATTTGGAGAGATCTGCAGCGAGTGCAGTGCAAAGCGTTCCCGTGTGTCTCGTGCATAACAAACACAGTGACGTGGCAGGAACAACATGACCCCCGAAAGCTGGCGGGTCTCGCCTGTTTGTTTAGCCCTCCCCTCGCTCCGCTTGTATAGCTCCTTGGATCTTTTCCCCGGGGTGTTAAGCTGCAAACAGACCCCCCCCTCCCGCCCGCCCAGCCCCCGAATTCACAAAGGTGGAGGCACCGGTCCTCCTGAGGAATGGCGGGAATGAGGAGAACATAAAAGAGACGTGGAGAGAGTTTGTGAGCCCTGGAGGGATTTGTGTGCTCAGTCAGTGTGTTAATGATTTTAGTTTAGATAATTACAGGGTGTAGCGAAGGGAACTGCCTGGAGTGCACGAGAAAACTCCCTGGAAGCAGAGAGAAAGAGTTCCAAATGTTGGGTCCCGAGAAAAAACTCGGTGCTTGGTGTTTGACTTTCCAGGAGTCGCTGTGGAAGGACAGAGTGTGTTTCGCGTCTCTGTGAATCTGCCGCGTATTTGTCCTGAGTCTCCACCGCACTCGGGACGCCGCGCTCTACCTGCCATGCCGGATTAACACACCTCACCACTTTATAGAGGACCGACTCCATGAGCTGATGAGGAGGACAGATGCCCGCGACCTTCCTCTGACCTCCTCACCAGCACTAATCTCTCTCTCTCTCTCTCTCTCTCTCTCTCTCTCTCTCTCATAGCTGCTGCTTTCTTTCTGACTTCTGGAGAACGAGGATGTTTTTCCTGCTGGAGAAAAGAGAAACCTGACGCCGGCTCTTGTTGGACTCATCAGTATGCATGCTTTGGGCCCGGTGCTGGGCAGATGATCCGAATGTGTGCAGCCCTGCAGGGTCAGAGAGGAGGAGAGAGAGGGGGGGGGGAGAGGGAGAGAGAGAGAGTTTTAGGCTGAATCCCAATTCTATTTTCCACCCCTTCCTCTACCCCTTGTCCCTTCCCCTTGTCCCTTGAAACGAAGTGGAAAGGGGAAGGGTTTAAATATTTCCCCTAAGAAATGGGACACCACTA
>JAQQZS010000037.1:23077166-23090826 GCA_030068045.1 Platyallabes tihoni
GACAAGTGGGGCTTGAAAATTCGCCCACCCCCTTAAGTGGGGAATGACAGAAAATGTTTGAGAACCACTGGGTTAGATTAACAACTGGTTAATTGTAACAAAATCTGAAAAACAAAAATATATATATATATTGAATCAAGATATTTTTTAAATCGCAGTACAAATCGAATCAGCATTTAGGTATCACGATAACATCATATCAAGATGTCCCTGGTGATTCTCATACCTGCAGTACAATATCATGGCAGTCATATATTGTGATATATCGTAAAACATACTGTATATCAGTTTATTATCACTTTAGTCAAGGTATTTTGGTTAGAATAAACAACCTCTGGGTAAATAATTGCACGTTATAGTGACACACAAGCTTACATTTAGGCCCAAAGTTCCTAAAATAACAGTAATCCATCTAGGATTCTCTGTAGTCCAACTAGACACTGTGGAGGCCAGTGGTGATTAACACTGTAGTCATTCTCATTTAACAATCGTGGTGGAACCTCTAGTCAACATGCACGCACTACAGGCAATTTTTAGAAGGCCAATCAACCTAACGTACATGTCTCTGGAGAGGAAACCCCATGCACACAGACACTGAGGCGGGAATTGAATCCTCGACTGTGGAGGTGCAAGGCGACTGTGCTAACCACTGTGATGCCAAATTGACATTAGTGTCTGTATTATCCATCTCTTCATTAGATTCCCTAAAAACTCTCAGTCTTGCTAGGCTTGTGTTTAGGGTTTGAACCATGAGTGAATTTTCTTTTGAACCAAGTTCACACAGTGACTCTAAGAACTTTTCTTGTAAATTTGCGTTTCCACATCTAGGAATTCCAGTTTCAGAATTCCTCCATTTGAAGGAACTCATTGTCTCTTGAGCAGGTCCTGGGTCTCCATCGAGTGGGAGGTGCCTGATGACACAGCTTTACCAGAAGCTGACTATCACGGTAAAGTGTGTGATGAGTATTTATACATACTTCTCCCCATTGCACCAGCCAAACAAACTGCCATCCCTGCTGAAGGTCACATGTTTGCTCTGGCGTTCATCTCTGAAACATATATAAGGGTACTTAGTTAAAGACGATGTCTAATAAGCGCTGGAAACATCATCTAATCAATCTTGCGCTCAGAAATAAAAAGCTCACCGCTGGAAAGTCGGGCTTTCCTCACAGCTCGGCGGTCCGCGCAGGAGAACCGTGCCATCTGAACCTCGAACTGGAACACAACACATAGATAATCATGACTGGGTTTTTTTTTTTTTTTTACCTTTCTTCTCTTTTTAATGGCAGATACATTTCTTTATCAAAGTATAATTTCTTTATCAAGTATTTTTTTTATTATTTTTTTTTTAATTAATAACAAGATTTACAAAGTACAACTACAAAATTGAGAAAGTAAAGATATAACACAAGATTCAGGTGTAAAAATTTAAATTATACAATAAGAAAAAATTTCAACTATCATTTAATTTCTTAACAAAAGAATTAAATAATAATAACAATTGACAGAGTAATCCAACAGAAATTGATAAATAAATAAAAAATGAAGGCAAGAAATAGAGAAAATAGACTAAGTAAATGTAAAAAAAAAAAAAAAAAATCCCAGTGTTTTAATGATTTAATCTGAATGTCAATAGACAATAACATGGTTATGTTACAGTTACGGTTCATATTTTTCTGTTAGATTTAATTAATTCAGGAGGTTTTTTATTTCACAGAATAAAGACGGTAGTTTAGAGTAATTTACATTTATGAAAGTAGAATTTGGCCATTAAAATATTTATAAAATTTTACAATATATTTAAATGATTTGCTGCTATGGTGGGAAAATATATATCCTAGAGCGTGAAATTATAAGATTCATGATTAAACTTAGTGCTTAGTGGTTAGCACTGTCGCCTTGCACCTCCAGTGTCGAGGGTTCGATTCCCGACTTTGGGGCCTGTGTGCATGGAGTTTGCATGTTCTCCCTATGCTTGGTGGGTTTCCTCGGGGTACTCCGGTTTCCTCCCACAGTCCAAAACAGAATAGGCTAATTGACATTGTTAAAATGCCCGGTGTGTGTGTGTGTGTGTGCATTCTGCAATGGATTGGCTCCCCATCCAAGGTGTACACCACCTAGTGCCCCAAGTCTCCTAGTATAGCCCCCCACCTGTGACACTGTACGTAGGATAAAGCAGCATAGACGATGAGTGAGTGAGTAATAAAATAAAATATATAATTTTAAAGTTTTCCCTAAAATGATTATATCACACAAGTAAAGAAAAAGATGAAAACATTCTTACTGTTGGATGCAGGATGTACACAGATCCGAAAAGTCTACATACTTTACAATTATAGAATTAAAAGGGCAAATACAGTGTAATATTGTAGTATATTGTAATTGTATAAGTGAACTTCTTTAACCTTATAATTTCTTATATGAAATGAACCATGTTTTTTTTCTCCGCCAGCTTATGTTATCACTTATTGAAGTCCAATAAACGGTACTTTTTGAGAGGTTCCTCCTGAGGTTCTGAACGTTGGCTGATGGTGTTGGTGTTACTGTAACTGGAGCTCAGCAGATAAACGTGTCTGTAGATTCTCACACACAAACCAAGCTGGATATATCCCGTCCAAAACGAAAATAACCGCAACCACTTACAGATTCCACTTTATATATCATACAGTACGTGTGCGTGTAAACCTCCACAGCACTTTCCTCACGAGTGCTAACGATATTTTTAAATGAGTTTGCTTACCTGCTAAGTGCGGTGTGGGAGGCGCCATGTTGGAGCGGAAGTAAGGGCGGAAGGACTCGGTCACGTGACCGCCACGATTAGGAACAATATCTAGAAAAACGATTTGAATGATAAATAATATACTTAATGTTTAACTATTTAAAGTTTATATGAAATGGTATCTAAACTAATTCTATAAGCATATTTGTTTTTCTTTTGCTGCTTCTTATTCTTATTATTACTATGTTTTATATATATACAGTATGTGTGTGTGTGAAACATTATTATTTCATAAAAATGACTAGAAATGTACATAATATGAAAAACAACAATTTTAAATTTATATATTATATAAAATGAGATCGTTATGAACTATTTTATAGAAATACGGTATATCTACATTTTTCATTTGCATATTATTCTTATTATGTTAGAAATATATAATTGGAAAAGATACAATTTTATGAACTTCAGAACATATTTCAACTCGATATCAAAATCTTTTTTATATAATTACTTACTCACTCACTTTAAATGTGACCTTTCACATTTATATTTGAATACCCCTGGTCTATACCGCTTTGTCCTGTATACAGGGTCATGGGGGGCCTGGAGCCTATCCCAGGAGACGTAGGGCAGGGCACACACACTACAGGCAATTGGCATGGACAGGGTGCCACTCCATCACAGGCCACACACACACACAACAGGCAAGGCCGTTGTCTGCTTTGCGACAATCACAACTGTTAAAAGCGCTATACAAACAAAAAATTGAAGGCCAATTAGCCTAATTTGCATGTCTTTGGACTGTGGGAGGAAACTGGAATACCTGGAGGAGACCCACACACACACACACAGAGGAATTGAACCCTGGACCCTGTAGGAGCGACGCCACACTGCTAACCACTAAGCCATCATGCCGCCATCACTGCAACCCTGATCAATAAAACAGTTAATAAACATGAATGAACTACTGCTGATTATTTATTTTGTTTTTATTAGTTCTTGATTATTGATTGTTAACCTGTGTGACTACTGTTATTAAACATGAAAAATTATAACACATAATAAACAAAGAACATCATTCAGAACATACAAAATGATGTAACGGGCTTATTATTAATTTACTGTATTAATGCAGTGCCGGTCCCTAGCCCGGATAAAATGAGAGGGTTGCGTCCGCTGTGGCGACCCCTTGTCGGGAGCAGCCGAAAGACCAATAAAAATTATTTCGATTAACACCACGTTTCCAGAGCAGGCACTTCACTTCAGTTGGGTTCACAGGGCAGCTCAGTGGGCGTGTCCCGCCGCCGCTGCGTCACTCAGTCTGGATTCGCCACGACGGCGGAATAAAGGCGAGTGGGCGGAGTCGATCCGTACGTCTGAACTGATTAGGAAGCGGCTGTCTCCGCGCGTACGTGTACACGTACGGCTAAATGGTTGTGGTCTTTCCCTGCCTACGTCAGCACGTACGGCTGAGAGGGCGTGGTCTTGTCGTGCGTACGTCTGCACGTAGAGAGGTTTCGAGGGCGGAGTCTGGTTTGTGCGTACGTAGACATCTCTCGGAGCTCAACGAAGAGCCAGCGCTCTCGCGATCAAGCCTGTAAGATTTGCGGGTGTCTTTTTATGAATAAAAATCATTTAGCACCAAGTTTGTTTTGTTTTTAATCGCTGTAGGTTAATAGTGAAAACATGGTGGCGAAACAGAGGATACGCATGGCAAACGAGAAGCACAGCAAGAACATCACACAGCGAGGGAATGTGGCCAAATCAGCAGTAAGTGGAAGCTGGACTGGGTTCAGTCTCACGACTCGTCTCTCTCTCTCTCTCTCTCTCTCTCTGTTTCTCTGTAACCTGGATAACTAAATGTGTAGTTAAGTTAAATAAGCATAACAGACTCAGTGAAGTGGAGAAGCCTAACCCCATCAGTTCCTACATTATGGTGCTCATTGCTGATTACTTCCTGTCATCATCATAAACACTGTTGGTGTGTAATAAATTAATCCAATTAATAAAATGAATGAATTTTGTTTTACAGAGAGGTGTGCCGGAAGAGAAGGCTGCAGTAGGACCCTGGCTCCTCGCCTTATTCGTCTTTGTAGTGTGTGGATCAGGTCAGTCTCCCCTTACACATTCCATTCACTCTTTCAATGTAAATATTCCAAGATCAAGAACATCTCTCCTTTATAAATCAGAGCCCAACTGTCTTGCTTTTTTTCAACGTCCTACCATCTTTCCCGTTAACAACCCTTCATTTTTGTTGGATGTCACAAAATTTTTGTGCTTCTACGATTTTTTTTTTTTACATATACATAACATAAAACACACAAAATGCCTTTTGGGAAAGAAAAATGATTAAATAAATCCAATTCAGACATATAAAGGATGTTCAGTTTTGATTTTTGATTCTTGATTGGACTTTTGATTCTCCAGAATATGAGAAACAGTCCAGAGTTAAGAAAGTGAAAAACTACCTTTATTTCTCTATTAAATCCTCTGCTACACTAATGCACTTATCCCAGTGTTTCACTAGTGCCTGAATACTATCAAGGTAAACGTTTTCTTAGTAAGTAAGCCGGAACCATTCTTCATGTCTGAAACGCTGGCCTCCTAGGAACTCCTATCGAAATGGTGCTTGTAAAGAGGTCAGGACTGTATGAGGATGTGGCAAAAACTCCCAGCTGAGTTCCTGTAATGCGCAAGTGGTGTTCGTTAATGATGTACAGTTTACACAGACAGATGCGTCTCGTCCATTAATTTACAGTTAATTTTCAAGGAATAGGCATTTCACTCTCTGAATGTTGATGGGAACAACTGCACTGGGCTACAAGTCACCTCATACTTTAAAAAAGTACCTTTAAAAATGTTTGCATTCAAAAGTTTTTTTCTGCAGCTAAGTCTCATCAGCATAGTGGGCTTGAAAATTTTTATGACTTCATTCACGAGAAATTTCATCAAGTCATTGAACACACCTTTTGTGAAAGCTATATTTTTGTTTAGAAATGTGGATAACTTTTGTGGTATTGAGCAAAGTCTCGCCAATGATAGGTTTATGCAAATTTATGCAATGTGTGTCACATAAAAGTCACATGATCGCCATCTTACAACCTGCTGTCCTTTTTACGTGATTGTAAAGCTTCATGTCGCCTCAGAATCTGTTACTGTTTGCGTGCCTCTCTGCCAGTCATCTTTCTTCCTCAAATTTATATAGCATTATAAATAGCCCTAGTCATGTGATTTTAATAGCATATCCTGTATTCTGCAAAGATTTGTCATGTTATACAAATAGTTTTGACTAAACATTTGAATCATTATTTATACAAGCAGCTATTAAACAAGATGATACATTTATTGGGATTATTTGAAGTAAAACGTCTCCTGAAAAAAACGTTTAAATCAACGTACAAAGTTTTTTTTCTTTTCGTTCTGTTTCCTTTTTCATCTGCATTTATTGATCCAAAACCCCAGATAAAGTAATCAGTCTGTGGAATGTTAGTGCTGAGTCAGAACTTCACCACGGAACGGATCCTCTTTTGCATATTAGCGCTATAAGCAGGGATGCGTGCTGTATTCATAATGAAACTCTTACAGCAACCTAAAACTTCTTATCTTCAATTGCAGCTCTATAATCAGCTGACTGAAGCTTTAATTGTGATAATAATCCTGGTACAGTTTAGGAGTTTGCTGTGTATTACAGCTCATATTTCAGCTTTGTGTTTTCTTCCTCAGGTGTTTTACAAATCAGCGCTTATGCAATAGAAGCTTCAGTTAGGAAACACTCAAGTTTAATTGCCAAAAGCACATAATTATCACTTAAGCATTTTGACTGAAACAACTCCCTAATGCAGCTTTTCTAAATCTTGTGCGTCGCACCCTAAACTTTAATCATGAGACTAGGATAAATGAAGAATATGACATTGTTTCAATCCCATGGCTTTGTTTTATTAGTTCTGGTTACTTTTAAAATATATATATATAAATATTTAATCAGCTTCAAATTTTTAACCTAATTACAGAATTGAAAATTAAAAGCTCTTTATTTATTCGTTATACAGTAAATGACCTGACATGAGTTACCTGCAGTACTCTTACGGCCCACTAGGGGAACCACAGCTCTAATGTAATATTTTGAGCCATATAATCCAATGGTTCAAGAACTTATGTGGTTGAAACTCTTCACAGATCAAACCTGTCTTATTTGCACATGTTACACAAACTTAACTTGACTCACAATGTGCTAGTCATAATATGATACTTATATACAGGTACTTTTGACCTTTGACACAATTTTAGATAAGCGAGTTATGACCATTCCCTATACAGTATTTGTCACTTAAATAAGTCTGACAGATCCTGACTCAATCTTTTATACCTTCCTTGTCTCCGCAGCCATCTTCCAGATCATTCAGAGCATCCGAATGGGGATGTAAAAAGACAACTGGATCATCATCATCAGCGCTCAACATTCCTCTCTTCTCTTACTCTGCTGGCAAAGATGAAGATCAGCTCTTCATGTCTTATTTAAAACATCCACTGCTGTCACTACAACACTCTGAGCTCATGTGCCTTACATGAACGGCGGGGGAAAGGAAAATGCACGAGGGACAGTCTAAGCCATATCTTACCAAACATTCCAGTCCAACGCACACTGCTCCCAGAACACCGATATTGTTACAACCCTTTCCTCCGCTGATTTTTGCTCCAGTGATTCCTCAAACAGCTGTCCTCTCTCTCTCTTTTTTTTTTCTTTCCTTAAAGGACTGTTTCTATACACAAAGAAACATTTTTATCTCAGTGGAGTGCCAAAATATCAGGTCCCGAATTAGGTCACAGTAAGTTGTATAGAGAGTTGTCCTGAACTGCAATACAACCATGGAGATTATGTGGAGCTATGCACCTTTCATGTATTTCTGCCAGTGTTTATTGCTGTTTTAGGGCCGTTTTTGTTGTTGTTGGTTGAAGTAAATGAAGGTCTTCGACATCCGGTTTATGTATTGGACAGCAACAATTTGTAAAATTATGTTGGGTTTTTTTTTTGTTGTTTTTTTGCTTTCCACAAAAATGATCTTTAACAATAAAAAGAGTTAAATGAAAAGTTTGCTCATTTTTGTTGTCTGACTTATGACATTGTGACAATTGCTTGAAATGGGAATCCTCAGGGGCCAGCCGATATGATATCGTGAGGATACCCAGGTGCGGATTCGATTTGTATTGCGATTCTGTAAGTATGATATTTTATAAATATCCTGATCCGATATAATTTTTTTTAGGTGCTGAAGTTGTAAACAAACTTGGGACTGCTTAGAGCACGCCACCTGTAGGATTAAAGCGGAAAAGCAACACCTCAAATGCACACATACAGTATAGTATGGAAAATACAGTATATAAGTCGCACTTCCTTTATTCCTCGGGCTCGCCGTGCGACTTCTACTGTATGTGTGAAGTTATATTAAGTCATTTTTTTCACTAGATGGTGCTCTTGGTACTCGTGACTCATTTGAAAATAATATTGTCATGTCGATGAAGTAAAGGTTTAGTTTACATTCACACTAAATTATAGCTCTTGTCACGTCAGAAGTCACACTTTTCAATGGCACCAGCCTGCTGTTGTACCAGCCACCAACTGTCATTTTTAAATGTCAACATGTGGATAGATGAAGGAATGTTGAAAGAAATCAAACTCTGTACCTGCTATAATCCTTGGAGGGATGACTAAATTACACCAGCCACTCGATATCAGTGGAGTCAGTGCGAATTGCGATACGTGAATTGAAGCACAAAAGAATCATGATGAGTAACTGAATGAATCCCCCCATCTCAAACAATTACTGTTTGGCTGTAACATGAAGGAACGAAGGATGGCTCAAGACTTTTGCACTGTACTGTATGTGTGGCGTGGGCTTATTCTTCTAAATGTAACTATAAACCGGGGGTACTCAATAGGCGGAGTCCGGTCCGCATCCGGACCCAAATACGGTTAAATCCGGACCGACGCCAAAACAAACATGCTAATTTAATCATAATCCAAATGAGTACATATATTTGAGTCTTCTAGTGAAGGATGCGCGCATCCTGTATACAGAATAAAGTGGCATGGACGATGAGTGAGTAATCCACTCACTCACCATCCACTTTAATGGGAATCTATTCACCTGCTCATTTATGAAGTTATATATTCAGTCAGTCACATGGCAGCAGCACAATGCACGATATGCACAATGCTGTCAACGCACAGTGGACAATGTGGTCTCTGTGACGGACTGGTCTGAGTATGTAAGAAACTACAGATCTCTTGGGATTTTCACACACAATAGTCTCTAGAGTTTACGAAGAATGGTGCAAAAAAAATCCCTTATGTGAAGGATCTGCGGGTTGAAACACCTTCTTGATGGAGGTCAGAGGAGACAGGAAGTCTCTAACAGCTAAAATAAGCACTCCATGTGTGTGTGAGAGAATCTCAGAAGATCTGCAGTTTCTGAACTACTCAAACATCAACCATGCTGTGTTTCATGGCCTAGAGATCAGCATTTTTCCTATTTCTAATGTGAAGATTAAGTGAATTGCTTGACCTGAGGAAGCTCAGGTCTTTCAACATCTGCATCACCATGCTGTGGATGTTCCATGAGTCTGTGGTGATTGGTATAAAGGTCTTTTGGGGCTGTAGCATGAAGGCAGTGGACAAAAATAGACAAATTAATCAGGAGGGCCGTCTCTGTCCTAGGCTTTTTTTTTTTTAATAATGAAAAAGAGTATGTGACACAATGTGATGATTGGGACTAAACAGCTGTGTGGCCAGGAAAAAAAAACACTTGTTAGTAAGAGTAATCAGAAAAGAAGGCTTGTATTTGCTAGGGAGCATAAAGATTGGACTTTGGAGCAATGGACAAAAAAGGTCATGGGGTCTGATGAGTTCGGATTGACCCTATTTCAGAGGGATGGGGGAATCAGGGTAAGAAGGGAATAGTGTCCACTGTACAAGCCTCTGGAGGCAGTGTTATGATCTGGGGTTGCTTCAGTTGGTCAGGTTTACACTCAGCAACGTTATGTGGCAAAAAATAAAGCCAGTTGATGAACTGAATTAATAGAGTATCACAACTATGGAGTTTTTCTTCCCCGATGGCAAAGGTATATTCCAGGACTCAAATTGCAAAGGGTGGTTCTGGGAGCCTGAGGAATCATTTTCCCATATGAATGAGACACCACATTGTGGGCTGTAATCAAAGATAAAGGTTACTGAATGAAATCTTTTTATGGGCCAGGCAGTGTGTATGGTTACTAGAAATAGTACCGTTTGTACAGGGTCTCACCAGTCGCTCACCTTTTTCCAAGTGGCTTACAAATTCCTATGGGCAACCAAGAGCTGAGCTTCTTAGGGGACACTTATATACAATAATCACCATGATTAACTGCTTACCCAGTCATTAATTTAGCTTTTTTGTCCCACTTTATAAGAGCTCAAGGAGTTCTCTATATGAATTTAAAATGCTTATTCACACATTCAAGACTAAACAGGCCATTATTGGGAAAAATTACTTAAATCTCTTGTATGTATTTATCATATCAATCATAGGGACATTTAGGGCATCTGGATGTTTTTAGAATTAGTCTTTGTAAAAGAGGCCAGTTTTCCATTTAATAAATTTAATAAATCTAGATTAATTACATTTCTACCATTAACCACTTTTTTATACACATTTGTTTTAATCATGGAATAAATTACATTACATGTCAGTCACATCCTAATACGGACATAATAATCTGACTGTTTTTGATCACCACATGCTGGTGATCTCACCCATTTTTAGGGTAGTCTCTTAAAACCCTGGATCCCACGATATTCTCTGTCGCTTCTCCGTCTCCTCATAACAGATTATTTCATCTCCAGATTTAAAGTCAAGAACCTTGTCCAAAGACAGACCGCACTCCATGCCTGTCTTAACAACTTGCACATCATCTTTATGATGTTTTAGGGCAGTCAAAGAGCCTTCCCAAAGAACAGCTTTTCCTCGAACCAGGCGAAATTTCATTTTCTTGTCCAGCTGTCCCTTCTGGACTCGGCAGCCAGCCACCGGGACCTTCTTCTTCCCTACCGTCACGTCAAACATAGCCAGAACAGAGGCTTCTCCTACTACGGTCTCCTCAGTGGTGGGGGGAAGTTTACTGCTAAGCTCCTCTTTCAGTTCATCTATGAGATGGTAGATGACACGATGCATCTTTAAGGGAATGCCCTTTTTAGAAGCCATGTCCTGTATTGACTTATTAGCTGCAATGTTGAAGCCGTATATTGTCCCTGAGAACATCTCTGCCAGTTTAATGTCATTTGCTGAGATGTCCCCAACACCGAAATGCACTATATTTAAGACACACTGGTCCTCTGCATCATAACTTGCGAGGATGTCCAAAAGCGCCTCCACTGACCCATCGACATCACCTTTGACAACGAGATTGAGACTGAGATCCTCAGCCGCGGTTTTCTCGCTGGGTCTGCAGGCTACTTGGTGCTTGTTCGCCTTATAGAGAGCCACTTTCTTCTGTCTCCAGCTCAGATGTGCCGTTCTCTCCCGCTCTTTCTGATAGCTTTCTTGGTGTTGCTTCTGCTTGGCCTCAATGGCTTGCTGATCCTGCTTCAGCTTATTCTGTTCCTCCATGTATGTGCGCCACTCCACTACCTCCCGAGCCCGCTGCTCCGACTCCACCTCCAGAATTTCATTGCCAGCGGAAGGTAAGTCCTTCCAGCCAATGATCTCAACCGGAATGCCAGGCCCTGCATTTGTCACATTTCGGCCGTTCTCATCAAACATTAAGCGCACTTTAGCCCAGGTTTTTCCTGACACCAACACGCAGCCCTTCTTAATCGTGCCCCGCCTGGTTATCGCCATGGTTACAGGTCCTTTGCCTTTGCTTGTATGGCTTTCTATGACAGTTCCTTCTACTAGACCGTTAGCGTCAGCTTTGAGTTCTAGCATCTCAGCAAGTGCCACTGTGGCTTCGGCCAGCTCCATCAGGTTCTCCCCCTTTAAAGCGGACAAATGGATAGCCTGGACATCTCCTCCGAACTCTTCACATACAACATCGTGGGCCAACAAAGCTTGTTTGACTTTCTGGGGCTCTGCCTGGGGTTTGTCGCATTTATTCACTGCCACGATGATTGGCACTTTGGCTTTCTTGGCATGCTGGATGGACTCGATGGTCTGTTTCATCACTCCGTCATCAGCCGCAACTACCAGAATGATGATGTCAGTAACCAAGGCACCACGAGCCCTCATAGCAGAAAACGCTGCATGTCCAGGGGTGTCCAGAAATGTAATCAGTTCACCAGAAGGAAGCTGGACCAGAAATGCTCCAGTGTGTTGAGTGATGCCTCCAGCCTCTTGTACGGCAATCTGGCTCTTCCTCAGGCTGTCCAGCAGCGTGGTCTTCCCATGATCCACGTGCCCCATAATAGTTACTACTGGAGGTCTGGCCACTAAATTAGCAGGATCTGGTGGTGGTTGTCGCTGGATGTCTTTGTTTTCTCTGACTTCATTCTCCACTATCTTGGCCCACTTATACTTCATCCCAGATCTCTTTATTGCTTCTTTTAGCCACTTCTCCTCCAACACAGAGTCTGGTTCCAGATCGTTAATATTTATATCTGTGTTCAGCAGTGCCTCATACACATGATCTATGTCTCTGTGCATAGCCTCAGCAAGTTGTGATACAGTCATGGACTGTTTGATCTCCACTTCTTGCTTCTCCGGTTTCTCTAATTTCACTGGTTTCAGGATAAACTTCTTACCTTTGCCATGTACTCTACCCTAGACAAAGCAACACATTCAGAATTAGTCAATTTATGGTTCAACATCTTTCAAATATGGCTTACGTATATATTTTCCATATGTTTCAATTACTTTCAACTTATTGTAAAGGATTGTATAAGGTGTCATGCATGAATGTTCCATTACCGGTTTAACAGCCAGGTATCGTACATAATGGGGAGTGTATAATGGAACATCAAAACAATGGGCTGATGCGGCCCTCCCAAGCAGCACAGAAAACCTCTTAATCATGGCACTGATGACACAAACACACAAAAAAGTTACCATAAAGAATTTGAGTACTGTAATTAACTCATCTTTACAATGCAAGTGCTTGCACTGAGAACATCCTGAAAACTGTAAAGACATTTTAAAGATTTTTTTTTCACCAGGAAATCAGTGATTGAACTGGGTTAGTGCCGAAATAACTAAAACAGTTATCAGAGTCACATCCTGGGTCAATTTTACTTTGCCAACAGAGTATCCACACTTTTCGAAAAACATAAATTTTTCTAGGTGCCAAGATCTGAGCAACATCTTAACTAGTTTTAATATTAAATAACAAAACTGACTCTCGCCATGAATATAGCTGTAGAAGCTGGCATGGCGTTAAAAAAGAAAGAAAGAAAGTATTGAAAAAGATTTTTTTTGTTTAGTTGTAGGGCGGCACGGTGGTGTAGTGGTTAGCACTGTCGCCATGCACCTACAGGGTCAGGGTTCGATTCCCGGCCAGGCTCGATTCCCGTCTCTGCGTGCATGGAGTTTGCATGTTCTCCCTGTGCTTGATGGGTTTCCTCCGGGTACTCTGGTTTCCTCCCACAGTCCAAAGACATGCAGATTATGCTAATTGCCGTTCCCAAATTGCCCGTCGTGTGTGAATGAATGTGTGTGTGCCCCGTGATGGATTGGCACCCTGTCCAGTGTATACCCTGCCTCGTGCCCCAAATCTCCTGGGATAGGCTCCAGGCCCCCTGCCACCCTGAATATATCATACAGGGAGTGCAGAATTATGTGGACAAAATGAGTATTTTGTCCACATCATCCTCTTTATGCATGTTGTCTTACTTCAAGCTGTATAGGCTCGAAAGCCTACTACCAATTAAGCATATTAGGTGATGTGCATCTCTGTAATGAGAAGGGGTGT
>JAQQZS010000037.1:23092481-23102709 GCA_030068045.1 Platyallabes tihoni
GCATCCTTCAAGAAAAACATGATTTTCATGCAGGACAATGCTCCATCACACGCGTCCAAGTACTCCACAGCGTGGCTGGCAAGAAAGGGTATAAAAGAAGAGTTGGGCACTGGCTGGGACTCGAACCCGGGCCTTCTGCATGGCAGACAAGAAGCAAATACCCACTTGTACGTATTTAACTTTTATTGAAAAAAAAAATATTTATTGTGCACTCTAGTGCAATTTATTGAATCAAAGTGAAAATATCAGTGTATGGTTGTGTATGTGACAAATAAAATTTGAATTAAAATTAACATTTCAGGAATAAAAAGCAATATGGATCAAACAAACAGCCAAACAATATATTGATCTATACTTTAAAAAAAAAAAAAACAGCTTAATATCTGAATACATGCATTATGCTCATTTTGGGGAAAGAAATAAGAATGTACTGATTGAGCCAGTGGGATTTATTTTAGTGTCTGTGTGGAAAAAGAAAGGAAGTTTGCTGAAACCTCCCTTCTCCAGAGCATTCACATTATCCAACAAGATGAAATAATGTGGATTAGTCCTCCATATCTGACTAAACATCTAGGCAAATATCTAAAACACCGCGAGACAAGAAATCACACCATTAGCATTAGTTACTCTTCAGTTTACACTCTAAACCATGAACCAATTGACTTTGAATTCCTACCGTCCCAACGCTTCTTCCGGCTTGCTTTTAGACTTCCTGTGACGTGGCGTTTTTGTGTCGTCACTTCCGCTGAGAGTAGGCAATCTGTTCCTGTGCAACTGTCAAAGTAGCTAGCCGAGTGTCGCTAACGGTGTGTTCTGTGTTACAATAAACAAAAACAGCGGTTTGTTGTGTGAATGTAAAAAAAAAAAAAATGTAGTTAGTTACCTTACTGAATCATACTTTGCGGTCACACACAAACACACCTCACACACACCCTCACACACACCTCACGTCAACGGTTTGCCGTTAACGGCTAGGCGACTCTTCTTCGACTAAACTCTTCTGAACAGGGTCAGTAACAGTAATGAAACTATAACTTTTTACTTACTTTTACACAGTACAAAGTGTATAAATTAATATTTATGTACTGCTAGTTAATTCACTCCTCAGTACAGGTGCTGTTACTCAGCTGTTCAGTATACCAGTGTATTTTTGGCTTTCATATTAACCTAACAGGAAGGTTTATTAAGTTGGTTCTACTTGGTTGGTTACACAGCTTGTATTTATAGAAAAGGAATTATATTATGTGTTTTTTATTTATTTATTTATTTTTATTCCTTTTTACTTAGTTCAGAGGTTTACTACGAACAACCTTTTACATGAGGAAGTTAAAGAGCGGTGCTCGTGTCCTCTCTTCATTAATGTTTGAGATATTAGTCAACCTTCACTGACGCAAACAATATGATGTAACGTGCACTGCTGACCAAAGTGATCAAACTTTACCATATTCAGGTCATGGAGGGACACAGTTCAGCACATACGAGGAAAAGAAGGAGAGAGGGACCAAACGGAGATGCGAACAAGGATGACCGAGGTGGAAAAATCCCACGGAGGACTTCGGTGAGGGCAGACGTCAGAAATCATAGCGTAGATCAACTCTTTATCATAGAGTTTTGCTGTGTTTGTATTCCCCTCTTTTCATAATAAAGTAAATTAGTATATTGATCGTATAATGTCAGTTTTAGTCACGACACCACAATCGAACTACGAGGCGTGTTCAAGTGAAACCAGGACTTTTGATCAGATATATGAGTAAAAAAACTACCTTTTTCTCTATATAATACCCTTCTACACTAATGCACTTATCCCAGCGTTTCACTCCTGGGATACCATCAGGATTTTTTTCAGTACAGTGGAGCCCTGAACGGACTGCCTGAAATGCTGGCCTCCCAGGAACTCCTTTAACAGCCCAAACATGTGAAAATGGCTTGGCGTGAAGTCAGGACTGTATTGGGGATGTGGCAGTAACTCCCAGATGAGTTCCTGCAATGTGCAGGTGATGTTGATGAATGATTGTGTGTACTCTTCCCACAGACAGATGCGTCATTTCAAGAGTTATCTATCGGTTTTCAAGGATCATGTGTTCCACTCGCTGAATGTTCACAGGCAGCTTTCAAATGTTTTATTGGGGCTATTTCTGTAAATGGCAATTGGTGTTACACCTTCATTCCTCGCAAGTCCCGGTTTGACTTGAAGGACCCTTGTATTTTGTTTAGAAAATATTTAAGCGTCTTTTCTCTCAAAGAACAGGACAAAATGAAGCAGTTGAGGTGAATCTGGAAATAACCACAAAGGAAATGGTTACATTTGGAATAAATTGCTTTTATTACATACAGTGGGGCAAAAAAGTATTTAGTCAGCCACCAATTGCGCAAGTTCTCCCACTTAAAAAGATGAGGCCTGTAATTTTCATCATAGGTATACCTCAACTCAACAAGGAATCAAGTTTAAAACCAATAATAGAAAGCTGTGGGGGTACAAACACTGAGTGATTGGTCATTAGGAGCATGGTGGTCAGTAGACATCTCGCTAAGTCAGCAATAATGTTGTCACAGGACAACTTGAAAATGATTTCACTGTTTTTGTTTTTGTGTGTATTTCATTCCAGACCCTGACAGAACCTGCCCCATTTTCTGATCAGCTGGCGGTTATATCCACTCCATACACTCGTGTTAGCCTTGAGGAAGCCCGCTGTGGCACACAAGGTGCTTGCACACCGTATCTCTTTCCTTCTGTCTATTTTATGTATAAAAAAACTTTTAAAGTGAACATGTAGTTAATGTACATGTAGTAAAAAAAATATTCACTGTGCTGGAATTGTTAATTGAACACACCTACATTATCTAGCACACTTGGGTATATACAATTACGGACTGCATCTAGCCATTAGTTCCCTTTACCCCATCCATCATTTGAAAGCCACCTGCACAGGACCACTGCTAATCAGATTTTATTTGGACAGCAGATCATTTTCAGCACATCGGTGTTGAGTGTCACTTTTGTACTAAGAATCCTCCACCATCAAGTCAGCTGGTTCAGTGTTGGTCCTTATCCAGAGTTAAAGGAGTCAAAAAGTGTTTAGCGTCAGATGTACTGCACTGTGTATTTTTATACCTTTAGAAATAAAAGAATCTGTAAGTGACACATTTAGTGAAGAATTTCTTTCCTTTTCCTACTGTAGCGGACCGTGCAATACGCGTGTACGCTGACGGGATTTTTGACATGTTTCATTCTGGACATGCCAGAGCGCTGATGCAGGCTAAATGTCTTTTTCCAAACACTCATCTCATCGTAGGTGGTAAGCAGCTTGAAACTACACTTTGTCTTAAAAGACTCCACATCTTATAAAAATACACTAGTACCACAAGAGCTAATACAGTTACAGTAACTGTCATATTTCATCACTTTTTTAACTTTTCTTTTTTCTGGAGTTTGTGCTTTAATTCCCAGCTGGATAACCTTTTATTATGAAAAATGATTATATGTCTATAACTTTCACACAGTTTGCAGCGACACTTTGACACACAAGCTAAAAGGCTTCACTGTCATGAACGACGACGAGCGTTACGACGCGGTGAGTCACTGTCGCTACGTGGACGAGGTGGTCAGGGACGCCCCGTGGACGCTGACACCAGAGTTCCTGACCAAACACAGAGTATGTGACCATTTAAATGATTATCTGGCTTGTATCGCATTTGGTAAAGGTTTAGGAAATTGTGCATAATGTAGTGTAAAAAAAAAAATCCCTTATAATGCAGATTGACTTTGTTGCCCACGATGACATCCCGTACTGTTCAGCCGAGAGCGATGACGTTTACAAGCACATAAAGGAGGCTGGTAGGTGACAAGCTGAATAATTAGTACAATGAAGTGCAATCTGTATTTATATCTCATTATAAATACTGTATGTTTTTGTTTATTGACTTAAAATTGCTGGTATTATTTCCAGGCATGTTTGCCCCCACACAAAGGACGGAGGGCATTTCCACCTCTGACATCATCACACGAATCGTGCGTGATTACGATGTTTACGTGCGACGCAATCTGCAGAGAGGCTACACCGCGAAGGAGCTTAATGTCAGCTTTATCAATGTGAGTGAAACCAGGATCTTTAACAGCATCCAGCGGGTATAACAGCCAGTCCAAACAGTCCATAGACCCGAACCCAGAAGCTCTGACGTGGCAACATTGCTTTCTCACTTCTTCAGTACTATTATGGCCACCGATTGCCTGATAGACAATATTTTGATGTCGCCCAGTTCCAACCATCGGTTTATTCCTTCCTTTGGAATGAATATTGTGAGTAAACAACTGGAATGAGACTTTGTGCAGAAAACAGTGTGATGTTTGCAGGAAAAGAAGTACCACCTTCAGGAGAGCGTGGATAAGGTGAAGCAGAAGGTACGGGACGTGGAGGAGAAGAGTAAAGAGTTTGTGCAGAGGGTGGAGGAGAAGAGCATCGACCTGATCCAGAAGTGGGAGGAGAAATCGCGTGAATTCATCGGCAACTTCCTGCAGATGTTTGGGCCAGACGGGGCGCTGGTGAGGCTTTAAACAGTCGATCGTTTATCTAGAGGTTTTTTCTTCTTTTTTTTTTTGTTTGTGGAAAAGCTGAAAAAAAAAAATCTCTACACTACATATTTATTTCTTGCCTTGCATATTGGACAATTTAATCCTAATGTATTTCACTGTGAGGGTAAATTAGAGTAAATTAAGTAATTTAAAGTATATAGTAAAGGATAACTAAATATCGGGATTGATATTAATCTAAACAAATCCATAAAATATTGGGTAAATCATTTGGAGTTATATACTGATGCTGGGTCTGTTCACCAATGTGGATGTTAAATAACAATGTGGGTAAAATTGTACAGCATGTAGCCACTAGAGGGCGCTTAAAACCTTTTTTCACCAGTGGTTACTTTAATAACACACGCTGCCATTTACTTGAGAACCTCGCAGACAAATTTTTACTTGAGCTACATAAACAGACTCTAACCTGTTGGACAACTGGTGTGCTTAAACAGTCAGCAAGAGTGTACTACACCAGCACATTCAGCATGATGATCTGTGTGCTTGGAAAGCGTCCCAAAAAATGAATTACTCAACATTGTGTTACTTGACTCATAAAACCAGCAGCATTGAAATGGTTGTAAACCTCCACATGATGCAAGCACCGATAAGATATCTGATGACGCCACTGAATCTGCCATGATAAAATACTATTAGTAGCCCAACCTTTAATTGACGAATCTTGACGATGCTTGTTAAATTATTTACACATCAGCTTATTTATTTTTATGATACCAAGTAATATTTTTTCCCCCTGTAATCTATTTTTGCATTGATTCATATTTCATTTGTTTCCTGTTAAATTAATGCATCGACCCAAATTATACCCCTGATATAACTTATGTTTTAAACATTGCTGTTAAAGAACAATTTTGATTTTTTAAAAATCTGATACTTTTACACTTTAAAAAAATGAGATGTTAATTGTTCCATATTGTTCTCCTTTTTAAACAAGTTACAGACACGCACACGAGAAACCCGTGTGACTAAAAGGTGCCATTTAAGGCCATGTCCACATGTAGCTGTGTATTTTTAAAAATGGAGATTTTTATCTGAATTTTTATGAGATTTTGGCTTGTTGGAGCGTCACCTTGTGAGCCGATGATGTCATTGTCTGTGTGCTAGTCTCCTTGATTTGACATCAGCATTGTTTACGAGGATATTTTGTCTAATAGTGGACTTTTACAGTAAACTAGTGACTTTGTGTGTACATACATGCACGTGCAGTTACTCACAGATCACGTTAACGAACAGACGTGTCTGAATGTACTACCAAGCTCACTGCTGCTACATACAAAACTCTGACGACACAGACAGCGACGGCGGGTTTAGACGAGATCCGGTCGGACGTCTACACGGCAGGACGTGTAATGATGTTTTATCTAGGCTTCTGATTGGCCCCTGTTGATTAGGGCGGCTCCTAACAGCACTTACCAGGGTGTTTCGCGTTTTCATGTGGATAAAGATATTTCTTAAACGTAGGTCATGTGGACAGAATTATTTTAAAATACGAAATTACCCGGCGACGTGTGGACATGGTGGACAAAAGTCTTGAATGTTAATTTCTGCTACAGATGAGATGTTCCCTGAATTCTTGTATCGCTCGCTCTTTGTTTTTCAGAAGCACATGCTGAAAGAAGGCAAAGGACGCATGCTGCAGGCCATCAGCCCCAGACAAAGCCCCAACAGCAGCCCCTCACGAGAAGAACTCTCTCCTTCTCCTACCTTCCGTCTTCCTTTCTTCACCAAGGCCCCTCCGTCCCTCTTACCTCCTCACTACAGCGACACACACGGCATCAGCGAGGACGACGAGGACTAAAGGAGCGCTTTTCCTGTTTTTTTTTTTTTTTTTTAACTTCCAGACAGCAGCGACCGATGGCCTGTCGATCATGAGGCCTAAACTCTAACACTGCTTTAAGTTAATCTAGAGGAGGAGTCTGACGAGGACTCGTCTACCGGGGCTACATTAATTACTGTATGAAGGACCAGGTGGAACTCCTGGCAAGAAATTATTCCTAGCTTTAATCAGTATTTGTTTGCATCTTTTATACACATTTGCTTCATGCACAAGTTAAGTCTAGTATGACTCTTACTGCACACACCACTGTGATCCTCGGTGTTACTGTCACGTCACACGTTGGACTTTTGTTTCATTTTGGGGTTTTTAGCTGTTTAGTCCTTGCACACTTGCACGTCTTAAAACAAACAAGGAACAGGTTGGGCAGAAATACAGTGTACCTCTCGGACAAGTCAGGCTACAGTGATGATACAGCAAATGAGTAATAAAAACTTGTAGCTACCAGTCTGTCAGAAGTCATACACACGAGTCTGCATGTAGTTATCACAAAGTCATGTGACGTGTATAAATGTGAATTGTATGTGTATTAATATATGAAGTTTGACAAATGTTAAACGGGTAGCTTTTTTTTTTGCCAACTTTTTTTTTTCCTTTCAAGGTTACAACATTCAATACTGTCTTAACATAAGCGAGACATAGGAGACAAAACACTGGATTTACTGCCATGACGGAAAACTGGACATTATTATTATTATTATTATTTCACTGTGAGGCAAAAAGCCAAACCATGTATGTTCAAGACCAAATGGTGATTTTAAGAATCCTTATTTTATTATTCTATCAGTTTGCTTAACAGTGTCTTTAATTTCTGATCTGTCACAATAAATGTAAAACCTTAATCCTTTTGAGAAACTGTGATCTTTTTTTCTTTTTTTCTCTCATCACTATTTATATATGCATTTTTGTTTACTTACTCAAGATCTCCTTCTTCAGCCAAGACATGTTTTATGTTTGCTTCTTAGTTTTCGACCAGAGCCACAATGCTCACGTTGTATCAAGTTGTCCAGTTTAGGTTAACGTCTACAAAAATTGACAAAAAAAAGAAGACATTTCAGAGCTAACAACCAGAATCACGTTTTCCCCTCATAGTTACATACTGTAGTCCGGAGTCTCTCCATCTCTCCAGAATCAGACCTGAGTAGGAGCTTTGACCCGAACTTTTAAGCACACTGAATTATTCTTTCTTCTTCATTTTCTACACTACACATTTTGGCAGCTATATCTGTCGTAAGGGAAAATGTATAGTTGTATTTATGTTTTGACCAAACTATTCCTTAAACATTTCAAGAGGCTGGTTTAATTTCCTGAATGTAATGAGAAAGGTGTTGCAATATGAAACGAATCCTGGAAAGCATTTGCCTCATGATTATTCACGAGCCCGACTGAGTGTGATTTATTTAATCCGACAGTGGGAATGCAAAAGGAATCTAACACACTGTGACCATACCAGCATGGATAATCCTTTTCTATCACAGTTCTGCTTGTTACAAATTCTTTTAGGATCCCTGCAGAGGGACGAACACACAGACACTGGCTTTTCCCTGCACCATTTGTCTTAGTACCCAGACTATTTATAGCTTAATAGCACACACTAATTTTAGATTTTAGGATCGTCGTCTCCTGGAAATGCTTGGTAATAAATGATGTTCTGTTAGTTAATGTTGAATTATTCAGCACTAAGGATTGTAAATGGAGAGCTGTTGTGCTGAGTTTGGACATTTACAGAACACCAGATATTTCTATCCGATGCTTGGTGTAAAGCAAACTAATCATCAAACTGCAAAGTTAATTCAGCTGTTTTTGATCCAGGACTTTTGATTGTGCAGAATAACAGAACAAGGTTATGAGAATAAAAACTACCTTTATTTCTCTATATAATCCCCTGCTACACTAATGCACTTCTCCCTGCATTTCCCTAGTGCTCGAACACCATCAATGTGAAAAGTTCTCTCATTACGCAGGAGCCCGCTTGAAATCTGAAACACTGGCCTCCCAGGAAATCCCTTAAAGGCCCAAAAATGGAAACATGGCTTGTTATGAGGCCAGGACTGTACGGGGGATGTGGCAATAATTCCCAGCTGAGTTCCTGTAATGTGCAAGTGGTGTTGGTGAATGATTGTTCATGAATAAATACTGTATATGCAGTCACATCCGTCACTATTTAAATCATATAAAATCATATAAATTACAGCACCTTTTTTAAGGGACCAAATATAACTAATGATCATAAACAAAATGAACATTTTTCATCAGGGGTGTTCAAGTATTCAGCACAGTTTATCGATAAACCCACACTTCGGAGACACCCCTAAACCTGGAAACTAACAGATGAGTTTTGATCAGCTGTGTTTGAGCAGAAAAACCCCCAAACTGTGTTGGACCTCGGCCTCTCCGGGACTCCACTTGGACACCCCTTTTTTTTTGTTTGTTTGTTTTTTTTAATACCTCATAGTAAATGTCTGCCTGCAGTCTGGAACCTATAGACATCACCAGACAGTGGGTTTATCGCCTGGAGAAATTATGATAGATGACCTTAACTACAGCTGTCCTCTGTTCCTGCTTCTTCCTGGGGATCTTTGTCTTCAAGTGAAAAATGCAAGTTCAGCTGGAATCAGGTCAGGTGACTGACTCGGACATTTCAGACAAACTTCACTTCTTTTCCTTAAGGAAGTCTTTCAAAGTATGCTTTAGGTCATTGTCCATCTGTACTATGGAGCGAAATGTGTTTTAAAGAATTTGGCTGAATCTGAGCATATGCACTTCAGAATGAATCCTGTCAGCCAATTTTTGTCTCATTTGTCCGTCCATAGGGTGTTGTGCAAGAATTCGACCCTTTTCCCAATTTTTTTTCTTTTGGCAAACTCTCGTCTGATCTTCCTGTTTCTACATTAGCGGTAAAAAGTCTGCATTAACCTTGAAGTCTCTCTTAATTGTCAATGTAAGATAGATATCCAGCCAATTTTTACGTTTTTCTTTACCAGAGAAAGAATTGTCATCTACCACAGGTTGTTTCTACTGTCTTTGCCTTCTGGTGTTCCTAAGCTCTCACTTATGTTCTTCTTTTGCAAACGTTCTAAATACTGCTTGTGATTTGGCCACACCTAATCTTCCTGCTACACTATATTGCCAAAATTATTCCTCCCCTGTCTTCACATGCATATGAACTGGAGTGACGTCCAATTCTCAATCCAAAGGGTTTAATATGATGTTGGCCCGACCTTTTGCAGCCATAACAGCTTCAACTCTTCTGTGAAGGCTTTTCACAAGGTTTAGGAGTGTGTTTTTCGAATTTTTTACTATTTTTCCAGAACCACATTTGTGAGGTCAGACCTCACGTTGTGCACTGGTGCGCAACTGGATTTTAAGGAGTTGGGCTCGGCCCCTTACCTCTAGTAAAGGGAACTCTTAATGCTTCAGCAGACCAAGTCATTTTGGACAATTTTATGCTCCCAACTTTTTAGGAAAAATTTGGGGATAGCCCCCTCTTGTTCCAACATGACTGCACACCAAAGCAAGGTCCATAAAGATATGATGAGCGACTTTGGTGTGGAAGAACTTGATTGGCCTGTAGAGTCCTGACCTCAACGCAATAGAGCACCTTTGGGATGAATTAGAGCGGAGACTGCAAGCCAGGCCTTCTCGCCCAACATCAGTGTCTGACCTCATAAATGCAGAGTTGAAGCTGTTATAGCTGCAACATCATATTAAAGTGCCCCTATTATTCCATTTTAAATGTTGCTAATATTGCTTTATGAGTCTCTTAAAACAGGTTTACATGTATGCAAGGTCAAAAACACTTT
>JAQQZS010000037.1:23175593-23186311 GCA_030068045.1 Platyallabes tihoni
GTCTCGTCTCTAGTTAGGTCTCTGGAGTCTCGTCTCTAGTTAGGTCTCTGGAGTCTCGTCTCTAGTTAGGTCTCTGGAGTCTCGTCTCTAGTTAGGTCTCTGGTCTCCCTGTGTCTCTGGTCTTGTTCTGTCCCATTTCAGCTCCCTGCTTAGTTTGTGATGTCATTAAGCCTGTGTTATGTCATAGCGCTTATGTATTGTGTAACGGGTATTAGAGCCTGTGTTTCGCCATATGCTTTTGGTTGTTTGAGTTTGTTCCTTTGTTTTGTTTCTTTATGTTTTGTGAATTATTATTAAAAGACTCTTTTGTTTGCAATGCCCCTCTGCGTTTATGCTTGCTCTTTGTGCCCACGGCAACAACAGCCAGCATAACACCCGATTCGTGACAGGTTCATAAAGAATTCTGACTAATGTAGCATATGTTGTAACTCATGATAAACATTTTGAAAGTTCAACAATAAACATAACTGTTATTAATGACTTTTTAATTATTTGTATTCGACATAATGGAATAACCAAATATAAAACTATAATTTCTTTTTATTAATATTTAAAATCTAAATCTGGTATATTCCCTTTAGTATTGCACAATTTATTTTTATTGAACTCTGCAAACAATTTATTTGTTTTTTGGTCCAGTGTTAAATATTTTAATAAACTCAAAGTAAACTTGATTTTAACCTTTAAAATACATTAAAGTTTAAATAAAATAGACTGAGTTAGTGGTTAGCACTGTGGCGTCGCACCTACAGGGTCCGTGTTCGATTCCCACCTCGGATCTGTGTGCATGGAGGTTGCTTGTTCTCCCCGTGCTTGGTGGGTTCACAAATTCCCTGTAGTGTGGGTGTGTGCCCTGTGATGTTCAGGGTGTACCCCGCCTCGTGCCCTAAGTCTCCTGGGATAGGCTCCAGGCCCCTCGCGACCCTGAATACAGGATAAAGCGGTACAGACGATGAGGGAGTAAAATTTTTTTTCTTTTTTTTTTTAAAGCAGGATTTTTTTTTTTTTCTCTTGAATGTATTTTTGTCCAATCAAAATATCTACAAACGTCTTAAAGTGAATTTTGCATACTAGGTGCCCCTTAACAGACTAGTCAGAGACTTTCAGTCCATGCAGCATTATCAAACATGCCATGGCCAGTGTTAATGAGGTCATCTTCTGATACGTGAGCCGACTTTTTTATGGGCCCTTTAAATTGCATTTCAGTCCCGATTAAATCTTAATGGAGACATTTTCTGATTCGTGAACTGTGGCATGTCATGTAAGCAGTTACGACCTCTAATACTTTTGGCAGGAAATAATCTTCATATCACAGCGGAAAAAAATAAATCACTCATCCTTGTGCATTGTGTACGCTGTGCACTGCACTGCTATTATACACTACTGAGTTAATTGCTCATTCCTCAAATGACCCAAAAATCCCCACGATTAGGTTTGGCTGTAGGGATCTATTTTATTGTCAGGTGTAAGCATTCCTGCAGGAGTGAGGAGGTTCGTGCTGAGGCCAAAAAAATCCCCCTGGAGGAACAAGCTGCAGAAGTTAACATTTTTTTGGAGCACCCGATGTTACAGAAACACTTATTTTAGTCGAGCCAAATGACTACATGTAGTCAGCAAACACCTCAGTGGTGACTGAGCTTACTGGGGAAAGAAAAGAGGCTGGGGTTACAGTCGAGAGGACTTGATGAATATGAGGGGCCAAAAGCAGCAGCGGAAATGAGCGCAAAAGAGGTTTAGAGAAGAGCAAGCTGTAAAGTTATTTCCTAGCCTGGGCAGAATTAAAACCACTCTGGAACGCGTTCAATTCCTGTCGATTACTGCAAACCCGGAACACATCTCCATATTCCAAATGCAGTTCCAAATACGGCGGCACACTGGATTAGTGGTGAGCGCTGTCGCCTTGCACCTCCAGGGTTAGGAGTTCGAATCTCAGCTCCAGGACTGTGTGGGGTGTTTGAAAGTTCTCTCCGTGAGGGCGCCAGTTTCCTTCCAAAGTACGTGTTATAAGGTGAAAAAAAGGTAATTGAATTACGCCCTGCAATAGGTTGGCACCCCATCCAGGGTGGATTTGATATCTTACACAGAATAAGCAACAGAGATGAGTCCAAAATCTGTTTTGTTTTTTTCCATTATTATTATTATTTTTACTTTATGTACACTGCCCAAACAGAAAAAATCGACAGTGTTTTACCCCGGTAACTTTGGAGCAATGAAAAAATGTTCCTGTGGTTTGAAGAGTCCAGACTGACCCCATTCCAGAGCGATGAGCGCTTCAGGGTAACAAGGGAAGTGCATGAAGCATAGGGCGTCTAGTATACAAAATTCACTTTTAAAAAAATAATTAGTAGACATTAATATTGTGCAAAAAAAAGTAAGAAATAAAAATCCAGATTTTCCTGTAGTTCATTGGTAAAGCACAGCTCATTCAGGTAGTGGCTCATTCCCATAATCACTGAAACAGCACATTTGGAGGAGGAGGAGTCAGGGGTGAAGCAATAACAGACACACTTTACCGAGTTACAGAAATAGTAAAATATTTTTTTTTCCACAGAATGGTCCAAAAAGCAACACAACATCCAATGAGTAAGAGTATAAGGAAACCATCCAGGCACAAAACAATGAAGCGGATGTTAAGTCACTTCCGAATTGCTAAAAGAGCTGAAGCTGGACTTCTTCCATATCTTCCGCTTATCCTGTGTAGAGTCGCGCGGGCCTCGAGTCTATTGCAGGAAGCTTAGGGCACGAGGTGGGCTACACCCAGGGCACGCACACACACATACACACTAGGGGCAATTTTAGGAATGCCAATTAACTTAATCTGCATGTCTTCGGACTGTGGGAGAAAATGCAAACCACATGGACATTGAGACAATCGATGTCACAGTGCTAACCACTACATCGCCGTGCCGCCTGGTCTAGCAATTTATCAGGAAATAAATCAATACTAAAATTCCAAAAAACTCTTAGAAAACATGGCACGTTTATGAAGACAGCTGCCTCAGTTCTAGGTTCGGTCTGAGAAATCGTGTGTCTGCCAGACAGCAGAATCCTGAAATGCCAACCCGGAATTCTTCTTTAATTTCCCAGTCACATGATGCGAATTACATTTCCCCTTATGACATGCATGTACTGTATAATAACCACCACATGATCGTCCTGGTATCGAGCGCTCCTCTGGATCATTTCCAAAGCACATGTTCATCAGCTTCATCTATTGCACATTTGGAACAGATCTGAAATTCAAAGAAATTCCAGCACCAAACGATGAAAATGAAGTGGAGGAAATAAAAGTAAACTGTGACCGACTGCCTTTGGTCTGCAAATGTTTCTTCCGATAATTCCGAATAACGTGGCTTTACAGGAAAATGGTCGACTGGTTGGTGAGCTGTAACGATGCACAAAACTCAAATTAACTATGATTAACTACACGGTGCTGTCTTAATACCATACAGCCTGAACAGGATGTGTATTGGGTTTCCGTTTTCATCGGACTGAAACTTTTAACGTTATAAAAACGCAACTGAAACTCGGTAACGGCGTGGCGGTCGCGTGATTCGGACACTTAGCAGCAGCCAGAAGGTCCGGAACGAAAGCTGTGCGTTAGTATGAAACCGAGCGAAACAGTACAAATTAAATTAAATTAAACGTTTGTGTTTTGACCAAGTTTTTACTCGTGTCCAAGCTTGCCATGTCTCAGGAAAATGTCCATCCTAAAAACCGCACAAAAAAAACCCCCAAAAAAAGTTCAAAAAAAACAAACAAAAACAAAAAATCTTTCTTTTTCTCTCAGTGTTTCATGAAAAAAATGTCAATCTGGCAACCTCATGTTTCTTTTTAGTGCCAAAACAGTGTTTTGTAAATATAGCTGTTAAAACTTGTGGGTACGAGTTCAACACTGTTGACACGACTCCAGATTTCAAGCTCCTAGTACAGGCTCTTCTTTTCATCTTTTTTTATTTATATTACCTGTTATAACTGTTCGCTGATGCGTTCCCAGTGGAACGAGGCCACTATATCCGTTCTGAGTGTGTGACCGCTTGTGCGGGGGTGTGGACAGGTCCACTGATTTGTAGGCAGAGTTGATCGCTAATAAAGAGGAATTCTGTCGTCTCGGGCTGCTGTGATTAGATTTACTCCAGACAAGTAAGAACCCTGAACCCCCACGGAAAGGGAGCGGAGGAAGAGGAAGAGACGAGAGAGAGAGAGAGAGAGAGAGAGAGAGTGAGAAAATGAGGGCAATGGATAACTAGAAGCAAAATGAAGGGACTGCTGCCACTGTCAAACTCTCGGTCTCTCCCAAACACACACCGACAAGATGTTTGGATTAACGATCCACAGAGCTTACATACACAAAGCAAATATGCAACAAAGTGCGCATAAATGCACAATGCAAATATTCCCAAATCCACACAGGCTCGTGGTTTTAAACCCCAGCAGGCAGCGAACACGGGAGGAAACTAGAGGAGGGAAAGTAGGTCAGCCTCATGAAGAAACGGTAATTCAGCCGGAGATGAAGAAACAGCCTGCAAAGGGAAAGAACCTCGGACGCTTAAACAAACCAGGCCTGGCCTACACTGACCACTTTGTCTCACACACACACACACACACACTCAAACCTCGAGCAAGATCATGCGGCCATGATGCCAGATATAGTTTAAAAGCAATCCAAGCTATTTAAATGTCCATCAACTGCAGATCTGGAGTACAGCCAGAGGCCAAAGGAAGGGGACAAAGTAGTGAAGAGAGAGAGGGACAGAGAGAGAAACAGAGCGAGAGACAGAGCGAGTAGTGAAAGGAAAGCGAGAGACAGTAATACAATAGTAACAGATTTATTAATATAGGGATTTAACACAATTCTCAATTGTTATAGTTATTATATTGGTTACTCATTATTATCCTAGATAGATAGAAAAATAGATAGATAGACAGGCAGGCAGACAGACAGATAGATATAATAAAGGCAGACAGATATACAGACAGACAGACAGACAGATAGGTAGACAGGCAGGTAGACAGACAGATAGATATAATAAAGGCAGACAGATATACAGACAGACAGACAGACAGACAGACAGATAGATAGACAGGCAGGCAGACAGACAGATAGATATAATAAAGGCAGACAGATATACAGACAGACAGACAGATAGATATAATAAAGGCAGACAGATATACAGACAGACAGACAGACAGACAGATAGGTAGACAGGCAGGCAGACAGACAGATATATATAATAAAGGCAGACAGATATACAGACAGACAGACAGATAGATAGACAGGCAGGCAGACAGACAGACAGGCAGATAGATATAATACAGGCAGACAGATATCCAGACAGACAGACATATAGAAAGACAGACATACAGATATCCAGACAGACATATATAGATGTCTATGTAGACAGATAGACACACAGACAGACGGATTGATAGATAATGATAAAGATAAAGAATGTGAAAGAAACAAAATGGTGGGATGGCGTACCGAATAAAAAGAGATGAAAACTGAGAGAGTTCAGAGTACTGAAATGATGAAAGAAGACAGAAAGTCAGTAAGAAAAGAGAGAGAGAGAGAGAGATGAAGAATATTCCACATGGATCAGCTCTGCAGTCCTGATCCGGCAGCAAAATTACACTGAGGTGAATATTTATGACTCACGCTCGCCACGGCCCAAGAAAACACAGGATTTCTGGCTTTCTCCGTGACGCACTGCTGCAGTACCGGGGTATCTTTCCGCTTGCCGATCACACGGTTAGAACTCCATCAGCAGGAGAGAAGCTTCATTTCAGACTAATGTGATTACGGGGTGATGGAACTGATTTAGTGCAGCGGGTAGCGTGTCTTACACGCATCATAACGCCGAGCGCTGGACGACACTGGACGCTGAGGTCCGGCCACGGTTAAGCGTAAGTGCTGTTTGGAAGTGGTGTCTTGGAAATGGCGCCATGGGTCTCGTCTCCATATCACCATACCACCCATATGTGTGGGAGATATTGGCTCTCTGCACTGCATGCTGGTTAATGTGACTGGTTTGACTTCAGGTTTGGTACTGAGGAAGAAAGCACTGTCCTGATCACACAAAGGATCGATATTTAAGGAATCTTAGGACGGAAAAAAAAATGCTGGGCTAAATGCCTGTTTTCTGTAATCTTTTCCTTATTAGTGAACAAAAAAAGCACTTTTCCTTACTGCTTGAGCGTAAATGCTTAAATCAATCCACGGTCCAAAAGAAAATCTTTTATAACAAAGCAAACAAACATTAGAGGGGTTTCCAATCAGATAAATAATACATCACACAAACACGCTAATCGCAACAGCATGATCCAATCAGAATGAGAGAGAGAGGTGTGCGGTAAACCTTTCATAACCTGTTCAAAGGGTAAATATTAGCCATGTAAACAATGGATCCAATTATTTCTCTCTGTTGTTGGAATAAATATATTCTTTCTGCACTTGTTTGCCCAATGTGGGGCGGGGGGCGGGGGGGGGGGATTTAGTGAAGGAATAAAATATTGCTTCCATTCCAGATTATTAAATTGTGTAAGAACAAATCTCTTTCAAATGTCTTTACTTCTGACTTTCATCTTTGTCTTTGGCGTAGAAAGGGGGCACTGATTGGCTCACATTGTATTTGTAGTAAAGCATTTAACCAATCGCAAATGAGGCTAAATTCTTGTAAGCAATCATAAAGACGGGAAGCCTACAAGATTGGAGAAAAATAATTTCCATCAGATTAACTTTGTACAAGTTATACAGTACGTCCCCTACATACAAACATTCCAGGACATTCTAGCTGAAGTTAGATCACATGACCAGGCATGTGTGTGCGGCGTGCATCCCAGAATGTCCGGAAGCAAGCGTAAAAGCAGCGACGATGACGCAGGTACTGCTAAGAAGCGCTAAACAATAACGATGGAGACCAAACTGAAAATTTATATATATATATTTTTAAGGCTACTACTACAAGTAAGTGAAGGCCAAAGACTATCAGGTTTTTTTCTCCGAACCATGTAACTCCAGCCGACCGCATCTTTTCGAACTTATCGAAGTGCAACCCATCCCACTCTGCTGAGAGAGCTCGGCCAATCAGCTCTTTCTAGGCCTCTGGCTGCGAGAGGCTACAGCATTACGCGGGAATCGAACAAGCGATCTCCAGATGAAAGGGTGAGCACTGCACCACTCGACATAATTGAGAGAATGGAGTGAGCTCACTCTTTTAACCTGAATCATTGAACCATCAGCACGATCTAAAGAACAAGGACAAGATCATGGAAGATGTTAGTTTTATACTGTGTTTAGCCAATTGTGTTAGTATCCTAGTACCTGGACAATGTTTGTGAAACTTACGAACAAACTGGACAGAAGTCGTTTGTATGTTGAGGACTGTATGCTGTATTCTGATGAAATGTTTTGTGCATGCAAACACACCCCATCCAACAGATCCATGTAAAGTTGAAGATTAAAGAAATACTGACCACCTAAACATCGCTATGGATGAGCCTTCTCTCTGGACCTTCATCTTCACTGTCTTTCAGGGGTTGCCATAGCGAATCCCATCCAACCTCCTATCCTCTCCATCCTCTTCTCTCACACTAACTAACTTCATGTCCTCTCTCACTACATCCATAAATCTCCTCTTTGGTCTTCCTCTAGACCGCCTGTCTGCCATTTCCAACCTCAGCATCCTTCTATCGATATACTCACAATCTCTCCTCTGAAAATGTCCAAACCACCTCAATCTGTCCTTATCTCCAAAACATCTTGCATGGCTTGTCCCTCTCGTCCCTGGATAAACCAGAATAAATCCTGTGTACAAACTGGAGTGGATGGACCAAGTGTGAAAGGAATCTTAGGACGATCTTAGGAATCCTTTCACTCTTAGGAAGGAATCCTGAAACACTGACGAGGGTCTTGATATGTTTACTTTCGAGACGGAAGCTTTAAAGTCTCCTCCGCTCAATATGGCGCCCAATCAGGGCCTGGTGGTCTATCTGTCCATGTTGTGTGTGTGTGTTGGGATGATAATCATGATGTTAACGACCACATAGTCCAGGCAGCTGCTGTGTTAGAGTCCTGAGGGAGAACACACACACACACACACACACACACACACACCATGAGCAGGATGCAGCCAGCTGGTATCAACTCCTTTCCTGTTAAAACCCCAAACTTAGACCTGTTTCAACACTGAACATGAAATATTCCTGTTATGTTGTAGTCCATGTTTGTTCACATAACCTCCTGAAGGCTCCTACCATTATAGCTATACGTCCAATGCTAAACATCCAATTCAACTTCAACTTCACTTGCAAGAGGAGCGTCCACTCTTCCACTACATGTTTGGAGTGTGGTCGAGTTCATTCAGAAAAAAAAACCACGATCAAGAGGATCAGGTACTGACGTCAAACCAGGCGACCTGGAGCGTATCCCGGTTCATCTCAAAGGTGCTCAGTAGGATTGAGGTCAAGACTCTCAAGATCTTCCACTCCATCCTTGAAAATCATGTCTTCATGGGTGTCGGTTTGTGCAAAAAGAGCACCGTTGTGCTGGAACAGCTTGACGTGCAGTGAAAGGAAATTCTGTGGCAACGATTCTAAAAAGGCCAAAATATGCCAATTTCTTTTTTTTTTTTTTGCCATATTTTCTCATCTGCACAGGAATTGTTGGTAGTGTAAACATGCAGAACCTGACTGCTACAGCATCAATCCTGATTCCTCTACCACCAACAAGTCCAGTCTAGTCCTTCTTGTTGGCAATTTGTATTCCAGACATACCCTTATAATCTCCTTCAAACATGAAGAGAGCTGTTACAGAAAAACTATTTCAGATATCTGAACTTGCAGTGACCTTGACCCTGTTTGGATTCGTTCCCAAACGTGTTCGGTTCATCTCTTGGTTATAATGATGATTCAATATAAATCCTATAAATGTTTAACAGCTCATTTTAGACACTGCAATAAGAAGAATCTCAGACTTGCAATTGGGCAGCCAGATAATATATATAGTCATGATAAGATCACGAATTGTGGTCCATTTTAAAACATTATGTAATATTTGTGCCAGATTGTGTTATTGACTGTGCAGAACTCATTTTTTTTTTATTGTTATATTGTAATACCAGGGGTGTTAATCCTGATTAAACTTTTGCAACTTCATAGAAATAGGAATTAGTGGGGACCAGCTGATACAATATCGTCACAATACCTAGGTGCGGAATCGATTTGCATTGCGATTCGTTTATGTAGCATTTTATAAGTATCCCAATTCTAAGATACATTAATATATATGTGTGCTCGCGACTATATGCTAGATGTGCCTGCGACTTGCGTGGAATATAATTGCAGATTTCAATTGCACACTCATAAGTGCGTATTAAAAGATGTACAGTACAGTTGAATTTTGAGACGAACTAATGATTTTTCAAAGTCGATTTTTTTATGATATAACAGCATTTTCCCTTTAAATTTAAACAAAGCCTATATGTTACCTAATGTTCGGCCAAATACACCTCTGAAAACCAAATTAAAATTAATTCAGTAGTTTTTACGTGATGCGTGCACAAACAAACAGACAGACAGACAAAAATTCCAAAAACCATCCTGATGTGTTCTATTACACATGTTTCGTCCCCCAAATTGTTTTTTCTTCTTTACTTGTGTCGCTTTTCTTTCTCATTCCATTATGGATTGTTTATGTCTATACAGTATTTCACATTTTATACTCAAAGAAATAACCGTACTGTATATTGTGTCCTACTATTTAATCAGTCACAACCACTTTGTTGCTCTTCGTTTTGGATTTGAACAACAATCGCTAAAATGATCACGATTATCCGAGGTATTCTGCAAAATCTACGAACAACAGCACACCTTTTATACAAGACTGATTACTCAGCTGCTAGAAAAGGTCTTGTTGAACTGCTAAGTGGCTTAATAAGTATAATAAGTAAAGAGTGTGATTACGAAACACAAAAATGACACACACAGGCACTCAAAGCTTAGCTGCTCTCATTGGAAAATGTTCGGATGGAAGATCCGGTCTGGAAAAAACAACTTTGGATTGAGAAACATCTAAACAATGAACACAAAGTGATGGAGGGATTAACACTCATTGCAAAAAAGAAAAGAAAAGAAAAGGAGAGAAGATACAACGCAAACCTTGCCTTTCTGTCCAAGCAAAAACAGCAGGATGTGTAATCGTATGAAAGGAAAGACTCTGGCAGCTACAATTTCACTACGGCTATTGTTATCAGCTATTTACAAATTATTAAAGCTTTAATATCTGGGAGTCTCATTTAATCGACCATCCCGTCCCACTTACTGTCAATCATGTCGGTGGAAATGCGAGAGTAACTGCTGACAAGGAGCAGAGGAGTGACAGATGAAATGTGAATTAAAGATCGCCTGGCTTAAAGAAATGCAATAAAAGGAGCGGTGACTGACAGACAAGTGAGGATTTAAAGATCAGTTAATACGGTAGCAAAATTGGTTTAGATTTAAATGGGGTGGTTTTAGTGTGAGGGAAAGACAAAAGGATAAAAATAGGCGTTTCTGTGCTGTTTGAAGATCTGTTGTGAATAACGCTCTCATTCTACGCCTAGGAAAAGTTTCAAAGCATTAACAAAGTATTAATAAGGTATTAATTCAAATTCAAATTCAAATTTTATTTGTCACATACACAGTCATACACAGTACGATATGCAGTGAAATGCTTATAC
>JAQQZS010000037.1:23189313-23202844 GCA_030068045.1 Platyallabes tihoni
TCTTTGCGATATGGTTATCGCGTATGCCATTATCGCGATAACGATATTTTTTCGATATATCGTGCAGCCCTAGTGTGGACTGATAAAAAAAAATATAGGTCTGACACTTCCCATGGATTGGAATGAGATCGAGGGAATTTGGAGGCCGGGTCAAGAACTCTTCACAGCAGGCTATGATGCACAGGGACTTCTGGTACCTTTCTATCATTACATTCTTCAGTAATCTGTGCTACATTGCATTTTCTGTGAGATCGGACTGGACAGTCTGGCGTCTGGACCCCAAAGGGATGAGATGAGTCGTGGGTGCCGATGATCTTGTCACTAGTGTACTGGTACTGTATATAGTTGATAATCAATGTTATTCTATTCCCCTTGCAGTGGTGTTCATGTTGTGGCTGATTGTATACGTTATATTTTATCTTACAGTAAGTCATGGCAAAATAAAAAAACCTACAAACCTAAGATCATCTAATCAGCCATTTTCCAAACAAACAATTATTAGACTTAATAAGACCTGAAACGGTTCCACATAGACACGCCAGGTGGCTATCAAACACTAATTCTGAGACCTTCTGAATAAACATGAGACGCTTGTTTCAGCATGTTACTGGAAAGTCAGATTCGGATGTGGAAATGCAATTTGCCTTGAAAAAAAAATTGTGAAATGAATCCAGATCAGTTTAATGGCATGCAGAAACATGAATATTCATTCACAGCATCCATAAATAATATGAAATCTAAATTCTTTCAATGCTGCTTTACATGAGGACCAGAAATGCATTTCATGTTAGACTTACATTTTCCTAACACAATGATTTACTCACATTTTTATCATAAATGAAATCACCACTACACATATCTGATAATGTTGGGGGTGTTTTATAGAAGCACAAAAAATATTTTCCATATCTACATATTCTAATTATAGAACATTCATATCTATAATAATAATAATAATAATAATTCACACTCATATCTACAATTCAAAACAACTCTAGGGTTAGGGTTAATTTTTCTGTAATTATAAAAATTATATAATTTTTTATGTTCTTTATATAGAACTCAAAACAATAAGTCTATAAATATTTTCAGTTATATTTCTGCATGTTTTTTTTTTCCATGCTGAACTATTTGAGCTTTTTATTTTACATCCATCTTGTCACTCATCATGTTATTTACACACCTCAGCTTTAGAGCTCGGAAACACAAACATGGTGAAATCGAGTCCTGGGTAGGTGTGTTAAAGTGAATAATGTGCTGTTTATTTATATTTAAAAGGGTTGTAATTGTTGGTAATCACTACTTCCGGACCCATGGGACAACATGACGTGTATTATTTTACTAAAAAGAGCATTCTCTGTTGTTTTATTCCTAACACTGAAATGATTGTTAGCAAAATTACCTAAATATAGGATTGTTGGAGTCATAGGGATAGGCATATGAGTAACAGGAGGCAGACTGAAGTAGAAAACCTAGCGTTTTTTAATCATCTCATAATACCCAAATTTTCCGTCACTCGCTTAAATGTTAAGTTGAACCTAAGGCACCGAAAGGACACGATATTTCCGGAATAATAAAGTGCGCGTTGCGAGTTGAATATATTCTTTAAAAAAGATAACCAGAACAAGTCCTTGCAGAACATCTTCCAGATGAGTTAATTAAACTTGTGCTCAGCAGACTGCATGTCTGGATCTGTTTAATCATGTGAGCGGGAGTGAATGGCTGCTCGCTGTTTACCTGGACAGGACGCAGAC
Source organism: Platyallabes tihoni (assembly GCA_030068045.1). Lineage (NCBI taxonomy): Eukaryota > Metazoa > Chordata > Actinopteri > Siluriformes > Clariidae > Platyallabes > Platyallabes tihoni. The sequence goes on from JAQQZS010000037.1 coordinate 23,191,068, forward strand.
ACAAACAAGCATGTGGACAGCCAGGCTGTGTGTGTGTGTGTGTGTGTGTGTGTGTGTGTGTGTGTATGGGGGGGGTCGGTTAGCTCCAAAATCTGGCAAATGCATGTGAAAGAGTCACGCTGTGCCAACTTTGCTTTTTGGATTTAAATTTAGCAAGAGGATCTTTAAAAAAAAACAATCAAATGCAACAGGCATATCTGAGACCTGAGGAAATAATCTAGTGCTGCAGCAGATATGGGTGGAAGTCTTTCCTTATCGCTAGGATAGAATACACTTACTTTTGCAAAATGGAAGCAGGGCTATATATTGTGCCTATAAATATGATTTAATGATTGGCATGCGATTGTTGAGTACCCGTTTATTCTCAGCGTGCTTGTAAAAGCCTTTAACAAGTTCAACATAATACAATACGTGCCCTGAGGCAATATTCATCGCCTACCTCTAATGATAAGCTCCGTAGTAGCCATCAGGAACAAAAGCAATTTCCTTCAGGGGGGAAAAAAACCTACAAAAGCAATAGGCTCTGTATTTACTACTTTATTTCCTCATTTAACATTCAAGTCATGTCGGTGGCAGTAGGTCCCAGAGGAACCAGCAAGAAACTAACAGGCTAATAGGAAAACCCTAGCAGGTTAAAAAAGAAAAACTACATTTTTTCTTACCTCAGTTATCCTAGCTTATTTCTGAAGGTATGTTTAAATTATTAATGTACTTCTGTCATCAGATTTTGTTAAAAAAAAATAATAATTAAAAAAAAGAATATATATATATATATATATATATATATATATAGGTAATATAACATTAGCAGTGTAGCTGCTTTGAAAAAACATCCAGAAAGCAGAGGTTCAGCTTAAATGCCTCGTTGATTAACAAGATCGGGTCAGAGTGGTCTGTGCTGAAAAGAAGATCACGGTGAGTTAAACATCCACTGTGGTGATGAGAAAAGCATCTTACAAGGCAAGCTCAGAGTGGATGAGCTACAGTACAACAGCGCAAGAGCACATCGGGTGTGACTCAGGACAACAAGTTAAAGTCATGGTGGCGTTTTTCAACATTCAGCCCTGGAAAAAACGCATCCTGAGATGCTTTTCTGCACACCACGATTGTAAAGAGTGGTTATTTACACTACTACGTATTTGAATATCTTTAGATATATTTTTTTTTCTTTTTGGATTTTTCCCCGATTTTCTCCCTAATTTAGTCGTATCCAATTCCTCCCCATCACTAGGGAGCTCCCACATTATGCCTACTACTACCACTCAATCGTGGGGGACGAAGATTGTTTCCTCCGAGCTCTCTCTAGGTTACAGCATCCCCCGTGAATCAAACTCACGATCTCCGGATGATAGGGCGAGTGCTTTACCACTGTGCCACTCGGAGACCCCAAATATTTTTATATTTTAGCGGTCAATATATTTGTGTATGTATTACTGGAATGCTACTGAAAGGCTCTGAGTTACTGATCAGCAGGTCAACTGCCAATTTGCACACTGTTGAGCCCATGACCAACGCCCTTATCTGCTCCAGGGGCCCTGTATCCTGGCTGACTCTGAACTCTGACCTTAGCTTCCTAATTGGAAAGTGCAAAAAAAAGAACATAATACACAGTGCTATAAATCAATACGAAGTTTTTGTGCTAGGCATTAGGGATGAGAATTCCCACAAACAACAAACTATACGATATTATCACGATACCCAGGTGCCGATTCGACTTGTATTGCGATTCTGTAAGTACCATGATTTTAGAAATAAAATCTTTTTTTTTTTTTGGTTACAATTCTAAACAATTTTTCAATTTAAATTTTTCATTTTATTATTTAACAAATAATTTGCTCCTACCACACAGGATGCTGTGAATGTCAATGTGCGACTAATTTAGAGTGCACCATCTGTAGGATCATAGAGGAACTGCAACGTTTTACCACCTCAAATACAAACATATACAAGTTAAAAATTATTTCCTACAAATCGACTTTGGCGTCATTATGACGATACACGAATTGACACACAAAATCGGTTTTCGTCCATCTCTACTAGGCGTGTAACGTCAACAATAATAGGGTTCACAGAAATCACGTGACTGTCAGTAACTGTCGTATGAAAATACTGAAATAGGAATAAGCATAGTAAGTATAAAATAAGAATGCAATCTCTGGATTCAGACATCAAGATCAAGATTTTTTTTTTAAATCAGATTTTAAATAGATAACACTTTTTCCATCTTTGTGGTCATATTTGCAATATTGATCTTGTTTTATCTTTTCCTGGTGCAGCCTAATTTCCCAGCACAGATTAATAGAGCTATGATATTTAATTAAATCTTACTCAAGCAGTAACCAGACCGAACTGTAAATCAAGTCGGATGACTAATCTGCCTATAAGAAAACTGACAAATAGATGGGATCAGATCGAGTATCGAGTGTCATCCACATGCACGATCAAACCGGTCATTACGATTAGATCATCTGTCTACCCATCTATCCCAAGATGTATTACATTAAAACCAAGCTGAGGATCATTCCTCACTGGATTAGTTTAACCGATTTCTCCACAGAGCAAGTGCCAAGCCCGGCTCATTCCTCGCTCTTTCACCAACAGGGCTCTTTTTCTTCTCTGGTTTCCCGCAAAGAGTCTGTCTCCCTGTCTATCTGTCTCCCTGTCTGTCTTTCTGGATGACCTGAGAAACCCTGCAGACCTCTTCAGAGAAAATAAGACAAGAAGAAGAAAAAAAGAAAAGAAAAGCACACACACACTTGAGACTTGAGACACATGCAAAAACCCCACTCCCATCCTCCTCATAGCAATCTCCATATATAGCTAGAATGTCCTCCTTGTCCAGCATGCATGGCTTTGGTGTTTGAAAGGTATGAAGATTAATGGTTCATCTATAAAAACCTAAACACATAATTTTCTTTTTTTCCAATTGAATCCAAAGCCACTTTGCAAATAATAACCCATTAATAAAGTGTGCACAGGACAAGTGGAGGACAGAATGCTGACATGGTTAAAGATGATGATGATGATTTATAGCTGTAACAGTGTGTGTACTGTATACTGAGTGTGAAGAATAAGCACTAATGGAAATCTTACCCGAAATCATCATCCATAGACTTGAAGAAAAATTTATAGTTGGGTTTATTCAGGACTTGCTTGAAGTGTGCCAGAGTGACCTCCTCGGCAGGGACTGGCACTTTCACCAGGTACGGAGTCTCCTGGTCGTCCAGGTGGTAGATAATTTTCGTCTCCCACATTGCGGCCCGCTGGGGTGGAGAAGGCCGGGAGCATCGGGACTCGCGTAGCTCCCGAAGCCGCTCCTGGGCGCCGGGACGCCGGTGAAGGCGGGTGCAGTGAACCGCTGCGCTGTTTTCCGTGAGATTTTACGCTGTAATGCTCCGCTTTCTTTCTTTCTTTTTATTATTTTTTTCTTATTATTATTTTTATTTAGTCAGATAATGCGGTCCAATTTCCTGGGAAATCTTTCCAAAACAACAATATGGTTTAATATTCCCCTCTTTTCAATACTGTCAGCCGTTTTGTTGATAAATCCGCTTGACTTATTCCGGTAACAATAAACTAAAAAATAAAATAAACTACAGACTATTTCCCGTCCATAACTTGTGCTGTAATTCCTGCACTGTCTAATAGATATTAGAGTATTTATGTTTAATAATACTGCTAAACACGCTAGATTATCTCGTAATGTATTAATAATCTTTTGCACAGGTATTGTCCAGAGACGAAGCGTATCGGACTCGTCCAGATTGGACTGTGCATGAATATCACGGCTTCTCCCTCTTTCCCTTTGGAACAGCTGTAGGGTTGCCAGATTGCACATGTTCACCTTTGTGGGAAAACACTACAGTATTTAGTGTTTACATTTTCCCAGATATTTTGTATTAATTATGCAGCATGCTTTTTTATACAAAGTAGTAAAAAAAAATTTTTAAAAAACATGATTACCATTGTATTTTTTCCTATTTTACAGTCAACATTCACATGCGCATCGACACTCTACACTAAACTCTGGAAAAGTCAATTAACTTTGGACTGAGGGAGGAAACTGGAGTACCCAGAGGAAACTCACCAAGCACAGGAAGAGCATGAAAACTCCATGAACACAGACCTGAGGAGGGAATTGAACCCAGACCCTGGAGGCGTCTGCAAGGCGACAGTGATAACCACTAAGCCACCCGATTAAGTTTGGTCTAGTATAATTCATACTATTGAGGTTTGATTAAAAAATCACCTAGCGTGAAAAAATAAATAAATTGTAAATTAGCATTAAGCAAGGAAAATGTGCCCTCACACCTTTGACCAGAGGTCAAGGGTTCGATTCTGACCTCGAGTCTGTGTGCACGGAGTTTGCGTGTTCTCCCTGTGAGTTTCCTTTCTCCAAATGATAGGCCTGGGATATCCTGGGATAGGCTCCAGTCCACACTCGACCCTGTACAGGATAAGCAGTATACATGATGAATTAATTAATTAATGGATTTACTGTAAGTTTTAATCAACAAAATGCACTGTACCCAAATGTATCAACCATTGTACATGAACAATACAGAATGAAAACCAACATGAACACTGATATTACTTTTTAAATATAAAGGTTTAGAAGCAATTAACTTGATCTATTCCTCATTTCCATTGCCTGCCATGTTGTGACACCAATGGTAAAGTAAGCACTTACTATAAGGTAACAGGTGCTGTAAGCTTTTACCTTAGTACTGGTCTATGAGGAGATTGGACCAAAGATCAAGGAAATTGAACAGATGTTTAGCCAGTGGATGTTAGTTTAGTCAGTTTGGATGAGCGTACCTTACCGGTGACATTTGAGATTGAGAATTTTCAGACAGCAATCCATTTCAACTGAAGCTCATACCACGAGGAGTCATACAGAAAAATGTCTCACCATGCTTTGAAGCACTTTTTTCAAGTAGAACTTCATGAACCAGTTGAATATTAGCATTGATTAAACCTTTACGCTCTGCATATTTTAGCCTGCTTGTGTTTATATGTCTTGATATGGACTTAAAAAATCTTATAAACTTTACAAACTACAGTGGAAACATACTGAATTAAACCACATTGTATACGTAAGTTTTTTTCCCCCATATTTTAAAAAATATTTTAAAATTAAATAAATGTTATATATTCCCCTAATTAGAAAAATATACTGAAATACTCTGCACAAAAATGTTGGCGTTTTCTTGCACAAATTATTTAAATATTTTAAAATAATTAATATTTTCCAAATGTCTTACTTGCAAATAATTTCACAATGAAAAAATGAAGAATACAAATTACTGTTGTTGGTTTTTTGTAATTTACTTAGGGTTTTGTCTTTCACATTAACCATTTTCAATAATTAAAGATTGTGAAGGTTTCAGTAAATCTGGCAACCCTGACCAGCTGCGCATGGCAGTGACACTGCTCCCCCTGTCGGTTTCACTCTGCGCGACTTTCACATGATTAATTAATGAAATTAAAATCTCTTTTATTTACCATAATAAATCTAACATAAAGGGTATTTCACAGAGTAATCTCTAAATAGAACATAAAATAATGTATACGCTTTTCAATTCCATGCACGCATATTATGTTCAGCAATTTTTACTTCAAATTTTTATTTTTCTATGCTGAAGAGAGATCGATGTACAGTACCAGTTTACAGTGCCAAAGGCTTGGACACAAGTCTGGATTTACTTACTACATTCTTGGATCTGTACTGGATATATTTTTTCAAAACTCTTTGCATAATGTAATTAAGTAACAACAACAACAATCGTTGTTTTAAGATTGTTTAAGCTGTTCTAGAGTAGTTCTTGCAATAACAGTATTGTGTCAAGTGCATTTGCAAAACCCATCAAGCACCAAAATATAACTGTCTCTCATGAAGACCTTCCCAGGAAAGCGAGACCAAAACTTACCTCTGTTGCAAAGGAGAAGTTCATTTAGAGTCACCAGCCTCAGAAATCACCATTTAACAACCAGCACCTCAGATTAGAGGCGTTATGAAGGATTTACAGATCATACGTAGCAGGCACATTGTTCAAAGGAGATTATTGTATATTTCGGATACTTTCAGTATTGTTTTACAATGCAGAAATGCAGTGGTTAGCACTGTCCACACATGAAGTTTGCATGTTCTCCCTTGCTTGTTGGGTTTTCTCCGGGTACTCCGGTTTCCTCCCACAGTCCAAAGACATGCAGATTAAGCGGAGCGTGTCCAGACTTTTGACTGGTTGCGTATAGAAAATTATGGCCTACATTGCACACTGATTTGTTTCACCTACAGAAATATGAATAACAGTCTGATCTTTTTTTTTTTATTACTTGTATTTTTCTTTTAGATTTATTATGTATTTCTTAATTTTTTTTAACTTGTAAATTAATAGCTACGTTTGAGTTATACTATGGATTGACTTCTGTCTGCATTTTTTATCATTTCTCTATTCATATGACAGTTAAATCCCCACCCACTTTAATTGTTTAACATCCACTCAATTTGTAGTGATAGGCCATACAATTATTATTATTATTATTATTATTTACTTAAGCTCCATTGAATTGGTCAGAAAGTGTTGATTTTTAAATAACAGTACATATTTTATGTGTATTAATGCACATATTATAATCAATATGAAATTTGATTTAAAACATACTGAAAATCACTTATTGGACAGATGCTTAAAAACCTAATAAAAACTTGTGTTGATCAATATGTTATTGGTAATTACATTTCTATAAATTGAAGATAATTGGACAATACACTTTATAGTTCAATCTAACTTTTATTACCGTCTATTATCATCTATGGAATAATTTGTAAACTTCAATTAAAATTATATATATACGTTTAAACTTCATGTAAGGAGCTAAACAACATTTTTTAAAAAAAGGAGTCTCCAGTTTTAGTGCTTTGTAACAGTCAGGAAGGTATCCACCATAAGAGAGTCTACAGATTTTACACTTTAGTCAAATGAAAAATAGGATGGCTGCTACAGCGAATGTTAGAACTTAAACATTTCAACAGCATTGTAACTATAAGTAGATTACTTCGGCTTATTCTTCGAATAATAATGATTGTTGGTAAGAGAAATAAAACACTTGAGGATGTGCACACCATTATGCCAACCTGTCCATGAAGAACAGGATGCTTGTGTCATGTTTCATTTATTACTTAATAACTAAATGATGTCACACATGAGGGAGTGCTGCTGTGCTGAATAACAGCATGGCTGTGAGGCGATCACAGGGATGAGGGCGAGCTGATATTCAGTGCAGCATTGCTTTTATACAACAGTTCCACAAACACCATTTATTATCAACAGATTATGATTTGTTTGTTTATTAAATTATTTTGCTCCTTAACACGTATCCTTCCGTGAGAGGTGGAACTAACTAACCGCGACTGGTGGAACTAGACTTGAGCTGCCGATTGACAGTTAGAGATCATCAGCTAGTTTTAATTAACGGGATGAAAGTAGTCTCCTAGTTGAGGAGAATAAACCATGGTGGTGGTGAAGAGTCCTGAGAAACTTATTTAGATGGAGATTTCCATTTAGAATATCAGCTCCGTTAACTTCCGGGTGTGAATCCTAAATAGCTTTAAATGGCTAGAGCACCAAGTTAAGCATGTACTGTAAGTTAGAATCCCTTGCTCCAAGTAGTGCCCTAGATCAGAGGTAAGAAAGAGATTTGAAACTGTTGTCAATTTTAAATAATCAAAGTTCTGCTAATCAAACAAACTTTTATGACAAACACACCTGAATCCAATAAATGTTCATTTTGTTATGGCGTTTATTTTTTTATAAAACAGAAACCAAACCAGGATTCGCTTGGCTTACGAAGGCCACTGGAGTTTGATATTGATCCATACACACACACGCGCACACACAATTTCAGCTCATAACCATCCATTGACCCAATAGCACCCATCCCTGGACATTTCCTTAGCTAAATCTAACTCTACCCGCCCCTTTTCATAGTTACTGTACTGCATTTATTCTGCTTTTCTCTCTTCTGAAAATAATAACTTAAAAATAATAATAATAATTATTTAAAAAAACAAAAGGAAAAAGAAAAGAAAATCTAAATGGGTCAGTGGAAAAATGTTGCCATGATAATTTGTTACATCATCACAACATTAAAAATAATGTTGAAACTAATAATAATAAAAATAATAATAAAGAACAGAAAGATAAACAGAATGTGCATGATAATAATGAAACCTGCAAAGGATTTCCCTCAAACACTGACATCACAACGTCTCAAATATGGCTTCAGGCATAAACGCAGACGCTGCTCGTCAGCCATATTTATGAGCGTTGAAAGCTCGCGATCAAAGGCACTGACGTGTCTCCGGCACTGACACACCGGAGAGTCGAATCGAGGTAAACTGAGGGAGAAATCCAACACACCAGTCAAGATGAGAGAGAGAGAGAGAGAGAGAGAGAGAGAGAGGTTTTTTTTGTTTTTTAATTTGCATTTAAGGCATCGTCCTCATGAGGGGAGTTCGAGAGTCATTCGAGAGTCATTCGAGATTCCTCTGAAATATGACTTAACGTGTTTAACGCGACTCTTCTGATCCTTTGGCCAAAAATGAATTTTCACATTAACGCAAACATCAGAGCATGATCGCTTCTTCCTCCCTTAGATTTGCACAGAAGCTTTCAGACTCAATGACCACAGATGTTCTTCAACGCAAATCGTTGACTTAATAAAATAAAATAAAAGTTTGTGAACAGTTTGTTAAAATGTAAGAATATTTCATAGCAGAAAAAAAATAAATAATAATAATAATAATAATAATAATGATAATAAATATGTAATGTACTGTATGCCAGAGTCACTTCTCACACAAAGCTCACAATAACTCCGGGTCAGAGCTTTCACTAGAGGCCATGTTTCTGCGAAGCGACACTAAATATTACAGCCTTCCAGAAAATCCACCCTGAAAATGTATTTAATAATGAAATTCTGAGGTAATTTAAATGAATTCATAAGGAATTAATCTTTCCTTGGCATGTTTTTATTTCAGTTTCCTCCTACATTACCCACAATCCTGTTTCGCACTGATCCTAGCGCTGGTTAGATTTAACCTTCGCTTTGTTTCTATTCATAGAGAGTGATGATGCAGCATTGCATATTTTAGCCCGTTAGTCTGTCCAGCTTCTTCACTGCCTCATCTATTCATGCACCCTGCTCAGAAACACGTCAGGTTCGAGATCAAGCTGCTCATCATTCATTAAAACACCTCTCACAGGTCCATCTTGTGGACAGGACGTTTGTTTTTTTTTGTTTGTTTTTTTAAGGAAAATTCAGTAATCTCCTGTTAACGTGACACTGACGGATGCTGGGAAACAATGAATGAGAAAAGATAACCAAGCACAAAAACTGACTCTTATTCTATTCTAGTCTGAGAGTGTGACAACGTTTGTAGTCGTAAACATCACAACATAATCCCGGGACATCAAATTCGTCCCGGAGCTATTAATATTTCAATATAAACCCATTTAACTTATGTGTTTCAGAGTGGAGAATTTGCTCTCCTTTAATTCGGGGTGTGATTGAGGAATGTGTTTAACTGGTGGACTTCCGTTTCTCCGTTTCTGGCATGTGTAGGATTTCCTTCTGAAGGAAAAAAAAAAAGAAAAGAAAAACGACTGTACCTTTCATTTTTGGCCAAAGTACACTTTTAATCCATGAGCAGCTTTCACGTGTCATGAGCTGACTTTTCGATCCGGTCTCTGATGACGGAGTCCACTACTCGACAGGTCAGTGTCACGTCTGAGTTTTACACACATCCAGACAGGTGCATAGGCAGAGTGCAGACACACACACACAGACTCACTCACTCACAATCACATTAACATGAAACCTACACATGGCAATCAGTAACTGACACACCCATATGTGCACACACACACTGTGTGTGTTTCATCCTTAAACACGTTTTTTACACAAAACCTGAGCAGCTTGAACATGAACATTGAAGGTGCATGTAAAAATCCCAGTGTTGAAGATCCGACGCACGCACGCACGCACGCACGCACGCACGCACCACGGGCTGGTCTCCTGCAATGGGTTCTCCACTAGTTCACTTCCTCAGCTCTTTAAACCGTCACGCAGACACGTTGACGTCTAGCAGGGCCATGGTCCCGTTAGCGGCTGAGTCTGGGGGTGGCAACGGAGTAGACTTGGGCGGGCCGACCAGGGCCGGGGTGCTCGAGGCGTTCGCAGCGCTGGTTTGGAATAGAATCTGCTGCAGCGCCTTGCGTAGGTTGGGGTGTAAGCGGTCCTGTGTTTGGTAAAACACCTCGACAGCGAAACACTTCAGAACTCCTCCACACAGGTCCTCGTACAGAGGCACCGTGTACATGCGTGAGGTCTGTGGAGAGGAACGTTACGCTGTAGAATATCCAGAATTATAACAGAGACCTTGGAGCTGCCACCAGCGCTACATCGTACTCACATGTTTGTGCAGGAAACTGCGAACGCGATGCAGATCAGGATAAAAGCTGTTTCTCACCACGACCTGCAGCCAGCGGATCTGCACCTCGGCGTTCATGCCGTCCAGCAGAGCCGAGTAGCAGCCGGATAGGAGGCTCATCACTTCTGCAGAACCGGAAGAACAAAGAACGGGTAATATATGAAAGTTCTCCAAAACTAACGACACGTCTCTGCGTGCAGGGAGAAAGAGTTCACCTTGTGGCAGAGGCGAGCGGTCCAGCAGTCGGTCCAGGAAGAGGACGGTCTGGAAGGTGCTCCATGTGGAGAGGTCGAAGTCCGCAATGGCTTGGCAGTCAGGTGACTCCGTGACCCAGAGTTCACAGAGGTGCTGGACCGGCCCGGTCAACATGCTGCCGGCGGAGAGATCCGGCTCGCACAGAGGAGGGCCGCACTCGTTCAGCCAGCGCTCGAACTCCAGTCCTGAGACAGCAAAAAGGAGGATGGATATTTAATATCTTTCACTATGTTCCAATACACAAAAGTGTATTGATTCAGGGAAAAAGCGGAATGTGTGCATGTCTTACCCTCTCGCTGAGCGACAGAGCTCTCCTTCAGCTCAGGAAAGAAGCCCAGGAAGAAATCTAGCAGGTCCTGAGCAACCACACTGCTGAACCTGAATTGCTCGATGTAGGCCTAAGTAAGGAAGAAAATTACTGCTGTGTATATAGTTGTGGGCAAGTGTGTGTGCGTGTGTGTGTGTGTGTGTGTTCTACAGCTCTCCAGTTTCAATTTCAACCCATTTCGGTGTTAAAAGGTTTTCCCAAGGCTATTTCTACTCATCACGAAGAAATGTTCCCTGATCATAATCCAACTATACAAACATTACACATGCTCGCACTAACATATTCATTTACTGTACAGCTTCTTACTTTCCCTCTCAGTTGTCCAACAACAGGAAGCCACAGTAAAGTCTTTGTTCTCAGTCCGCTTCTGCATCTAGTTTGAATTTTTTAAGCCTTATTTTTGCCGTCTTTAGCAGTAGTGTTATCTAATTTACACATGCTTACAATTTTCACAATTAACACTCGGACAAAAGAGACAAAAAGTCTTTGACATTTTTATCGTTTTTTTTTCTTTTTTTTTTTACATCATAAATGGATCTGATCTTGATAATCTCACAAGCTGAAGGTGCTAAAAAATAATTTATTGTGTGTGTGTGTGTTTATGTGTGTGCGCGTGATAGTAGTTGGACAATGAAACTGAAACACTGGCCAATTTAGTGTTGGAGGTTTCATGGCTAAATTTGACCAGCCTGGTGGCCA
>JAQQZS010000037.1:23221970-23235833 GCA_030068045.1 Platyallabes tihoni
CCTGGCCGGGGAATCGAACCCAGACCCTGGAGGTGCAAGGCGACAGTGCTAACCACTACACCACCGTGCCGCCATAATTTGAAATATATATGGAAATAAATTAGAACATATATGTAAAAAGTATAGACTATAATCATCAGATTGTCCCTGATGAGCAAGCCCATCCTCAGTTGGGATACACTGGACTATACGCATTCTAATATTGCTGTGTTTGAACAACAGGTTTATATTTATACACACATACTAATGTGTTACTGTTGCTATAGTAACAATTCAAACACAATGACTTGCAGGGTGAACATGACGCATTATCTGATATTACTGATAATGAGATTTAAAAAGCAAATTGAATGACTAAATAAAACATAATCTTTGATGTGGTGAAGCGAGATAGAGACAGTCTGGTAAGGGAATGCCTGTCTATTGCAACTATAACATAAGAGAGAACAGAAAGTAATTAGTCTCTCGATTATTCCACAACATTAACTCTAACCACAACCCATTTAAATGTGTGCAGTAAATCAAACAATGTAATTGTTGATGAATCAATGTGGGATAAGAATAACACAAATAAGGCTATGCATTATTTAAGCAATATCACTTAGCACAAGGTTTTGTGATGAATATCAACACGGCGTTGATGACTTTTTTAGGGATGAGTGCCAAAGGCAACCCAACCGTGCTGATATTTAGCTCAACAGCATGACACCGGGTGTGATATCGCTTTTATGTGACAGTTCCACAAACACCTTTTATTATCAACAGATTGTGTAAATCATGTAAGTTTTTCCATCTATTCCGCTTTCGAATATCAGCTCTGTTGATTTCCAGGGTTTCTTGGGTTGAATTGTCCCACATACTAAGTAGGGCCCTTGATCAGGTGATTGAAAGTAATTTGGAATTCAGTCTTGTGTTTGGAGCTAGGTAGTTTTGTAGCCATAAATAAAAGAACATGGATGGTTCAGAGGCAGTTCTGAATGACCTAGAAGCAAAGGACTCAAAGTGTTTTTATGACATAACATTATCTGATGTGTTTTCTTGCTGAAAGTGACTGGTTTCGAATATGGATTTTGGCAGGCACTTGCTCTTTTTTCATATTTTTTGGGTTGATACCAGTACTTTGGGTTTGTGTTCAGCCAAATCACTCATATTTCTTCTAATTTCTCATTACATTATATTTTATTCACTCTATAACTTTGGTCCAACTGTACATGGATGAACATAGTTTAGTTTTTTGGTTCTCACACTGATACAGAAGTTTAACAGGTTAGCTGTGTGTGTGCGCTACAGAAGCTCGCTAATTTAATAAACCAGGTATCTCCCTGTCTTAGTTTAATGTATTTAATTAAACAGGCAAAAACATATATCCTATTATGTAGAATGATTAAACCACTACTGTAGTACCACAAAAAACATTGACATCTCTTGGTTATGTTTCAGTTGTCATACTACCTAATGGAATATGAACAGTTTCACAGCAAGAACATGATAAACAGCATTTTCTTACTTTTACTCATTTTGGTAAATTATTAATTATAACAAACTTGAAAACTGTTTAATTAGGAAACTATATAACCCCATTTTAGAAGCTTTAGACGTTCTGGAATGTTCTGGAAGCAGGAACAATCAGACAGAGGACTGTAATTTCTTTAATTTATTTTTAATTTATGGGATTTCATTTAGAAAGTGAAGCAGTTCATGGTTGTCATTGTGTAATTTTATATATACTGTATATATATATATATATATAGTTTTTAATACTTCTTTAACTAACTGAACATAAACAGTTTTACCGCAGAAAACTATAAACAGTATTTTCAGACTTTTACTAATACTTAACAAAATTATGTGGGAGACTTTAGTGTAATCAGTGTGGTGAAGCAGAGAAATAACATTGCAAATTTTAAAATATGGATGAGCAGTTTGTGTACAAGAGTCATGAGATGCACACACTGTGTGTGGAAAGCTGCTGGTTAAACAGTGCATACATGTACTATGATAGGGAGTTGTCGTCATGTACTGAAGTAAAACTTAAACTGGTCTAGAGAGAGGTTAACAATGCTGTAAACTTAACATAACCTTAAGTTTTTGTATGGCTTATAATGGTCCTTATGATCTTCAATAATCTTTCAATTAAAAAGGTTTTGTATGCATGAAAAATGTAACACTTTTTTGAACACTTTAGTGCCAATACATTCTATTTGACTCACTACAGAATCACAGTCTAATGATGAGTTTGCTACATTTTTTAAATAAAAATTCAACCAACATATTATTAATACTAAAGTATGGCCATAAACAGAACTGCAAGTTGATTTATTAATTGTGACAAAACCGTGGGAGATGGAAATATAGCTTTTTGAAAAATTACACATATAAAATATTTTGTCATTTGTGCTTTTTAACATCCTTGTGACTCAAGAAAACATGCACACAATATTTATCAGTTTGCAATACTTGCTTCATTTGCAAAAACTAATTTTTCTCAAAATTGTCAAAATAGAGTTATCTAATTTTGTTGTAAAAACTGTTCATGTGCTTTCTAGTTAGTGTATATGGTTACTTTTAAGCCCCTCGTTTTTAAATCCAAGCAAAATTTTTGCTAGACCATATGAATTCTGCTGGTTTAAGAAGTGACTTTAAACAGGGACTAGTTTGATGAACTGTGAGATATGGAAAAAAGAATTGTCTACTGCCATAAAACAGACTAGACTTACACAATGCTATATTTTTAGATTATTTGATTTTTTTCCATGTTGCTCTGGAACAGTACCAGTGTGTCTACAGAACATCCCTTCATCATCAAATTTGCATAGATCTGATCATAAAACAAGCATCAACATGTTCCACTAACAATTTCCTTATTTATCAGTTTCATCTTTTGCACAGCAGTATAATCAAACATTGTGTGGCTGGAGTGCATATAAAGTTGACTGTAACATTTAAACAGACTAAAAACACATCATCAAATAATATAAATCAATACAGAGTCAGCCAAAAAATGTATACACACTTTAGGAAAATTAAAATTTATTGGGACATCATGAGATGAATACATGTTGTACTTGGTATAAGTTACCAAATAATTATAGCACATATAGAGTAGTGTAAGTAATACTAAAAACAATAAAAGAACAATGAATTGATTGAGGTGCAAGGATAAATACTGTATTGTACTAAATATACAGTAGGTAACATAAATGTAAATCATCATTCAGTGCAGCTTTATTAGTTATTTTTCTTTAACTTTTACACATTTTGTAATTTTGCATTCTGTAACTAAAATGTAATCAATTGGCATTTTTACTTTTTAATGAATTTTACTGTTGGGACACTAAAGGGGCATTAGTACATTGTACCTTACTGGGTTATTGATCAAAAGGTCAAAGGTTCAAGCCTCAGCACTGCCAAGCTGCCATTGTTGGGTCTTTGAGTAAGGCCCTTAAACCAGTATGCTCCATGGATGCTGTACTATAACCCCTACCTCCTACCAACCTAGAATATGCAAAGAAAGCTATTTCTGTATTACTGTATTCTAATGTACTTAATGTATTGTGTTGTATATGACAAACAAAGGCTTCTTCTTCTTCTTCTTAATTAAAGAAAAAGACATTTGGAGGCTTATAATGGAACAGTGTCGTTGTCATTTTGGCAGCATGCTTGGAGTCGTTGTCTTGTTGTAAGGTGAAGCTCAATCCCAGTCTTAGGAATTCAACATTCTGAAACATTTTCCCCCTAGGATTGCTCTGTATTTGTCTCCATTCATCATCTCCATTGTTACTAATTAGTTTCTCTAGTTCCTAGTGCTGGGGAAAGAAACCGCAGAACCATCATGCTACCACCACCATGCTTCACTGTTCCCATTGTTTTGGAATTCATTTAAAGCCTGCATGTGAATTTCGAAAAAAGAAAAAAGGTTAAATAGTCTACCTTATTTTGACTAAACCTAAAATACATGTATATGTCTAATAATCTACAGTATAATAGCAATATTGTTGATTCATTCTAACTTTCAACTTGTTGAAAGTTTTTATGCGCACCATGCTTGAGGAAAGAACATTTACATTTGCAGCACCTTCAAACAAATTGTCCTACAAATCAGCTTCATTCAATTTTTATCATCTTTCATTATGTTTCTCTTTTTACTTCTTTTCCCAGAACTTCGATGTGTGCTTATCTTAATCCTTTCCTTTTACTAACTCACAAACACAACACCAACATTGTGTTTCATGTAAATTATATGTACAATGCCTCTTTGAAGTATTTGCTCCCTAGTGATTATTTCTCTTTTTGGCATGTCACAACCTCAGATTAAAATACTGTATATTGGATTTTTATGCTCCTTTTGAAGGTCAATTCAATGCAATTTTATTTGTATAGCGTGCTTTTAACAATTGTTTTTTAACAATTTGTCACAAAGCAGCTTTACACACAAAGTGACTCCCTAATGATTGAGATGCCCTCAGAATTATTAAAAAAATAGAAAATCTCATAATGAATACATTCTCGCTTATTGCAAATTGTCCCTTTGCAACAAGTGTACTATAATTTGAGTTCTTTCAGATATTCTTTGCACATTTGATTACGGGATTGTGTGCATTCCTCGATGCAAATTTTCTCGAATTCTTGCAAATGAGATTCAATGTCATCTCATTTGCAAAGTTAAACAATTTTGTTTAACTTTATTCCACTGCTACAGTATAGTAATACTATAGTATAGTGCTATAGTAAAGACAAATTGTTTCTAGGGGTGAATACCTTCTGAATGCAATACTTTCTGTATATTGGGGCGTCCCATGTGTATATCATGTAAATCAACCATAACCAATCAACTATAACGTTAAAGTCATTCACTTTAAACCCACCTAGTTATAGATTTCTCAAATTATGCCACTGGGGGCTCTTTGGCCCCTTGGGGCATGACTTCACAGGGCCTGTGGGGGTGTGCTGTGGTGTCTGGCACCAGGACATTGGCAGCAGATACTTGCTGTGGTGCTGTGGGGGGGGCCTCCATGGATCTGACTTATTTGTCCAGCACGTCTCATAGGTGGACGTGAATCTAACGGATTGGGATCTGGGGAGTTTGGAGGCGATGTAGGCTCTTTGCCTGCTGGGCCCTGTGCTCAGCAGACTATAGTGCACTGAGTGTTCTCGTACCTGCCTATCATAGCTTGGCATTTTTTGGTCAATTTGTCAAAAAATATCATTTGCATATCATTATCTTTTCTGTGGGATCAGACCAGACAAGCTGGACTTTGGTTCCCGAGGGCAAGAGTGAGCCTTGGGTCCATGATCCTGGCACCAGTTTACAGTTTAGTTGGTGATCAATATTGTTCAGTTCACCTGTCAGTGGTTATAATGTTATGGCTGATCGGTGTACAGTATGTATACACCACGGGCAATTTGGGAATGCTAATTAATCTAATCTGCATGTCTTTGGACTGTTGGAGGAAACCAGAGTACACAGAGGAAACCCACCATCCACGGGGAGAAAACGTAAACTACACACACACAGACCGGAGGCAGAATTTAAACCCTGAATATATTAAAAAATATAGTAAATATGAATGTTCAGCAGCTTTTAAAAATCTATATTATTTGATAACCTATTCGTTAATTCGACAGCTTGTAGGTGGTCTAGGTATTGATTTTATGACTTAATTTGCTTTGATGTTGTAGAGTTTATAATACGTTTTTAAATTATTAGTCTATAGATGTTTACATTTTATGGTATCTGCATCAAAAACTGATTTATACAATTCATTATTCCCAGGTATTGTGCATTCAGAAGGCGTTGCTCTTAAACCCATTCCTCATTCCTCTTTCACAAAACACACAGACACAGCAGACGTACACCTAAAAATAATTTTATTGACAAGAAAGAGAGTTGATTCTCCCTGTGTAACATCTCAGGCCCTTTACAAGGCAATTAAGAAATCATGCTAAGGCTGTGGAAAGTAAAGAAAGTAACATATGACCGGACGTTGTGCGGGTCCCACCGAACAGGCAGGTAGAAAAATCCGATTGACCTTCATCAAGGCTAAAGTTGACCTTCACCTGATCTAAGTTTCTACCTCAGAGCGATCCCTTTCCAGAGCTTTGCTCTGAGAGACCAGATCTTGCTTATAACAAGCATGAAACAGGACACAATAACATTATTAGGCTTTATACCATCTGGGCGCAGCTGGTGAGCTCTTCAGACCATGTGAATGTGCAAGGACGAGCAAAAAACAAACTAAAAGGTAAAAGAAACATCACAAAAATAGATACGTATGTCAGCAGACGGAAAGGAAATGTTGATGCAACACAAGAGAGTGAAAAACGTGTACAAGGCCTCTTAGCACAAATGCCACTGTCCTTGTTGTGTGGAGCAAGTATTCTGAAAAGCAGCGCTGTTTCTAGAAAAGTCTGTCTAATTCAGTGCCATTAAAACGTCCTGTCAACAAAATCACCAGCATCAGGAGTTCAAGTTACGAGACATCACACAGTCACACAAAGTTGGCAAAAATCAAGTTATTAGACTCAAGGTTATGGTACAGTGATTTGTGAACGTGACATACGTGAACAGAGCTGATGCACAAACGCAAAAGCTCTGTACACACACACACACACACACACACACACCCTTTCCCCCAGCGTAAATAAGATCATCTTATAATAGATATAGATAAACACTCTATGAAACACACCAGTTTGCATGGATGGAACTACATGAAAACTGATGTCTGCTTGTATAATGCAAAATAACGTTACAGTATCAGTATTTGGTGACCTGACCATTGCAGCTAACATTAAGTACATCTGAACAGGCATGTTCATGATTCTGTCTCCATAGAGACGCAGCATTCCCGCTCTCCAGACACGGCAAAGCCCCAGATGCCTGCAGGAGCAGGTGACGCTTAAGCACCAGTGACTGGTTGATTCAGCCGAGGATATATTTGTGTATCCTCTAACCTAACAAGTGCTTGCTTGTTGTCCTTTCTATCCTCTGACGGAAATCTTGTTCTCCACCGCGGCCAGCATGGCGCAAAATCGCGAGTTCTCGTTTGCCAGAAGTCTGGATGGCTCGTCGAATTCCACCACCTGGATCAAAGGACAAAGATAAGAGTTGGGATTCAACCTTAAAATTGTATGTGATGTCCATAGACTTGGTTTTATCGGGAGTTGAGCTTCCTACAACCTAGGTCCTGAAGGTTACCTGGCCCTGGTTGAGCACCATGATGCGGTCGCAGCCGAGCACAGTGTGCAGTCGATGTGCGATGGTTATGGTTGTGCAGTCTTGGAAGGAGTTACGAATGGTTTCCTGGATTAGACAGTCTGTCTCCGTGTCCATAGCAGCAGTGGCCTCGTCCAAAATCAGGATCTATGTATAAGTGAAAGGAAAATACAATGACAAAACAACACATTTTTTGGGGGGGGGAACGCTTTGTCACCAGGCAAACCTAAAACCTCGTAGACTGAAATTAAGAAAATTAGTTGCTATTCCTCTACTTTCACTGAAAGGGTTTCCACTAGATTAGGAAGTATGACAAATCATGAATTTGTACTCATTCACCCACAACAAGAGCATTGAGCGAATCCCACCTTGCACTGTCTGAGCAGTGTTCTTGCTACACACAGGAGCTGCCTCTCGCCCACTGAAAAGTTCTCACCGTTCTCCACCACCTCAGACTCCAGCTTCAAGGGCAACTGAGACACCTGTACATGGGGAGGAAGAACGGAAGGATGTTGATGTAGTCGAGGAGTGGTGAGAAAACAAGAGAGGAACTGATTATGAATTTCGGGTGGGGTTTGCTTTCAGCCTGGTGACTTACACACTCCTTCATGTGAGTCCTCTCCAAAGCATCCCAGATCTGCGCCTCTGAATACTGGTTGAACGGATCGAGGTTTGATCTGTTCGGGGGGGAAACATTTACTTGGATGACACAAGCTGAGAAGTGAAAGGTAAGTAGGGAATAAAACACTCTTAGGGTCTAGTTGTTATAAGAAAATAACTAAACCATGGGATGATAGGGTGTATGATCAAAAAATTTATGTTTTCCTACTGTATAATAGCACATTGCAAAGGGTTTTATTCCTCTTATAACATTAGCAATTACTTTTATTTATTCAATAAAGAATGATGAATCATACTATTGATCAATTTATAGCTACATTTAAAGTTGTGGAACATTTGCAAAATGAGTCAGTTCCTGTTATCACTTATCACTATAGCAGCTAACTTTTTTCTTATAGCTTGTCATAATAATGAGCAATACAGCAAGCTACAGTGCTGTGAAATTTTTTTTTCCTGATTTATTCATTTATTTTTGCATATTTGTCCCGTTTGATGATCTTAATCATTTAAATGGGACAAATATGCAAAAAACCCAGTTTATAAATGATAATTTTATTTATTATGGGAAAAAAGCTGTCCACACCTGCCCTATGTGAAAACGTAATTGTCCCTAAATCTAATAATTGGTTGTGCCACCCTTGGTATAATCATTTGCAATAACTGGTAATGAGTTTTTCATGTCGCTGTGGAGGAATTTTGACCCACTCTTCTTTGCAGAATTGTTTTAATTTAGCCACATTGGAGGGTTTTTGAGCCTGTTTAAGGACCTCAATCGCATTTAAGTCTGAACGTGGACTAGGCCAATCCAAAACCTTATTTTTTTGGGCCATTTAGAGGTAGTTTCAGTGTGTCCTTCAGGATTTTCTGGTAGAGCGCAGAACTTACTTGTCCAGGTACTGTAGGTTTGGACAGTTTTTTCAGCCTTAATAAATGAAATCATCATTTAAAAACTGCATTTTGTATTTACTCTGGTTATCTTTATATTTTATCTAATGTTTTAGACAAAAAAATTTTTTTGTTTGATGATCTCAATTGTTTAAATATGACAAACATGGGGGAAAAAAAATCATGAAAAGTCCTTGGTCATGAAAATGTATAACTGCTGGAAGCGGAGACTCCTTCCATAACTGTTAAATATGTTAAGTAAATATATCTTTCCCCAAGACAAGACAACAATATGACATTAACTTTTTTGTTTTGTGAAATAACAAATCAGCTTATGATACTCAGATGATATGGCTGGTTTGACATACAAGTCCCTGTGAATGAAAGGTTACTATAGCAACAATAACATATTTAAACAGCACTGTGGTATAAATACAGTTTTAAGTACCGGGAATTGTATAAAGACTCACTAGATCCATGTGAAAAACGAGCACTGACCTGACAGTCCCGCTGAAAAGCACAGGTTCCTGTGGAATGATGGAGAGCTTGCTGCGTAAATCAGCAAGGCCAATGTCGCAGATATTAACGCCATCAATCTTGATGCTTCCACCGGAAGGCTCCACCAGCCGGAAGAGAACCATGCCTAAGGAGGACTTCCCTGATAAAGAGAAGAAACACGAGGGCGTGTGATCCTTTGCCATCATTTTATAGTAAACCTTATGTTTTGAAGATATTATTTAACCTGTTTTTGTTCAGGTCACAATGACTTTAACTTTTCTAAGCAACATTATGTGGCAATAAAACAAAGTCACCTGATGACCTGAATGACCAGAGTATCACATCTATGGAGTTACTTTTCGTGGATGCCATGAGTATACACAAGGATATAAATTGTGAGCACTGGGAGCATGAGGAATCATTTCACACATGAACTGGGAACCAAAGCTAAGCTAAAGGCAGACGAACGTCATACTAAAGTATGCCTTTGTTTCTGACCAAGCAGTGCGATTATCATGTGAATCTCTGTGTGTCTGAGATCGGTAGTCTGATAACAGCACTAACCTGAACCTGTCCGGCCCACAATCCCCACCTTCTCCTTAGGCCGGATTGTGCAGGACAGTTTCTTCAATACCAGCGGAAGATCATCTCTGTACTTCATCTCAACACTGTCAAATACAATCTCTCCCTCCTGTGGCCAGTCTGAAGGAGGGGCTTTGTTCTTCACACGCGCAGGAGCCTCCAGTGACAGAGACTGGGGAAGAGAGGGATGAGATATGATTACTGGGTTCAAACAAGTCTCGGGGATTTGTACTTTAAGAGGTATGTACAGAATATAAACAGAAACAGAATCTCAGATGAGATGATTTAACAGGGATTTGTAGGATTATAACTGTATTATTACCATTAAGATGATTGGTAAAAAAGTGTGGCATCAGTGCTTTGCTATAGGTCTATTTGATCTCTATTTGTACTGCAATGTCAAGTGTTACTACAGGCTCAATAATGTATTGGAACAAGTGCATTCATACAGTATAAACCTGTGATTTGATTTTAATGTTAGAACTGTCAAAGCTGCTGTTACAGAAAACAAACCCATACCTTCTCATAATGTATTTCATATTAATGAAATGAAAACATTTCCATTTATTGTGACAGATAATGAACGTTACACTTCATTGCATGTTTCGAGTGGGAAATCGAGTTGAGACTCATAAACATATGTGACCCATACATATGTTTTCACATTTTTTCAGTTGTATTGATTTGAGTTATGCATTTGTTTTAGATTCCTAGTCTGATGAGCTCCGTTTTGGTATCCAAGTTTATTATTGGATCATGTCTGGTTGCTGAGATAAGGCCAGTGGGTTTTGATTTGGGGGAATTTTTCGAATAGTTAAATGAGAATTTTGTGACCTAGTAAGAAAGAGGGAATGCCTGAGCAAAACCGATATGTGCGACTTAATAACAGACCTGATCTGATGGGTCACATATAGTAACGTGAGATGGGTTAGTAGGCAGGGCATCCATGGGGTCAGTTAATATTAGAGAGTTCAGCAAACCCAGACCTAAAGAGGCCATGTTGGGGTCCAAATACGCATTACAGATTAACAAACATGACACTACTAGCTATGCATGAAGCATTTCATACTGTGTTTGTGAGAACAGTCTTGTACCTCGATGTAGTGGTGGATTCTCTCTACTGAGGTGAAGCGAGCTTCAGTCTCCGATGCAAGGCGGACAGTGAACTGGAACAGACCGGTCAGCTGAGGGAGACAAAGTCAGAAAATCAGCTCTCCTGCCAAACCCGTCCAATCTCGAACAAGTCCATCAATACTACAAGCTCTGTAGACCGATCCGCATTGCTTTTGCACCCACCTGAACGGCGTAGGATATCGCCAGGCCTGCATATGCAGGGGGGATCTGACCATGCATGAGGACAATCATAAGTGCTGTGATGCTGATAAGAGCGACACTGATTACATCCAGACGCACAGCAAGCCAGCGCATCGCACAGCTGAACAGGTAAAATGGGGCCTGGTTCTGATCCAGCAGCTCCCGATATCTGAGACAAAGGAAAGGAGAATTGAAATCAATCAGTGTGGTTTAGGGTTCTGTGATAGGGATCAAACATTCATTCATCTTTATTAAGCTTTGAGACAATGACCATTGTTAAAAGCGCTATATAAATGAAATTGAACCAGATGGTGGATTCAGGAACTATTATTTAGAGCCTTCAAGCCACCTAATTCCATCCAGTTGGAGAGTTGCAGAACATACTTTTCTGGAGAGCTCTCAAGTAGCACAATGGAAACGTTTTCACCCTGTTGAGAGTGAAGGGACTCTCTGGCCATGCTCTCTGGGCGAAAGGGTTGGCATACTCTCTCTTTCCTATCAATCAGACCCTATTCAATTAGTCAATCATGGGCACCTTGGGGCATCATTTATGCCGAAGAGGGCAGATAGAGCTTATGCAATATGTTCCCCTGTGCTGCCAAGAGCAACATCAAAATTGATTGATCAATCTTGAGTCTTA
The DNA here is from genome assembly GCA_030068045.1 of Platyallabes tihoni. Classification (NCBI taxonomy): domain Eukaryota; kingdom Metazoa; phylum Chordata; class Actinopteri; order Siluriformes; family Clariidae; genus Platyallabes; species Platyallabes tihoni. The sequence continues at coordinate 23,233,727 of JAQQZS010000037.1, forward strand.
CAAAGAATATGAACAAGAGAACAATATAAACCATTAAACATCAGGCATATTACCTGCAGATAAGAACAAAGTGGTAACATCTCACAGGTTTCAGACTGAGCCTTACCTTCGGAGGAACTCGTCTCCTTTGCCATAGGCCTGCACCGTGCTCAGGCCCTGGATGCTGGAGGCAATGTGGGAGAGGAAAGGTGACTGCGTGATGTTGTCTAGACGCTTGAGCTCGCGTATGAAGACCCGAGAGACGGCGTGCAACACGGTGAAGAGGATTACCAGTGGGCCAACAGCTACCAGGAACCATGGGAAGACACTGCTGATCACGCCCAGGCAGAACACCACGAGGATAACGTTCTGGATGAACATCTCTGCCTGGAACGGGAGCCGTGTGTCCACTGAGACGAGGGAAAAAAAGTGGAGACCAATGACAGAAAAACATCAAATGAGAAGAGTTCAAGAGTCCATACACATAGTTAATGATCTGAAGCATTTCCAGTGAAAACATTTCAATTTTTCTATATTCTGAGGACAGATTAAAGTTCCAGTTCAAATTGTTTTTGCATTATATTTATTTATTGCCAGGTTCTTATATACATAATGACTTCTAATCCAAACAGAGAGCTGGATAGAAAACTTTAAGCTCTGGTTCTTAAGGGTGCAACATTGGTGTTCCATTGGCTACTCAGACAAAATTGACAAAAAGAAGAAAAATACTAGATTTATACTATAGGCTGTGTATTGTATATTGTAGCTCCAGACTCGGATTCGATTCCCGTCTAGGGGTCTGTGTGCATGGAGTGTGCATGTTCTCCCCATGTTTAGTGGGTTTCCTCCACGTACTCAGGTTTCTTCACACAGTCCAATGACATGCAGATTAGGCTAATTGGTGTTCCCAAATTGTCCGTAGTTTGTGAATGTGTGTGTGAATATTGCCCGGAGATACTGTCACAGGAACAAAATGGGAATAAATCCAACAGTAATCACCACTGGCCTCCACGGTCCCTAGTTGGACTTCAAAGGTTCCTAGATGGAGACGAGAGAGATTGTATATTGTATTGTAACTTAGTCAGACTGTACCTTCATCCATGTCCTTGGAGAATCGATTGAGGATCCGTGCTGTGGGTGTGGTGTCAAAGAACTTCATAGGGCTGCGAAGAATCTTCTGGAAAAGATCGTCATGAAGCCGAGAGGAGGCACGCAGAGTTCCCTGGGACAAAAAAAGACAAGGGAGAGAAACAATCAGTATTGAATAGAGGTAATTAGAAAAGACAGACAAAAGACATACATTATATATATTCTGCGTCTAACCTAAAGCTCACCTTGACAAAGATGACTCCTCTGAGGAGCTTTAAAAAGAGCATAATGACCATGGACATGGTGTAAACAGCGGCATAGTACTGCATCAGAGGGTTGTCCCGCATGCTGTCACTCACCATCGAGCTGTTCCCCACCAACACGGTAGTGTTCTGCACATTTAAGGAGTAAAAACACAACACTGAGTCACATATAGGATATGTAATACGCCCAGTAATTACACCCAGTACCGATTACATTATGTACAGTAACACTGATGTCATATGTCAACAGGTAACTGCCCGTAGCGTATGTCCAATCCATATAACTAGCACAACCTCAATCTGAGACCCTGACAACATTTCTGCTGCATATGATGAGGATACTCTTTACAATGTCAGGCAAACCAACACCAACAACCAATGAAATATTTACATGGCCTTCTCTGATTCCACCTGCTTTTGTACATCAGCAGCATTAATTTTTTCACATGCAGGTCACAGGACAATTACCAGAGTGGTTTGAGCTGACGAGAAGGACACGTCAACTCAAATAAGCACTCTTTACAACCGTGGTGAGCAGAAAAGCATCTCAGGGAAGGGGGATACATTTTTTGTATCGTCAAGCCAATTACTGTACATGATTTTCCTAATGCGACCTCATATAAGAAGATACCCTGCCCTGGCATACTACTAAATTCTGCATATCTGGAGCACTAACAGATACACTTTGGGGACTTTTGGGATATTCATTCATTCATTCATTTTCTATACCGCTTAATCCTGTGTTCAGGGTCGCGGGGGACCTGGAGCCTATCCCA
>JAQQZS010000037.1:23239873-23252845 GCA_030068045.1 Platyallabes tihoni
CATAATACCCTGATTTATGGTTTTATATAGTTAAGCAAAACATCAAATTAAAGCGATTAGGTTTTATCCGATTAATCGGAAAAATAATCACCCAACTAATCGATTATCAAAAATAATCGTTAGTTGCAGCCCTAGTTAAATTTGTTAAATACTGCAATTACACCACCTAAAACAGAAAAAATACCAAAATTTGTACATAGAAAATACAATGTTTTTTCTTCTTTGGCACTAAAACTCACCTTTCTTCTTCATATTCCTTCCCAAACAGGATGTTGTCACGAAGTGTAGCATTAAGGATCCAGGCTTGCTGGGCCACATACGCAAAGTTTCCATCAACCGCGACACTTCCCTCTAAAAGCGTCATCTAATTGGTGGACAGAACAGTGTCTTTCTTACCCGTGCCCTGAGACTTTTTTATTGTTAACTTTATATCAAGCCTGTATGAACCAATGGTTATGACTGGCTAATAAGACAGAAGGAGTTACCTGGCCAATGATGGCAGATATAAGTGAAGTTTTTCCACTGCCAACACTTCCACAGATACCCACCAGCTTCCCCTGGTGAAAATAAAAACACGTTTACAACACACATTGGAGAGGCGCTCCCTCAGGACATTGCCTAAAACCAAATAATTCCGCACTCCTAGGAAATTCAGACCCATTAAGAGAGATTCTTTGGTTGTCCCTTTTGATGTTAAACCATATTATCTGAAAGAGTTCCAGTTGAACCTTAAATACACTTAGGATAGCGAGAACTTTCAATTATCCAACAAACTTTTAAAAGAAACTAATCAATGTCCTCTTTCGCTGGAAATGTCATCCCAATTTTTTTTTCTTGGGCTTTTGCCTTTATTCTAGCGGTCGCCAAATTTGAGTTGCAAGATCTTGCACAGGTTTTACACCAGATGCCCTTCCTGTTGCAACCCACCCAATTTCTTGGCTCTTGGGAGCAACACTCAATCTAAGAGGCCAGTATACATTTGATTGGTTGAGGTTTAGAGACTCGCTCAAGGGCCCAACAGTGGCGACCTGCCAGTGGCAAGGCTCACACCCCTGTCCAATCCTTTCGTCCAATCCCATCAGCAACACAGAGCCTCAAATGTCTAAGCCACCACGGCCTAGAAATTTCCCCTCAGTAATTTACAGATATAATTTGAACCTTTTGTATGGTGAGGTCGATACAGTGCAAGGTTCTTTGCAGCCGCTGGCTAATGGTGGGTATAGGCAAGGTGTGGTCTTCTGTTCCTGAGGTCACGTCTGTCAACAGCCGTCCTTGGTGCTCTTCCTCCACTATTCCACAATGGCTCGGATCCTCCTTCTGGTATTGTTTCTTGCGTGCTACTCTCTGACTCATTCCCACGTAGGGAGTACCTCTTGGGGTAGGCTGGGCGCTGTGCCCACCCGTCTCCCAGGCCAAGTTCGCCCCACTTAGTTCCACAGATATGTGTGGGCTCTGTGGTAGCTCACGGATAGTCTTAACCTCGGCCATCAAGAGAACACTCTGGAACATCACACAGATAAACTGAATCAGAGGATGCGAATAGAAGAACAAAGGATTGCAAGTGGTAGTACAGTGACAAGTCTCACCTTAAACCTCTCCATCGCAACAGATGCTTCAGAAAGGGACTTGACAGAGAAGGGGGTGACTTTCAAGGCAAAGGTCATGGCATTGAAGACGGTGACAACAGTAAATGCCTGGGGGAGGACAAAAGTTCAGCATTCCTACAAAACAAATCCAGTGCCTGTGTATTTATAAAAGTGAGTTAATAGACTCTACCTGAGCAGCAGTGAGGTCATAACCTAGCAGCATATGGGTGGAGAAAGTTGCCACGCTAGCAATCACCACCACGATGGGAGCAACTCCAACAGTTATGCTCTGGAAATATCCTGTTCGCTCCAGGATCTGACGTTCTTCATCTCTTATTCCTGCAAGATTACATCCAGGGTGTTATGCACTTATTGGCATTTCAGCAACTGATAAAACATTTCATCATGCACTTACTTCTGAGAACTTGTGAAAAAGCCTTCACCCAGGCGTACATCTTGATGAACTTGATGTAATTCAGGATCTCGTTCATTTTTTGAACACGCTGGTCAGTCACGGCAACACCCTTCCTCCTGAAGTAGGCTGTGAGTCTGGAGCTAAACATCTTTATGAATTGGGCAAACAGGAAGATTATGATGTAAAACTCTTCAGAAAGCCATGCTCAGGCAAAGATCGTATGCACAGCTGCTCACCATCGTAGGGTAGAAGAGGATAAATACAGCAGAGCCTAGTAGAGATGTGGGTCCAAGCACTGAGAGGTTGTAGGCCATTCCTAACACGGCCACCAGGGGGCCTCCTGCCAGCAAGCTGCCCATAGCTGCCGCCTCAAACATGCGTTGGCCGTCGCTCGAGCACATGTTGATCAGCTGGAAAAATCAGTATAGGCATGTTGGCTTTACATCTATTATGCTCAGTATTACAACTACAGATGAGTGAATAAATAATTTGGGCAGTGTTTTGGCGCATCACAAGACACCGGCACGATTGCACCGTTCTGCCTTGACGATTTGGATAGGGGCTGGGTAATCTGAGTAGAGACCCTTTCTATTAGGATGGATATCATATTCAAAACTATGGCAATAAAAACCTCCATAGTATAACAGGCCCACTGTTTTTCCTTTAATTTGTTACTCAGCTGTAACTGCAATTCTTCTTTGATTAACAGGTGTTAAAGCAAGGAATTTTATTGGCCAGGCTATTAGAAACCCATATAAGATTTTTGGATCCAATTTCCCACCATCACTAGGGGGCTCCCACATTAAGGCTACTATTCAGTAAGTCAGGGAGGGCTGAAGACTATCACGCGTTTCCTCCGACCCATGTGACGCCAGCCGACCGCATCTTTACGAACTTCTCGCTCATGCGCCTTTGGGGGTGGTGTAACACACTCGGAGGTCAGCGCTATCCATCCCTTCCGCTTGCGTGAGCTCACAGATGCCCCTGATTGGCTGTGGACTGTGATTGATGTGCTAAGTGCCTCCCATCCCACACCCGCTGAGAGAGCTCGGCCATCCATAAACCCTCGGCTGCTAGAGGCTACAGCATCACCCGGGAATAGAACTAGCGATCTCTGATAGGGCGAGCACTTTATCACTGCACCACTTAGGAGCACATAAAGCTCTCAATCTATCCTCATTATGCTTTACTCATTTTATATGACCCTGTGACCCTGGCAATGCCACTGACTTCAGCAGTGAAACATGGCATGATGGATGGGTCACCTTAAATATACAGTACCAGTCAAACGTTTTGGACACACCAGTCAAAAGCTTAGACTGCTTTTACCCTGAAAGCAAGACCAAAACTTGGAGAAGTTCGTTTAGAGTTACCAGCCACAAAAATTAACAATTAACAAACAGCACCTCAGATTAGAGCCGTTATGAAGGCTTTACAGAGCATAAGTAACAGATACATCTCACTCATCAACTGTTCAAAGAAGATTACTGCACATTTCAGGTGCCTTCAGCAATGTTTTACACTCACACTCACTCAATCATCTTCTATACCACTTTATCCTGTATTCAGGGTCGCGGGGAGCCGGAGCCTATCCCAGGAGGCTTAGGGCACAAGGCGGGTACACCCTGGACAGGGTGCCAATCCATCGCAGGGCACACACACACATACACACTCTACGGCCAATTTGGGAATGCTAATTAGCCTAACCTACATGTCTTTGGACTGTGGGAGGAAACCGGAGTACCCGGAGGAAACCCACCAAGCACGGGGAGAACACGCAAACTCCATGCACACAGAAACGGGAATCGAGCCTGGCCGGGAATCAAACCCGGACCCTGGAAGTGCAAGGAGACGGTGCTAACCACTACACCACCGTGCCGCCTATTGTCAATAAAAATCAGGAACGATCACGGAATAAGGATGTGCATCCAAACGTTTGACTTGTAGTGTATACCAACAATGCTTGATGGGCCTATTAAATTGATTGTAGCTCCAAGGTAGGTGTACATAATAAACGAGCAACTCTTCATGTTCATGACTCACCTCTCCGATAGACTTTTCGCGCAGGCTCCGGAGATGCAGGATTTTCTGGAAGGCCATGGTGAGGATGGCGCCGCGCAGGCGCGTGCCTGTGCGGTAGTTCAGTGCCCAGGTGAGGGCAAGCGACCAGGAGCGCAGAACCTCGGTGCCCAGCAAACCGAGCACCAGCAGGATGCCGTAGGGCAGATCGGGCTCACTCTTCTGAGTGTACTCCAACAAACGCCTTACCACAAAAGCCTATAGAGAAAGGGAGGACGAGCAAGGGGGCGACAGGACACAGCACGCGTGACTGAGGGCACACACGCACACGCCTCCCAGAATCAACAGTCCTACCCTTATTCTCACTTCGCATTCCTTATTCTGTCTAGTTATCGTATCCAAAGTGCACTAGATGTCTTATCGAAGTGCACCAGATGCATGGTTGAGAAATGGACTGAATGGTGTTCTAATCGTTTTAAAAGAATCAGTTAAGGTATAGCAACTTCTACTAGAAGAAATGGCAGCCATTTTTGAGATTGTGTTCTAATCGTTTACCTTAGATGGCCCTTTTCTCTACCCTTTGAAAAGAACAAGAGAGACAATGAAACAGCACCAATAGCGCTAGGTTTTTGGAAAAACAAAAGACATTGCACTGCTAATAACAACATGTTATTACAGACATCCCTTTTTGTTTGGCGGATTCAAAGGCATTTTACCTACAGTCACATCAGGCTGGGATACAGGACGGAGACGCACTTTTGTTTTAATACCTGAAAATCAATATCAGTTAAATGAAAAAAATTAGGAGCAAAGAGCATATAGGTATAGGAGACAAGAACAAGAACAGCCACTTCAGCATTGCACATACACGCATACATATCACTCATCATTTCACACACATAGGCATTCAGGAGAGCTCATCATACATACTGAGAACATTCGCCACCATTCGCATATGGTTCATCACAGCAGCAAGATTTTATTTAAAAAAAAAAGAAATTAAAAAGAAAAGAACGTGAATTTCAAAGAAGATATGACATCCATGATGCACATTCATGAAACAATAAACACATGTTCCAGGAAAACTAAATGTACAAGATGCAAAGGAAATAAATTTAAAAACTCAACAGAAAGAAAAATCGAACTTAACAAAAACAAGTTTAGGTCTTCCAATCTCTCATCGGATCAAGAGTCATTTGTAATTTGACATGATTTGCGAACTCATAATACTTGTCTTTCTGTCTACTTATATTCAGCTCAGTAGAACAGCTTGAAAAAAAAAAAAATCACCACAAATGATTTAAAAAGAAAGACCACTTGGGTCGCTGAAGGTGTCCATAGATGACGTGGTCAAAGAATTCATCGACATACAAAGAAAATCGAAATGGGGTTCATTTCCAGTATAAAAGCTTATCGGTCCATATAAGACTTTAAAAAAAAAAAAGAGAGAAAAAAAAGAAAATTAAGTAGAACACAAGTCCAGTTTTTTCCTGTTTCATCAGGATTTTGCTTCGTGTAATCAACAGTCCATTCGCACATAGCTAAATCACGGACATTCAATTACAAATGACACATTAAACAGCTTAAAGCGTAATTCATTTCCAAACCATTGACATTTTTGCTGGATCAAATCAAGAAACATTTTTTTTGGATGTGAGAGCAAAATAGAGATACGAGAACAGGGGGAGAGAGAGAGAGAGGGAGAGAGGGAGAGAGAGAACGAATGAAAGTGAGAGACAGATGGGGAAGGGGGGTAGGGGGGGGGGGGAGCATAAACTCTTGATCCAGCCCTGCATAAGGAAACGTGCCCTTACCTCGCGGGCGTCATCACGTGTTCTGTCTGCCAGTGTTCACTCCGCTGGTAAAACCGACACCCTGTGGAATCTAAAGAATAGCCTCTGTCACATGTCTCTCACATGGGGCCATAGCCACCTCTGTCCCCCGAGCAAACCCCCAAACCCAACTCGCATTCTCCCTCCATTAGCCATCTTCCCCAAAAATGTTGCCTAGGTTAAAAAGAAAAAGGGAGGGAAGGATTCCTTTAGATTGATATCCTCTTTTGTTTTTAAAAAATGAGTTAGGACTCTATCCGGAACAAAGGACAAACTGTATTTCCTGAGCAAATCTATCTAGAATGATGGAGACCGGTCGCTGCTGAGTATACTGTATAGGATAGGTCATCTAGGGTCAAATTTCGGATCAAATCTGAAGTCCTCCAGAGGGTGAGGAAGGCAGAGACTTGCCGTGTCACCATGGAGGGACAGTGACAGAAGCTCTCCTTGTAAAGCCAGTTAGCCTAGCCTCCTGACGCACCTCGAGTAAACTAGTGCTTTTGCATCAATGCCGTACAATCCGAATTTGTGACACAAAAAGCAGTAGTGGATAATGATGCAGCTTTCTTAAAATTCAAAATGTCTCTTTGGTTAGTCAGACTTCAAAGCAGAATTCATTTGTTTCAGTTCTGGGCACTCCATAACACTTACAAGGTAGTTTGGAAATATATGTGTTACAGTAAGATCTGACATGACCTCATATTATATATACATTACTGTATAAATGTGGGCTTAAAATGAATTTTAAATCCTGTAAACACTATATAAAGAAAAAAAAATGTAATACGTAAATGTAGTAATTCTCATTTTTTAAATAAACACTGATGTCTTTAAGGAAGGCATAAAATATTTCAATGTAGGAACACTTTAAGGAAATATTTTAGGTAAGATAGACTTAAATGAATCTTAAAGAATAAACATTAAGTAAAAATCACAAGAAGAAAGCAATCAATCAATGTCTCAGCTGGCTGATTGCATTGTATTAAGGGGAAAGCTTTGTACATTCCATTTTCATTTTAATGCACTTACATCAACGCAGTTCTAAATACGTCTTAGGCCATCTCAGCAAATTAGCATTTCTGAGATATACAAAAGGTCAACCTAAACATCTGATGTACTCACCAATGCCCCAGCAAGTGCTGTGAAGAACCCAGAAGTAAAATAAAACGGAATTGCCCTTGAAGTGAGTAAGCCCTCCTTAACAACATGAAACATATCTAGAGGGAAAGAAAAGTGGAAACCTTTCCAGGAATGCAATATAAAGTCATAATACGTATTCCAAGAAGTGCAAGAAACTCTTTTGGCCAGGGGGAACAATGTAAGTATGATTTGTTTTTGTTTGTTTTTTGTCTTTAAAATCCTACAAAGAAAGAAACCTGTGATGGAACTAAGAAACTTCAGAATCAGACATGGTTAAAAAAAAAAAAAAAGAAGAAAACATTTACTTGCCAGTTTTGAAAGGAAAAAATAGATAGAAAATAAAGCAAATAAATAAAACAAAAGAAAAGTCTGCAAAATCTATTTAATTTTCAAGCTAATCCCAAACGTATATATCATATAACAATCCCACATGTTGGTTTTGACATAGCACTTAAAAGCACTAAATAAATAGCACTACATATAAATGAACCCATTATCATAATTGTATTTTGGCAACCACACTTAAACACAATAATGGTAACAGCTCTGGTAAATCTTATGACACAGTCCTATCATCCCTATTCACTTTCCATGCCCCGTGAAAACACTCACCTTTGTGTTTGACCAGAAGGGGCAGGCTTCGGTCAACCCCAGAGCTAATGATATATAGAAAGAGAGAGTGATAGACAGCAAAAAGAGAGCGAGAGATAGGGGGAGGGAGGGAGAGAGAGAGAGAGAGAGAGAGAGAGAGAGAGAGAGAAGAAAGAGAGAAAAGGAGAGGCAGGAGCTGAGATGGTGTTACTTACTGGGCCACAGAAGCCTGCGAGCTGAGTAAACATGAGGCACAGGATAGACAGCAGTAATCGGGTACGACAGAACAGCCAGACAGCACGATGGAGAGAGGCTTCGTCCCCTCGCTCTTTCAGCTCCTTCTCCCAAAGTCCTGCCAGCCTGCAAACACACAAAGTCATACAGTCGGTCTAAACAGCCAACGTCCTTACATTCATTTTCCACATTCTGGACGATCCAAATGATCTTAGACAGGTTATGGTTCTTCTTTAACCATTTGTGTTCACCATAAGACCTTCGATGACTTTCAAGGGCTTCACAAATTTGCAGGAGTGTCTGGTGTTTCCCAGGAGTTGGCTGAAAGTCTTCCGATCTTCTGCATTCATGTGGACATCTGGAAAGTTCAATCCAACACTGTGGAGAGGATCAGGAAACATCGCCCCATAGGCCTGCACTACCCTGCTCATTTCATCAAGAATACAGACACGGACCTGGTGGGACCCCTTCCAAAGTCAGCCATCATCATAATTGATGATGAAAACAGGGACATGCTGTGCTCCAACATTGGCATTACACAACTGCTGCTGTAACAAATAAAACGGAATTGCCCTTGAAGTGAGTAAGCCCTCCTTAACAACATGAAACATATCTAGAGGGAAAGAAAAGTGGAAACCTTTCCAGGAATGCAATATAAAGTCATAATACGTATTCCAAGAAGTGCAAGAAACTCTTTTGGCCAGGGGGAACAATGTAAGTATGATTTGTTTTTGTTTGTTTTTTGTCTTTAAAATCCTACAAAGAAAGAAACCTGTGACAAATCATCAAAATACCACTGGGCATGATATTGCGTGAATGCCCTTATAGAGCCCCCAGAGAACGCCAGCAAGCTATAGAAGAGGAAGTGGCCCAAATCCCGCAAGCTGGCGTTATCAAAGAAACTTCTAGACCCAAGGTGCCAGCAGTTTGACTTTCACCCCTCAATCACTTATCAGTTCGTGAAAGTTACCCTTTAACAAAAATCGAGCATTGACTGCCAGAGGAGAGGCCAGTTCACCTGACCTGACGAAAGGTTTTTGGCAGCTAACACTAAGTGATGAAGCAAAGCCAAAATCAGTGTTTCGCATAACCACCAGACACTGAGTTTTCCCCTCGTCAAAAATCTAAAGAATGTTGAACATTGTTATGGAGCACCTATCACTTTGCAGCAGCACACTTGGATAACTTGAATCGGCATTCAATCCCAAAAATGGAATAAACAAATTTGTAACCTCACAAAGGTCCTACAGGTGCTCCACTGGCCTTGGCTCACAGACAGACTCTCACACCGTGAGAATCTTATCTGGGACTGACCCAGACACAGCTGTTGGGCTTATTGCATTACCCACAGCTTGCTAAACTCACAAGGAATATAAAAAAAAAGAAAGAAGTTGAGGGTATCTGGGAATACACTTGGCTCACCACCAATAAACAAGCACATGCTTTTTGGAAGTTGGCTGGCTTTTAAAAACTTGTCTCATGCATGAATTCTTCTCTGTAGCATTTCCTAGTTCAGACCTGACCAGATAGGGTGGGTAAGATTAAACCAGACTGTAGATGCAGCATTCCACATCCTAAAGATGTGCCTTAACATCTCCCCATTGCTCCACAAGCCAAACCACAGCATGCCTGAGTGCAATCCTATCCCAAGAACTGCCAAAAATGTTCATTTACACAGAAAGAAAAATCTCACCACTAGAAACATGGGCAGATGAAAAACTTTGCTTTTACCTGGCAGGATAGTGATTTACATTAATGACTGATGAGATGCCCTTGCAGTGAATGGCAAAGAAACAAATCCTAGAATAACCAGTTGGTTTCTCTCTTTAAGGCTTCTCATTAGGATGAGGCAACTTGCCAAATTGTTCTGAGCTTCCAGGAAGGATATAGTACAATACCTCAAATAAACACTCATTACAACTGTGGTGAGAAGAAGAGCATCTCAGGACATACGAAACCTTCAATCAAACCTTTGGGGATGATGGGCTACATTAGCAGAAGAGCAAATTAGGTGCTACTCCTGTCAGGCAAGAACAGAAAACTGAGGCAATCACAGTCACATACACAGAAACTGAAGAGCTTAAGACTGAAAAAAGGATCAGTGATCTTTAACAGTCTAGACTGGGTAAGCCAGTGCCCATGAACACCTCAGGCAACACAGTTGTGTGGTCTTCTGCTGCTGTAGCCCATCTAAAGGTTTAAGGTTTTGTTCATAATGAGATGCTTTTCTGCAGATCTAAAAAGTGATTATATGCCTTCCTATATCCTGCCTGGCAGCTCAAACCAATATTTAACCAACAATCAGGCCATGATTAAAGTTGCAAAGATCGCACTTTGGTCCCTATTCTAAATGCAATGGAAAAAAATATAAATACATAAAATTATGTGTGGGTCGAGTAACGAGGGGCCTGTCAAGCTTTAAGTCTAGCAACACCAATGGGTTTAATTCCTCACCCAGGTCTTTTCAACCAGTTCTTCAGAGAACTACCCTTCTCCAGTCCTTTCCTCATTGTGGTGTTTTATCAACAGAATTAGTCCCAATGCCAAGCTTCAGGCCATTATAGAGACAGCAGAAACAACATTTCATAATGGTGTCCCACTGGGAACCCAGTTAAACTCTGATGTATGCAAAGCTGTCTAGACACATTAATATCATGATGAGCCTCATTGTTTCAAGACTAAGAAACTCTGATCAAGAGTTAGCCTAATGTATACAGAGTAAAGATTCACAGGGATTTATACCGACCGTTTGCTGTTGGTCTCACAGTTCTCCCATCGTGATACAGCCCAAATGTCCTCCAGCAGGAGCTGGCCCTTCGCGTGGGCCATTTTGGCCAGCGGCGTGAGCCAGCTGAAAGTCATAAAGGAGAAGAGGCCGGCATTGTCCACAGGGTGCTCATGTCTGGAACACAGATTGTGAAGATATTTAATGCCCATGAAACAAGTTATTTCCTTTTAACTGCTACCTCTCTATTTTCTCTTTTCAAGTTATAATATATATTTTATATATAATTTTTTTTTTGATTCTTTAGTGTGGCGATTCACATAGACACACTGACTCCAAATTCGATTAAAAAAATATATATATATTTTAACGTTTATAATAGAGAAGAAGCGGTCAATTGGCCAGTGACGGCTAATCAGAGTCGGCTGGGTTTCAGTTCTTTTTCTGGGGGGATTTTTTTCCTGATTTTCTCCCTAATTTAGTAGTGTCCAATTCCTCCCCGTCACTAGGGGGCTCCCACATTAATGCTACTACTACCACTCAGTCGGGAGGGCCGAAGACTATCACGTTTTTCCTCCGAACCACGTGACGCCAGCCGACCGCATTTTTTCGAACTGCTCGCTCACGCACCGTTGGGGGCGGCGTAACACACTCGGAGGACAGCGCTATCCGCTCCTTCCGCTTGCGCAAGCTCACAGATGCCCCTGAGTGGCTGTAGAGCTGCGATTAATGTGGCCAATCAGCTCTCTCTCGACCTCCGGCTGCGAGAGGTTACAGCATCACCTGGGAACCGACCCAGTGATCTCCGGATGATAGGGCGAGCACTTTACCACTGCGCCACTCGGAGGCCTCGGCTGGGTTTCAGTTTGACCGGCCCTCACCGGTGATCGGCCGATCAATTAGAAAAGATGCGGTCAGCTGGTGTCCCGTGGTTCGAACGAAACACATGATAGTCTTCGGCCCTCCCGACTGAGTGGTAGTAGTAGCATTAATGTGGAGCCCCCTAGTGACGGGGAGGAATCGGACACGACTAAATTAGGGAGAAAATCTGGAAAAAATCCCCCCCAAAAAAAAAAGAAAGAATAATTATGGCAAATGACTGAGATACGTGCTGCTCCGTAAAAATGTAGCTTTTCTGTTCAATTTAATTAAGTTTAACAAGTTAACTGTTAAACGTTAGTTTGTATTGTTTAAATGCTGCAGTGAGAAAACTAATGTTAAAGAATGAGCCATATATAAAGATTTAAAATTGTAACAAAATCAGGGAAATTTTAATATCGAACCAGGATATTTATAAGACAGTGATAGTTTGTGAATCGCAATTTTAATCGAATCGGCACCTAGATGATAATATTGTATCGGGAGGTGATTGATGATTCCCATCCCTATTAAACAATACTAAGGACTGAAGAGTTTTAAATTAATTAATGGGAAATCTCCCTGTGTTACTATAGAAACAATAACATATTGGAACAAACGCATTAATAGAAATCATGCCTTACAGCCAGCTTAATCAGTCGATTAATGAACAGCCTCCAATAAATCAGAAGTGAGAATTTAACAGCACTGTGCTGCAATGCAAAAATGACATTCATGCACGTAGCAGCAAAATGAGGAAACTGTTGGGTTCTTGGGTATCGAGTTGCAGGTTGACCTTCCTAATAGTGACACTCGCGGGGCTTACTTGCTGGTGGAGCGGAAGGGCTTAAGGACACCGACGCTGTGGTGGTACTTGCTTCGGCCTCCCTCCTCGTCCAGTTCTTTAGCGTGAGCGATGCTGCCTCCGTCCAGCGGGAACCCGCCTTCGGCCCGGCCTGCTGTCTCCAGACCATCCTGACACACACGAAAACAGGGAGGAGTGAGTCAGCATTTTTTCTTCTGCTTCAGAAAAGAGTATCATTGCACTAACTGAACAAAGCAAATAAAGAAAAAGGAAGTGAACAAGCGTCTGTAAGCAAGTGACAGGTCATATGTTAAAAGCACGTAAGAACATGACTTGGTTCTTCTAAGGAAACAGCTCACATGGCAGAAACTGTATGTTTAGTCACAAACACTTTTCAGACAAAGGTTCATGAATTTTCATCACACACACACACACACACACACACACACACACACTTCCAGTGCAAGTTTGGTTTAATCGTTTAATATACCGTCAACAATTAATTATTGTTATTCTTTATTCCGTTTTTCATTTGGCCAAAAATAAAATGAACAATTTTGCAATTAGCTCAAATTTAACACACATGTATCGATACTTGTTGAATCTGCATGTCACTCAAATCACTACACAGTGTAAAATTGTATGTACATTAGAAGTGGCATGGATCATTTGTAGAATTCAAATGAATTCCACTTTAAAACAGACCGCTCGGAAATTAGAACGTAAATGGCGTCAAACTAAATTGTTAGTATTTCAAATAACATGGA
>JAQQZS010000037.1:23275072-23293596 GCA_030068045.1 Platyallabes tihoni
AAAATGATTCAGTGCACCCCCCCCCCCCACCCCACCCCACCCCAAAAAAAAAGCTCCATACATTGTACTTCTGAGGCACATGATCTTCAAGTTTAGAAAAAGTTGCAGGAAATATTTACACATTTATACTCCATGTCCACCAAGACATGTTTTTCGTCTAGTCCTTTAGATTTAACCCGAAGCTACCAGTTTATCACTGTGCAAACTGCATGTGTAAGGGTGCTTTCACATACAGTGGTCACTCTGTCTCAGTGGAACCCTTTTGTGTTCTCCTACCCAGGGTGGTTCTTGGAGCAGTCGCATCTAAGCGATGCAATCTCAGTCAGGAAATCTCTAGTCTAGTCAGGAAAGCAATTTAGCTCCAGATTGACCAAACTGCACAATGTCATTCCAACATGCCATGTGTTTTGCGTCCACTTTATTATTATTTTTGGCCATCTGTAGATACTCTGTCCAACCAAAAAACTTTCTTATATTTTATTGGACCACAGTTTGCTTAGAGTACAGCCTTGGCATCACTTTCATTGTTAAGCTTATGCAAAGTCTTATGCACAGAACGTTTATGGATAATTGTAGAGTCGAACCACAGCGTAAAGTTTTCTCCAGATTCTTAATATGGTTAAGGCCTAGACTCTGTGGTGACCAGTCCATCTGAGAAATGTCCTGTCTGAACCACTCTTTTTCACAATTTGAGCTGATGAAACCTGGCATGGTCATCTTGAAATAAGCATTTTTCATCAAGGAAGGAAAAAATGGGGAGAACCTGGTAAATCAGTACGTTCAGGTCTTTGGCTCACTTAGATTTTTTTTGTGGACATAACATTGCTGAACCTAGACCTGACCAACAGAAGTGGTAACGCTGCCCCCACAGGCTGGTACGGTAGGCACTAGGCATGATTGGTGCAACACTTTATCTACCTCTCCACTCTGAAACAGGGTAAATCTGGAATTGAGACCACATGACCTTTTCCCCCATTGCTCCACACTATCCTTTATGCTCCCTAGCCAGAGTGGCCTCACTGAGAAATGACTTACTTAAGGCTACACAGCTGTTTAGTGCCAATCCCTTAAGTCCCAATCTTCACAATGTGTGAGTAGAAATGATCTCTTTATTAACATGGCTGTGAATCCTTTCCTTCCAGATTTTAGTAATGTTTCACAGTTCTTAACCCAAGTTTAGTAGTTTCAGCAATTGCCTTAGTTGTTTTCTTTGCTTGATGCAGGCCAATAACTTGACCCATCTGAAACACAATAACAACATCTTTGCCACGGCCACAGGATTAGTTCTGAAATGGTTGCTTGAAAAATGAGAAGCTATTTACTGCTCAGTTAGTTTTATATACCTTGCTGCCTGCTGAACCTGCAGTAAATATCCAAAGGAAGTCTCTTAACTTATTTGCTTAGTTAAATCCAGGTCACTTTTATTTATTTATTTATTTTTTGCTGGTGTATGAGCTCTTGCAGTGTAAAATAAGGTCTGGACATATGGGCCACCAAACAAGAATATACTTTAGCTGTCTTTTATATATTTATTTTCTACATTGTGTTAGTTTTTCTATTATTAAAATCACTAGACAAAAACCTATACTGAAGCCAAACCAAATAGCAAGCTAAGTTTTACCTTGATTTGGATTAACAAATGTAAAAGCATCCATGGTCACTCACTTGCCTAAAATGTAAAAAATATTCGTAAAAGACTAAGAAAAAAAAACAACTGTCATCAATGTCATACTACATGAAGAAGTTTGAGGTTGGAACATGATTTATATTTGCTTAAAAGTTTTAAATAAAAGAATGCACCCTGAACAGTTTCCTTCGAGGTGTGTGTGTGACTTAAATCTTGTGCTTGATGCTAACTGGTAGCTGTAAACTAATGTGCAAACTAATGTGGTACATGTGTTCCCGAGTGGCACGTGGTCGTCTGTAGCCGGGAGCCAGCGGAGCTAAGCTCTGGGTGCTCCGTCAATCATTAGACACACTAGACAGTCTTGTACTTTTCTAATCAGAACGAACAGAATAAAAAGATAGCTGGTTTCATGTGTTTTGGAGAAAGCACATGTTAGGCCTTTACCTCCCTGGTATGTGATGCCTGTCATGATTGCGTGTTTGCATGTGACCAAATTGGGGAGTAAATGATTGGTGCTCTGGTGGTGCGGGTGAGATAGCATGGTAAGTATCTCGCATCTAACAAATGAGCATTGTTTACAGTTTCTACAGAGAAAAGGGTTCATATTTGTCTTAAATTATATAGATATTTTTTAATTGGCTTATACAGTAGTTGGCCAGGCCAAAAGTCTTGCCCATAATGTGCTTTTTTTTTTTTTTTTTTTTTTAATCATCCTGTTCCAGATTTAGTTCTCCCCTTGATGTTTTAATAACCTCCACTCTTTACTTCTGGGAAGCTTTTGCTGTAATTTTTCAGTCTTGTTATAACGATTTGCCGAAGCAGCCGCAGAGGGTGAGTGAGGTTGGGTGGGGAGACCTGGTGGATAGTTGGAGTTCCAGTTTAACCCTGTTAACGGTTGGGGTTGAGGTCAGGGCTCTTGTTCAGGATATTTGATTTGAGCTCTTCCACTCCAAACTTGGCACACCGTGGACCTCGGAGTTTGGGGCTCTAAAAGGAGATATCAGTGTGTAATCTGTGCTTCCACTGTGTTTGTGGCCCCGGATGTGGATGTGATATCTCTTAGATATCCAACCCTAATCCAATTTTTTTTATTTTTTTTTTTTGGTCTTTTAAACTCCATCTATGGAACCTGCTGTCCTCCAGTTTGAATGGAAACAGCAAAAGGACAGAATAGATATACACTCATTGCTTAGGTGGTTTAATAATAATAATATTAATAAAACAAAATACATCAACAGTGTAACGGTGTAGTCGTAACTGCAGGCTTTGAATTTTATGTCTGATCTGCAGCATTAATTGAGTTAATTAATAGTCCTATTAATAATAATTTAAAAAAAAAGAGAAATTTAAGAAACCATTATGTTATAGCGTTATCAAGTGGTGCATTTCAACCTTAATGTTTGTTCAAACTTAACCGTGATATTTGACTGTCTTTAGATGCTCCACTAGCAACCACTTTTGACTGATAAATAAAAAGCAATAGCTGATTAGTATTAGGACATATCATAAATTCTGACTTGTATCACAATATGAATATATTTTAACATTTATATAGACAACCATTCTTTAATTCATCTAAATCATAGTTCAGCTTTGTATTGAATTATTAATCTGTTAAAAATAATGTACTCTGTGTTATTCCACATGCATAATTCCTGTAACTTCATCACCATCAATTTGACATAAATATGAATATCACCTGGGCTGGCTTCACTGATTTTTCTTAAGGTTTAAAGAAACCTATTTATTTATTGCATTTTCATGTTTTTATTATTTTTTTTATGGGCACTTGCATATAGAAATGCCTGTTCTAATTTTTATATATAAAGTTTGGTGGTCATGCATCATTCAGCCATCCACAAATAGTAAACAGACATTACATTAAACTCAGTGTAATTCATTTTTTCATGTTTTTTTTTTCTCTCCCCTTAATGCATACATTGTGTAATTCACAATTCTTTTTATGCCCTCTTACAATTCCTGTGCCGGTTTCACTGAAATATTATACAGCTACGTATACTGTACCTAAAAGTATGCTTTTTAAACAAGTATGTGTCAGGATAAATGGCATATTAAAAAAAAAAAAAAAAAAAAAAGCCTGGTGAAAAACGGGACCTTTTTTTGTTTTTAAAGAAGCATATATTATCTTTATGACTCTTAGTCTTGTCTGTTTTTACCCTCCTAATCCTGGATATGCATGTTTGGCAAATTACAAAGTTGATTTTTTTCTTTTCTAATAAAACTGGTTGATAAACAAAAAGATTTGTTGAATTATTGGGCTGTAATTTTGTGTCTGACAGACTGCCTTTGCGTGTGTGTGTCTGTGTGTGGAAGAGAGGATTGGATTTCTCTAAATAAATCTCCTTCCCTTTTAAAAAAAAACAACAAAAATGATTAGTTTATTATTTATTTTGGAGTTTATCTTTTAGAAAAACTACGAGAAGAAATCTTTTAGCCTGATGCTTTTAGTAAGATAGAAAACAGTATAAAAGTATAAAAGTCCAGATTGAGGCCATGCCTACATTCCTGATTTAATTTTTTTTTTTTTATGAAACAGCCCTCATTTATTTTGTATGCAAATACTAGATAGTAATATATTGTTTTCTGATTATAGGTTCGTCTTGATTTGCAGCTTTAAACCATTTTGTACTTGTCTTATGAAATTGTGTGCATTTGCTTTTTCAGCCTAAAGTCTTATTCTAAAGTATGAACCGTATTACATCACGTCTCAGTGCTGTGAAATGACTTCTTTTAGATCGTATCGTCACAAATTCAGGATTTTTATAGATAATGTATAGCCACTACAAAGCTTTAAGTTTCCGTTGAACTTTTTAAGTACCAGTTTTTTTCAAAAGGTTGAATTGTATACTGACAAAACTGCATCCTGGGTGTATTATGACAATCATTCAAGCTCCTTCCTTTTTGTTTTGTCTCCTGTCTTGCTCTTCCTTGCTCTCAGACATCAGGTGGCATTCTTGTCCCAGTTCCCACTTTATTGCTGTTGCACGTTGTGGCAGAATGAAAAATGGAAGTGGGTTACCTGTTTAAATTGCTAGTACCCTGCTTCTGTGAGCATAGCCATATAAATGATCCAGAGCTCAAGGCGTCCTGACGTTACATTTTATCGTCTCAAGACGTGCAAAATAGCCGTACTGTTATTCGAGAGGTTTAAGCTCATCCCAGGGCACCAATCCTCCATTATATTCATTTTATTTTTTTCACTTTCAACAACATAGGGAAATTTTTTTAGCAAAACCGATGCAAGCTTTTTCACAGGCTGTGTGTCATGATCATGGGGATTTGTATGAATTTCACATTGTTGATCTTAAAGGAAATGTGTGTATGTGTTATTGTGCTAGAGTGTATGTGATGACGATATGACCATTCTTTTTCTTTTTTCGCTCAAGCAGAATCGTGCTTTAATAACATCGGTTTTGAAATCTGTCCACAGATCAAGGCAAAAAACTACGACAAGGTTGAAAAGGTAAGCCTCAAAGACGGTTTAACTGGTTGTGCCATCCTTGGCAGCACCAACTGCAATCAAGTGCTTTTGATAAATCAGTCTCAGTCAGTCTTTCATATCGCTGTGGAGGAATTTTGGCCCACTCTTCTTTGCAGAATTGTTTTATTTCGGCCACTATCGAAGGTTTTTGAGCATGTGCGGCCTGTTTAAGGTCGTCTCAATCGGATTTAAGTCCGGAATTTGACTAGGCCACAAATTTCTAATTACAATTTTTTTTTTAGCTTTCTAGAGGTGGCCTTGCTGGCGTGTTTCAGATTATTGTCCTGCCAATTATAACCCATGTGCACTTGAGCTTGAGGTCATGAACTGATGTCCAGACACTCATAAAAATGATTTAAAATGGCATTTTGTATTCACACAGGTTATCTTTTTGTAATATTAAAATTTGTTTGATGATATAAATCATTTTACTGTGACAAATATGTGAGAAAAAAAATGCATATATAATTTTTAAATAATGGAAGGGGCAAATACTTTTTCACGGCACTTTATTATGCAGAATAAAACATTCTCGCTTTTTTTTTCTTTTTTTTCCCCTCTATATTTTTTTGTTGGCCACGGCTTTAACAAACCAATTAGATTTCCCCTCTAATGTGACCTCATATAAGATCATCTCCTTCTATGGCTTGTAGCTGAACGCTGCTATTCATTAGGGGCGTGGCTCAGCCACAGGTCATTTTGCATAGACACTGAAACGGTGCATTTCAAGGAGGAGTTCAAGGTTTGAAGAAATTTAAAAGCATTATTGGGTGTTTCAGCTGGTGAAACTTTAGAGGAGTTCTGATACCTGTGTTAAATTATTAAAGAAATAGAATATGAGAGAAAAAAAATCAGCAAATGAGTACAAAAGTAACCTTTGCCTTATTTGCTGCCACATACTGTATATTATATTTCGAAATGAGGCAAAAGTGGGACACTATTTAAAAAAAATCCTTCAAGAAGCCTGAATCTGTTTGCTAATATAACTTGAATGCTTTGGCATTGGGAGGTGATCTGTCTGCGTGGCGCACAAACATTTGAATTTATCTTGCATTTCAAGTCATAACCAAAAAAATAAAATAAAAATAGGGAAGTAAATGTTCTGGGACGCGCTGTTATGAGAAAGCGATCCAGAGCTGTTTTTTGTCATGGCAGGTACCAGCTCAAAGTGAATTATTTCCCTATATTTTATTCGTCTTATGCCACCATCATTTGGCAGTGATTAAAATTGTTTATTTATTACCGAACATCATAGGTTTACAAGGATGTTTGCTTTTATGGAACCTCTGTGAGATAAGCTTGTTCCAGTTATTACTGCTATAAACATTTGTCCATTCACTAACCTCTGGATTTACTTCCTTTTTTTTAAGGTAGGGACAAGTCATACAATCGATTATCTTTATGTTCAAGTATTTCATCATTTTCATTTTCAAGTATATGTGGATATTATGATGTTCTGTGGGGTAGGCTGCAAGGCCCCGTGACCCCATGTAGAATATGTGGTATGAATGATTGACAGATGAATTAATATTATTATTACAGTTGTCATATGAATGAGGATGAGGAGTTACTAAAAGAAAGATAACGTATTAAACGGTGTGTCATCCCAATGCTTATAAGATGTTTATGGTTAAAACATTAACACAGACAAGTTACAGTAATCAAATGTATTAAAGAATGAATTTAATTGTCTGATCGAAAAAAGGGGGGAGAAAGTTTGGGTACGAGTCCAAAGTGCATGTTACAAGAAACTGGGTTGTTTGGTGAAGCTGAAAGGGAAGGTTTGTCCATGCCTTCTTGTTTAATGTCTTTTTCAAAGAACATAAAATAATAGAACATAGAGTACTGTGCATAAATCTTGAGTCGCCCTCACTTCTTCATATTAAATGAAATGAAGTAGGTTTAAATGAACTTGCCTTGTTCATGTCACAACCTCAGCAGCATCCTCATTTCCCCTCTCTTCATCACCAGGCCTGATCATCTGCACCTGTTTCTCACTGGTTCATGTCCTACGTTAGCTGGTTTATAGGTCACTGTGTGGCTTAACAAACAAGAACATTCCACTCAAACTGGTCAGGTACAGGCACTGGACAGAAAATGAGAGGCAGAAGGTCCTTCAGGAAGCCTACAGAACTATTATTCCTCAGGACTACATAAAAAAAAAAAATACAAGAAAAACTGCAAATCATCACTAGATCTTCCTTCTGATTCACACGATTTATTAAACCTCATCACTTATCTAGTAAAGAAATGGATAAATATTTTATGATCATCTCATGTACAAACTCTGAAGATGGATTTGGAAAAAGTGGCTAATCTTCTTTCTTTGGAACAACTTACAGAACAAATCTGAATGAGTCGGATCCCTTTGTGGGATTTAATTGAACCATCAAGACCCAAGTCCTGACCTTTTTAAAAAAAACTTCCTTTTTCTTTCACCGGACTGTTCTGCCCTTGTCACTTTTTACTAATATAATAATATTACTAATATAAAATATTATACTAATAATAATTTCTTAATTATTTGTCACATGTACTACAGATTAAATTACTTTTTTTATCACATATCCAGAGCGGATAGGGTTAAGGCCTTGCTCAACGACTTAACAGTGGCAACTTGCCAGTGCTGGGGTTTGAACCCTAAACCTTCCGATCAGAAACCCAGTGCCTTAACCGATTGAGCCAGTGCTGTATATTGCTTAATGTGTGTAAATGTTTGGTGTGTGTGTCAACTGTATATTGATCTGGCTATCTGTTGTTTTTTTGGGTGGGTTAATAAGAAATCAATAAATGTTTGGAAGCAAAATATTAAAAAAAAAAAAAAAAAAAATGGTGAAAGGCGACTCGAGACTTGTGCACCGTATAGTACTTTTTGAAAATGATTATAAAATTTTGAAGAAGAGAAAAAAAAAAAGTAATAGTCTTAGGATTTGGGTGATTTAAGTGCTTGACCCACTTAATGCCGTGACAACCCTGAGTTAAAGGTGACCCGGTTTTCCTTTTTTCCTTTTCTTGCTCAGTTGTTTCAGAGATGCCTCATGAAGGTTCTACATATCGACCTGTGGAAATGTTACCTTTCATACGTACGAGAGACGAAGGGGAAGCTGCCCAGCTACAAGTATGTGATTTCTGTGTCATATGCTGAAACGGAATGCAAAAGGACACAGGACATGTCCTTTTTTTTTGTTTTGTTTTAAAGCTTACTGACAATCTATAGCGGTGTACAGTATATGGATCCTAATCACTGTGTACGTTTATCAGGGAAAAGATGGCGCAGGCATATGATTTTGCCCTGGACAAAATCGGTATGGAGATCATGTCATACCAGGTGAGTGTCTCTCCAGGTGCCGAGTGTTGATTTAAAAAAAAATATTTTTTCTGTATCACTGATGTCGTACTATGTTTGGCTGTCTCTGCAGATTTGGGTGGACTACATTAACTTTCTCAAAGGAGTGTAAGTACGCTACACTTTAGAGAAACCTCTTTTGCTTCATTATTATAAATGTTTTGTTGTTGTTCAGCACGGTTTGATCTCTCTGGTCTGTATTATAGTGAGGCTGTTGGCTCGTACGCGGAGAACCAGCGGATCACGGCTGTGCGGCGGGTATATCAGAGAGGCTGCGTCAATCCCATGATCAACATCGAGCAGCTGTGGAGAGATTACAGCAAATATGAGGAGGTGAGAGGTCGTTAGTGAAGGAACGTGTATCGGGGTCAGTATCGAAGTGTATCATACTGTAGATCCGATCTTGTGATATAATGCATGAATAGATATGAATTTTTATCAGTTTTATTTAATAATACATTCAGCTTCTATGCATACAGGCGGCACAGTGTTGTAGCGGTTAGCACTGTCGCCTTGCACCTCCAGGGTCCGGGTTCGAATCCTGCCCAGGTTTGATTCCCGTCTCTGTGTGCATGGAGTTTGCAAGTTCTCCCCGTGCTTGGTGGGTTTCCTCCCACAATTGGCGTTCCCAATATGCCAGCAGGGAGAGTGTATGTGTGGGATAGGCTCCAGTCCCCCTTGACCTTGTATACAGGATTAAGCCGTGTAGACAACGTGTTTCTATGCATGAAGATCTGTTTTCTGTGTAATGATTATATGACTGTTTGACATACTCATGTATTACTGTATGTGGTACACAGTAAACCTCTTTTGTTTTTTTTTCCCCCCACATATTAAAGGGCATTAATATTCACTTGGCCAAAAAGATGATTGAAGATCGGAGCAGAGACTACATGAACGCTCGGAGGGTCGCCAAGGTGGGCGCTTTAGCTCTAAGCACGATTTCTCAACTCCTCGTTTTCATATAACTCGGGTCACGTTATGGTTACTTGACCCGTTTTGTAGGAGTACGAAACGGTGATGAAGGGGTTGGACCGAAACGCGCCCTCTGTGCCGCCGCAAAACTCTCCTCAGGAAGCGCAGCAGGTGGAGATGTGGAAGAAGTACATCCAGTGGGAGAAGAGCAACCCGCTACGCACAGAAGACCAAACACTTATCACTAAACGAGGTGACTAGGCCGACTGTCGTAAAGCAATGTTTTATGTATCTTTGTTGGAGTGGAAAAAATGCTAAGATGAAATGCTAAAACGAAGCAGGATCGGGAAATGCCGACGTAGTTTAAACCCAACCTGGATGTCATCAAGTCAGAAAAACTGCAGTGCATAATGTAGGTCACTGAGCTGGAGCATTCAGCCTGCACTTCATGCATGATACCTGAGCAGATCAGGGTTTGCTTTAAGGTAGTCCTCAAAGTACGAACCTTTCCAAGCTTAAATGCATAGTTGAGCTCAATAAACAATACAAGTATAGTATACAGTAGTATACAATAAAATTAAAAAATGGTTGACCATCACAAAACCGTGATCTGATGATTCCACCACCATCTGAGAGACACTAGACGGTCTCTGGTGTCATTGAGCTCATGGCAGATTGTGGATAGTACTTTCAGTCAGGTGCAATACCCTGCCCTGTGATGCAGTAGGAGGAGCAGTTACAGGTTGGCTACCCTGTGAGAACTAAAGTTAAAGGTCTCAGGTAGCCATGGTGTGATATCTGACTTCATAAAGTGTTCCTGTGATTGTGTATCCTACAGTGATGTTCGCGTACGAGCAGTGCCTTTTAGTGCTCGGCCATCATCCTGACATCTGGTATGAAGCCGCCCAGTATCTGGAACAGTCCAGCAAGCTGCTGGCAGAAAAAGGGGTTTGTGCCTTACCTTTCATTTACACCATGATCAGATGTGTTTGTTGCTCTATAAAGCATTTATTCCATCTTTGTAAGTTCATGTTGCCTTTTTTGACTAAGCAGAATAACAGAACAAAAAACTAAAACTACCTTTATTTCTCTGTATAATTCACTACTACACTAATGCACTTATCCCTAGTGCTTGGATACCATCAAGGTAGGAGGTTTTCTCAGTGTGTCGGAGCCATGAACAGATGAAACGATTAATGTCTGAAACTCTGGCCTCCCAGGAACTCCCATAATGACCCAAACTTGTTGGAATGCCTTTGAGCGAGGTCAGGACTGTATGCGGGATGTGATCATATAACCTGAAAGTAGTGTTTGTGAATGATGGTGTGTCGTGCAGTTCCCACAGACAGATGCGTCTCTACTGCAAGTCGATTTTTAAGTATCGGGTATACCACTTGCTCTGTAAGAGGTTTGCACCAGTCAAAAAAACATTCAGCTAAGAGAAGAAAAATCCTACTGCGCTATGAAGTCGTCTTCTATGCCTTCATTTGACAGGCATTTCATTACAAGTGCCAGTTTGACTCGAACACCCATGTACGTTATAGGAGCTATAAACGGTCATTCCCTTACGAACCCCTTTTTCCTCTGTCTTGAAGTTAATCAAAGAAAAAGACTCATAGCTTGTCATGTTATGAAGGAACCGCAAAATGTTGAATTTTTTTTTTTTTACGTCAACTTTTTATTTTTATTTTTCATTTTTATGCCGTTCACTATTATACCAGCTGTTATAGGCAATTATTTAATGCTCTCTGACCAATCAGAATACAAACAAATTCAATAAAATACCAAATATCAATTTATTAATTCATGACCATGTAAATTTTCTAACATCATCTTTTACGACCCGCTCTGTCTTCGTAGGACATGAACAACTCCAAGCTGTTCAGCGACGAGGCTGCTAACATTTACGAGCGTGCCATTTCAACTCTACTAAAGAAAAACATGCTGCTGTATTTCTCTTTCGCCGATTACGAAGAGGTGAGGTCTTTACCTCTGAGCGCATGTCTAACCCCGTGTGATTATCTTAAGCTCCTCGAGTTTAAAAATCACTTTCGCTGTGCCGTGTGTTCCACAGAGTCGTATGAAATATGAAAAAGTGCACAGTATATACAACCGCCTCCTAGGCATAGAGGACATCGACCCAACCTTGGTGAGTGTCATTTCATCCAAAAACAACAAAAAAGAACTTTAATCGTATTAACTATTGAAAGTCGTTTCGCTTGATTTGAGAAATGCTTGTTTTGCTCAGGTTTACATCCAGTACATGAAGTTCGCCAGGAGAGCAGAAGGAATCAAGTCTGGACGTTCCATCTTTAAGAAGGCCAGGGAGGACGTCAGGACGAGACATCACGTTTATGTCACGGCTGCTCTCATGGAGTATTACTGCAGCAAGGTGACGCCTAGACTCAAGTGTGAAGCAGTTTTATATCAGAGCCAGGCGACTTCGTGAATGTGATTTATCGGAAAGTGTCGATTAATTATCTGTACCATTAGTGGGAGTGTATTGATGTGATCCATCTAATACTGCATTGTTCATAAGGATTTGTTTAGCAGATGGCAATATATTTAGTAATGTAGGTTTCCCATGCAGAGGTTTTTTCTTGGATAAGTGGGTTCTCGGTAGCAATAAAAACTGCAAATCTTCTGAAAATATGTACATATATATAGTAAGTGAGAAAATG
Organism: Platyallabes tihoni; assembly: GCA_030068045.1. Lineage (NCBI taxonomy): Eukaryota > Metazoa > Chordata > Actinopteri > Siluriformes > Clariidae > Platyallabes > Platyallabes tihoni. The sequence goes on from JAQQZS010000037.1 coordinate 23,287,144, forward strand.
AATGGACTTCTTTTGGTGACATTCTATCCATCCAACAATTTGTGACTGCAATGTCTCTTGGCTTCATATAAGACCTCAAACTTCTTACAACCTACAAACGTCCACCCAGGCATACATCCACTCATACAATCTAGAACTCCCAATTAGTCTACAGTCAGTGTAACTAGAATTATGGATGTAAACCAGTGTACCTGGAGGAAACCCATCAAGCTCAGGGAGAAGATGCAAACTCCACACACACAGACAGGAGGCCAACGTCAAACCTTCTACATTGGAGATGCAACAGTGCTGACTACCAAGCCACTCTGCTATTAGTGACTGTGTCAAAAGGTAGGGTAGGCGGGGTAGCCTAATCTCCATGTCTTTGGACTGTCTGAGGAAACCGGAGTACCCGGAGGAAACCCACTAACCACGGGGAGAACAAGCGCAGTACATGCACACACAGACCACGAGGCAGGAATCGAACCCTCGACCCTGGAGGTGTGAAGCCACAGTGCAAACCCCTACGCAACTCTGCTGCTCCATTAAAAATAATGATAATCATTTATTTATTTTTATATATATTGCATGGGTACATAGTTTACCTTCATATATAAAACTTCCTCCGGGTCAGATAAAAAAAAAACCCCCAGACATTTATTTAGAAACACCCGCTCACCTCTGGCATCACATACGTTTTATCCATGTTTTGGATTGATACTGAACACTAGAGGGCGTCTTTAATTGTAAATATCATTGTAAGTCAAGCTTGTTTATTTGACTCTGGGTTTTTCTTACAATAAATGCTAACCAGACATTTTATCGAAAGCTTCACCAAATCCTTGATGATGTGATTTTTCATTCATTCATTAGACTGGTATTATATGTAGATCATGTGGTGTACGAGTCCCTGAACATGTGATTAAAAATAATAACCTTTGAACATTTAAATCATGTTTTGAACTACAGTGGTTTTTAATGTTTAATAACACAGACTAATATTTTATCCTGAATGTCTATTCCCAGGATATGCAATAGGTCCATTGACTTTTTGGAACTGACTTGTCTTTCTTTTGTGTCTTCATCAGGACAAATCGGTGGCTTTTAAGATCTTTGAGCTTGGATTAAAGAAATACGGAGACATCCCTGAATATATCCTGGCATACATAGATTACCTCTCTCATCTCAATGGTAAGTAAGATCTATGTATTTTTCCCTTTTCTTTTCTTTTGGACACCTGTCCTCACCTTTTCCTCTGATCAGCTGCCAAACAAACGTCAACAAATATTTCTTGTCACCACTTCTACATCCTTATGGGGATGTCATAAACGTTGTCCCGTTCCATCATCCCAAAGTTCCTCTTTTGGTCTTCGCATCAGGACACAAACATCATGATTTGTTGGTCATGTGCAGTCCATGATGTTTGCTGTAAGATGTTTATTGGTTATTTTAAAGGATATGAATCTTAACCCTAATTACTCACTAGTCCGTATGTAGTTCTGCCCTTGTCGTAGTGACCCTGTTACTCATAAACATGTTTACTCGTCCAGGTTGAAGCATTTTCAGATGGTCTCTTCTCAAATCAGATGGACAATATAATTCTCCACCCGAGTGGATAGTGCAGAGATTGTGTTTGCACTGGCATAAACAAAGCCGCAACTATCTTGTCGCTAGGCAATTAAATGCATTTCTGCTTCCTCCTGAAAAATGTTCTGAAGTGAGCGTGAAGGCCAGTATGAATTCTATCAAAAGTGTCTCTGATTGTGTTCTTTTGATTTCTTTTTCTTCCCAGAGGACAACAATACGAGAGTCCTGTTTGAGAGGGTTCTCACTTCCGGAAGTCTTTCTCCTGAAAAATCAGGGTTAGCGAGCTAATCGCTTTGTGTCGTCATGAATAATGAATAACATATCAGGAATAACCGCTTATGTAAATGCATTTTAATGAACGTTAAAAGGTTTTGTGTAGTTTTAACAAGGTGTGTATGTTCGACAGGGAGATCTGGGCTCGCTTTTTAGCATTCGAGAGTAACATTGGAGACCTGGCCAGTATCCTGAAAGTGGAGCGCAGACGCTTCCTGGCTTTTAAGGAGGAGTACGAGGGCAAGGAGACGGCTCTGTTGGTGGACAGGTACAAGTTCATGGATCTGTACCCCTGCTCCACCAGCGAGCTCAAAGCGCTCGGGTACAAGGTGCGATTAAAGCCTGTTTTCCGTCTCACTGTGTTTAAGCAGCGTCATGTATACCTCATGTATAACAATGTCCATTAAGATTCTTCAGCAGGAAAAATAAAGGTTTTCAGGTATTGAGGTTATTGAGGTAATTATAAATTAAAAGCCATTGACTTTAAATGTCAAAAAAACTCCTTTTTTAAGTTTATGTCTAAAAATGACTAGAAAGTCTGACGCATGATACGTCCCCAGTTTTCATGATGGTCTATACTGGTGAACAGTTCAAGATAAGACAGTACAGAGTCTCTGCAGTCATCACTGTATAAAGTACCAGACAGACATGGTGTACTAATTTGGTCGCCAGTAGCCTGACAAGGTGCAGCACAGCATATTAAATGCACAGGGCTAAAGTATTCGTGACCTCTCTGTAGACACCATGTTTCATTAGGGTCGAATTTATAAATTTATTGTCCTGTTCTGTTTATTAGGACGTGTCCCGGGCCAAATACGCCTCTCTGATCCAAGAGGCTGTTGTCGCTCCTTCTGTCCCGACGCTGAAGGATGATGGAGATCGTAAACCCGAGTATCCCAAACCAGACACCAACCAGATGATCCCCTTCCAGCCTCGGCACCTTGCCCGTAAGGAACACCATGACCTTTTTAAATGTCCTTCCTAATGTTACTGTTCAGCCTTCTGACTAATAACACTACACAGAAGTGTTACACAAATAAACTGTTCTCGTTGTGTCTATAAAGTATTCAACGTGTAAAGTATTCAGGTTTTGATCTCCAAAGCTTATGTTTGTACTTCACTTGCTCTAGATCAAGACACAATGCAAGTTTCTTGTTCATGTCTTTATCCTGTGCTCTTCCATAATGGCTTTTTGTGTGTGTGTGTGTGTGTGTGTGTGTGTGTGTGTGTGTGTGTGGCAGCCCCTGGCCTGCACCCTGTTCCTGGTGGGGTGTTTCCTGTGCCTCCTGCTGCTGTGATCCTCATGAAGCTGCTGCCTCCTCCAAATTGTTTCACAGTGAGTGTAGTAGCCAACTATAGTGCAACAGTCAGAAAGTGATAGACTTTATTCATTAAGGTTGTGTTGAAACAGATCTGAGCATACACAGCGCTTACCTGCGACTTGTCTTTCAATACTATTTGCCATTATAAATGTGCCACAAAATAAATATTATATGAGAATTTGTATTAATGGTCCTGACGGCTGTCACGTGTCTATGGTTCGTTATAATAGTAATATCATATTTGATAATAATAAACCTATAAATTTATGTTCTAATATAATATTTGATAGAGATTATTCAAGATTCAAAGAACTTTATTAATCCCAGAGGGAAATTGCTTATGTAGTGGGGGCATTTTAGCGCATACCACCTGCACCTTTAACGACCATTGTGTTTGTTAAAACATATAATATTGATGTTCGCGGTAAGCAATCCCCGTTCCACTGATGGTAGAAGTTAAAAAATCCCAGTTTTAACCTTTCTATGGTCACCATACATCGTACTTCCTGAAGTCCAGCAGATCGATCAAATTAGTTAATTATCAAGTTAAAACTCAAGTATATCAAAGGCACGTCTTAAGTCTGTTTGATTTCGTTGTTATTGTATAAGTGTATCATCTGATCTTCAGTTCCCCATGAATGTTTTTATGGAAATCTTTCTTTCTCTCACAGGGTCCATTCGTCCAGGTGGATGAGCTGATCGAGACGTTCAGAAGATGCACTCTGCCAGAAAGTACGTACTCCAAACAGACTATAAGTTTATACTAATTTAAATGTTTTCCAAGAAACTAAATAAGGTATTGTTGGTGCGCTTGGACTACGTTCACATCACAAGCAGCGTTGCTCAATTCGGATTTTTGGTCACATCAGATTTCATGACATTTCACTTTCATCATTACAAGCAACTTTTATCTGACTCTAAGGTGGACGATTTTGCTTCATCTGGGTTAAAACGTGCAATTTTTTTTTTGCAAAAGTATGCTTGGGGATTTTGCTCTGCAGGATGACGAGCAGTTAGCGAGCTGTATTAGACGTCCAGAAGAAGGAAGGAAGATGCGCGGCTCGCTTTAGCAGCTATTGATAGCGCGCTGCTATGAAATCCCCACGCTGGCGGTACTGGCCGATGATATCGGCGCCCTACACATGTACAGAGGAAAAACGTCACATGACTTCCAATCTAACTGTTCTTATTCAAGGAGCATGACCAGATATCAGATATATATATATCTGATCTGAGACCAAGGCCTAAAAAAAATCTGATGTGTCATATTAGCGTTAATAAAATTAGGTTTGAGTCAGGTAATGTGAACATAGATAGCCTCTTAGGCGTGGTTAGGACGTTCTCGAGAAAGTTAGCTTATTTAGTTTCTTGGAAAACATTTAAATTGCTTCATTTATGGAAACGTATGAAACTACATACAAACAGTATTTAGTTTTGGAGTTTGACCATGAATGAAAGTGTTTAACAAAACAGCTAGTGCATATTTGCCATTAATGATTTATTTATTTATTTATTTTTTTCCTTGGAAGATGTGGATGTGAGAAGAATTGTTGTTGAGTGTTCAGTAATGAATTTTGATGTTGATGTCTAATGCTGGTTTGTTAGGATTTGTTTTTTTTTAATTTTGTCCCTGTTTAATGAGAATTATAGCTGAGGCCAATGGTAGCTCAGTGTTTTAGATGTTGCATTAGTCCTTGGGAGGTCATGAGTTCAAATACCGGCACAACCACAGCCCTTGAGCAAGGCCCTCAACAGATCAGTTATAAAATTCAGATTAAAAAAAAAAAAAGTCAAGTGCATCTTCCAAGTGCTATAAATGTAAAATATCAATGTTGATGTCATTAGGTACCTACAGTATGTCATAGGTTTTGGTGAAGTCTGATGTGATGGTGTTGAGGCTGTGTTGTTTGGATAGGTTTGATATTTCCATTGGTGATTGTTGATGGTGTTGGCTTGTGGAAGTTCATTTTTGATTCTCGATTGGTGTTTGGTGAAGTTTTCTGTTGGTGAACGTTGAACATTTTTATAAGATTGCTGGTGAATTTTGGTTGCTTAAGAATGTTGATCATTAACACAGGTGATGATTTTGATTAATGTATTCATCAAATTGACAGTGTATACTTGGTGATTGTTGGCTTTTTTTTTGTTTATGGAAATCGTTACTACACTTATTATTTGAGTATTTTTGTGTTTAATAAAGTGTTCGTGTTGGACGGTTAATATTATCAAGTTCTTTAGACTGTTCCTTGCATGTTCTGTTTTTTTTTTTTTTTTTGATTGCGATCTCTGTTTGAAATCAGAATATCTTGTTAGAGTAATCCTGCTATAATTAATCCTGTGCTGTAAAGTTCTCACGTCTCTCTTCGATGTCCTGTGTGTTTAGGTGTAGAAGCTGCAGTGGAGTTAATCACAGGCAGCCGTGGCGATGTTCCCGGAGAGGGAAACGGGCCCGTTGAAAACCACGCACTAAGTAACAAATCACTGAAGAGGCCTCACGCTGACTCGGATGACGAGGAAGAAAAAGGAGCTATCGCTCCTCCAGTCAATGACATCTACCGCGCAAGGCAGCAGAAGCGCATCCGATGAGTCCCAAACAAAACACTTATGCTTTTTAAGGACTCTTGTAACTGTTCCTTGTTCCACCAGTGATGGCTTCTTAGCTTCCCCCCTCCATGGATGGTCTTTACTGTCAGGCTATGTGAACACAGACACATACACGTATGTTATGTGTTGCAAACAGGAACGTGTCGCCTCCAGTTGACCTCTCGGAGGGTTTTTTTTTTTTTTGACTCATTGTGATAACTCCAACTCTTCAGATCATCTGAGTCTCATCTTTAGTCTCGATTTTTTTTGTGTGTTTTTGAAGTTTTTTTTTTTTTAAACAGTTTTATTTTTAAAACTGAGTCTCTTATAATGTACAAAGTTTTATTCTGGATGTTGATTGACACATAGTTCAGAGCTTGCCATGTGTAGTCCAGTGAAAACACCATAAACATCGTTTTGTAGTCAAATGGAAATTTCACTTCACTTCCAATAAAACAAAGTAAAGTAAATTGTCTGGTGTCAATTTTTTATTTTCAAATTAATTTAGTTCATAGTAATCCAAGTGCATTACTTTTTATTTATAACTAGCGGAAGTACCTGTCGTTGACGGGAAAACATAAAACATAAGCAACATGTTGCTTAAAGCATAAATGCAAACTTAACATTGTAGTTACAGTGGTGTGAAAAACTATTTGCCCCCTCCTGATTTCTTATTCTTTTGCATGTTTGTCACACAAAATGTTTCTGA
>JAQQZS010000037.1:23350699-23360816 GCA_030068045.1 Platyallabes tihoni
TGAGACTACTCGTTCATCTGAGTCATGTTAAAGATTCGTTCAAAAAGAACGAATCGTTCATGAACGACCCATCACTATACAGTACTATATATGGTTGTATTTGAGGTGGGAAAAATTGCCGTTGCTGTATAATCGTACAGGTGGTGTGCTCTAAACTTTTCACACATTGGCAGGCAGCACGTCATCCTGTGTGGTAGGAGTGGATTATTTGCTAAGTGTGTTTAGAATTATAACGAGATCTAAAGAAAATAAAAAATATGATTGAATCGGGATATCTATAAAATAGTTATACAGAATTGCAGAATCGCATTTCAAATAGAATCGACATCTAGGTATCAAATTTTTAAAAAAATTGGACCTAATTATATAATTAAATGAAATATGTAAATATTGTTTATATGATATTTTAGTTTGTATAAATGATTTATCATAGAAGAAAAATAGTTAGTACACATTAAACAATATACATGCATATTTCAAAAGACCTCAAATTACTGTATAAATAAATATATACTTTTTTATAAGTAAAACTAATAATATTTTGTACAATTATAATTGCAAATAATTTATTCATTCTTCATCTATACTGCTTATCCTGCACATGGTCGCAGGAAGCTGGGAACCTGTCCCAGGAGACTCTGCGCACGAGGAGGGGTACACCCGGGACAAGGTGCCAATCCATTGCAGGGTGTAAGCACGCACACACACACACACACACACACACACACTATGGGCAATTTGGGAATGCCAATAAGCATCAGCATGCCTTTGGACTGTGGGAGGAAACTGGAGTACCCAGAGTATGGTGCTTGTATTAACCCAACAGCTATTTAGATATATTTAATGCTGTTATAATTCAAATATTAAAAAGAGGCATAAATAAAAACTGTTGAAGTGTGTATACATTCGTTTTGGGCCAGGTGGGAAAAGGTTGCCATTCCTTATATCAGATGGCACGATATAAACGTTTCACACATTGGCAGGCAGCATGGCATCCGGATTGGTAGGAGTGTAGGAGGAGGTGTAATAAAATCTAAAGAAGATATTTATTAAGTTGGGATATTTGCAGAATCGCAATACAAATTAAATCAACATTTAGATATTGTGATAATATTGTATCAACTGGTCTCTGGTGATTCCCATCCCTAACAATCAATACTTATAATCAAAACTAATTTATAACTTCATACCAGTAACATTTATACTCCATATAATTATAATTGCATTTCAATAATCTGTAATAGTACATGAATATATGTTACTACTACTAATAATAATACATTTTATTTATTAAGTTCTATTATCCTTATAGGTATTGTGTCTGATTGTGGATTATTTATTAAATGTCTAAGTTTTGATCACTAATGTAAAGCACCTTGGATACAAAAATGAATCTGCTATGTAAATGAGACTACTGTTATTAAATATAATACTGTAAAGTTGTTTTAATATAAATATCTAGATACACATAGACACCAAAACAATATTTCAGTCATGCAAACTATATAAGACAAAGTAATGTACTTTATAATCCATGAAGTTGCATTAGGGTCTTGTGTGATGTGATGGTATTCAAGAAACACATTCCTTTCATTCCTTAATTTATTTAATCAATTATTTTGTCTTAAACATATACTGTATTAGCTTTCAGCAGTAAAAAAGAAAGACATAATTTTCATGTAAAAATTAAAACAAAAAACAAACAGGAATTGGGTCGACATTTTATTTCCACCAAACCACACCTTTTTATATATAAAAAACATACACCTGGATTCATCTAAATTAATAAAATGGTGCTATGATTAGTGTGGTTACATTTCACATTTACAGAAGATGAAAATTTTTTTAAGAGGTGTAGTTAACCAAACAAATAAATATTCATTCATTTTAAGCCACATCATTATTAAAATGAGAGGTAAACGAGGTAAAGCTGGTTTCGTTTTTATTTTGTTAGTGTTAATAAGAAACAACTGAGGTCTATGTGCAGTATTCACCACTTTCTTCATTAAGACGTTTCTTCACCGTTTTCCTTCATTAGAAGCCTCAATAGACACAAGCTATCAACTGCATTATAGAAAATTTGCATTTAATATGTATAACCTTAGTTTGCTTCTTTTACAGTTGTAAACTGAAATGACCTGGCCAATTAGCTACTGTATACAGCAAAGCAAAAATTGTTGAAGCAATGAAGCATTCAAATATTAGATAAATAAAGCACATAAATGGAAACTTTGTAATTTGTGTAATACTAGTATAACGACTAAACCAGCTTTATGTACGTGATTCTGAAATAAAACACTTATAGACATTTAAACACATTACAATTTCTGGTTTAAATTAAGAAGCAACCAATCCAGGTTTTTGTTTATTTGGGTTATAGTCGTAGGGTGCCTGGTCTCGACCTGCGGGAAAGACAATGTGATTAATTTCAAAATTGCCAGAGGCTAAAGAATCACTATATTAAAAGATTTAATGACATTAAATTATACATACATTTGTCTGTATATACAGTGCTGACAAAGTTTTCAGACTCTTTCAAGTTTTTCCACTTACGTTTAAGGCATTTGGCAGAAGCCCTTATCCAAAACAACGTAAAGTACATTTTATCTCATTATACATCTGAGCAGTTGAGGGTCAAGGGCTTTGGTCAAGGGCACAAAAATGGCAACTGAGCTTTGAACCTGGGACCTGCCAATCTGTAAGCCCAATGCCATTACCACTGCCACACATTTTCCACATTTTTTGCACTCAACAGGTTTTTGGAGTGAAAGACCAAAATATAAAAACTAACTGAAGTAATAAAAAATGTTTTGTTGTCAGTGTACAGAAGGATTACTGCATCTACAATGTGTATGGAAAGTTTTGTCTTTTTGACATGAATCTTCAAGCTTTGAGCATGCTTCACCCTAGGGATGGTATTTATAGTTCTTGAGCAGTATCTGGTTTCAGCAGATGTATTGTGTGGGGTTCAGACTAATTTCCCCCCATTCACAACAGAAATCTTTTATCTTTTAATCTTTACAGTTTCTCTAATATACTGTACCATCGTTTAATCAGGAGAGGCTTCTGTTTACCAGACTGATGAGATTTTGAGATGGGTCTCAACTCAGAAGACATTTGAAGCTCCAATAGACTGGCTATTGAGTTCTTGGTCTCCACATGACCAGTTTCCTGGTTATTGAGTTTTCCCAGATGGGCGGCAGAGCCCCAGTTTGTTCCATTTCACAATAACAGAGCCAACTGTGGTCCTGAAAACACCCATTGTTTTAGAAATTCCTATATACCCATGTCTTGACACAATTTGATCGTGGAGATCTACAGAGAGGTCCTTGGACTTCATAATTTGTTTCTGACCTGACATGTCCTATGAACTATAGGACCAAACAATTGAAGTCAAGTTCTAGAAACCTATCCGAGCAAATTGGATGTACATGAGCTTTACAGTGGTGCCTTGTCATATGAACGCCAGGCATTAACAAATTAAGAACTTTAAGAAGTTAAGAACCGAAATTTTTCAAGAAAATTGCCTCGGCATTCGAAGCAATTTTGGCATATAAACAAACGAACTGAACCGCGTGTGTGCACGCCGCCTAAGTTGCGTATACATCCCGAAGCTGTTCAAAGCTTATTTGAGTCAGTGGAAAGCTAAGCAAAGCGAGTTTACATATTGATTTGTGGGATTTTACTTCATTATCATGTCTTTTCTAAATGTTTTGATTGTTTTATATGCAAAAATATGATTATAGTGTTGGAAATCGGTAATATGTTTTGGGTAGCTGGAACGGATAAGCCGCATTTACATTATTTTCCATGGGAAAATGTGTTTCTCAATACAAATTTTTCACCTTTAGAACTCACCTCCAAAGGGATTTAACTTGTATGCTGAGGTACTTGAATTTGGTTTGCGTTAGCCAATGTCAAAAGTGTATCTAATGGTGATACTAAGGTCATACTAACTTTCAGCCTGGTGATTATGATGTCATATTACAAATGCATTTAACGCTACAATTAGCAAAATGTCTTAACGATGGAGTGCACTGAAAGAGTCTGTTTAGTGAAACCTAACAAAAAGCAACTGCATGTGCATGTGTGTGCAAATGTGAACATGTATATACCCAGGATATGGTGGTGGTGGAGCATCGTGTGGACCAGTTATAGCGATGGCCTGCTCGTATGAGGGGAGACCATGTGATTCCATTTCATCTGGTGAAGGAAGCGCAGGGACTGTGTGCAGAGACACCTCCTCTAGCCTCCTAATGATCACAGAGGCATTACTGCGTCTAGAACGAGTCCTGATGGGCCTGACGATGCGCGCACACACACACACACACACACACACACACACACACACACAAATATATACATGTTTAAAAAAAAAATAATAAAAAAAAATACATACACACAGACATATGCAACATACAGACTGAACCATAAGTGTTTGGGCAGAGACACGATTCTCATATTTTTGGCTCTGTACACTTCCACAATAGATTTGAAATGAAGCGATGTTCACAGGCTTAAAAGTAATTAGACAAAACCATAACTATAAATATAAAGATAATATTTAATGCTTATATTTATTTAATATTTAGACTCCCGCATGAAGTCTGCTTTGCCAGGCCTTTACTCAGCTGACCTGATCTGCTGCTTGTTTGTGGGTCTTTCTGCCTTCAGTTTTGTCTTAAGTAAGTGGAATGCATGCTCAGTTGGGTTAGTGTCAGGCGACTGATTCAGCCCTTTAAGAGCATTCAATTTCTTTGCCTTAAACAGCTCTTGGGTTTCTTCCCTCGTATGTTTCTAATAATTATCCATCTGTGTTCATTTGTGAAGATCTACATTTTTGCAGCATTTAACTAAATCTGGGCAGAAAAGGTCACTCTATACACATCAGAATTTGTTCTGCTTTTTCTAATCAGCAGTCACTCCATCAATAAACATGTTATGCCGGTCATATATGCTCATGCAATAGCGCTTCCTCCTGGATGTTCCACAGATGATGCTTCGGATCATGAGCACTTCCTTTCCTTCGCAATGTTTTCCTCTTCCAATCATTCTGGTACAAGTTAATCATGGTCTCATCTTTACAAAGAATTTTGTTCCAGGACTTTTTAACCTGATTTGTAAGTCTATTTTGATGCCTACCTCGTATATTATATTAATATGCCTGCCTTGTCCATAATGTGCTTGAATTGGCTTGATGTTGTGTAGATTTTTTAAATAAAAATAAGAAATAGAATAATAAGAAATAATAAGAAAAGAATTCTGCGATCAACTTTAATTGCCTTTCATGCTCTCCCCTCACCACTGCATTCCTTCTTTTTAAAAATAGACCAGAATGTCCTGTATGTTTTTGCTATCTCTCTGATAGGTATGTTTTTTTATGCTTCTAATGATGGGCATCATTGCATTGTAAATTGAGAGGGCTCACAAACAGATGTCAGTAATCTATGCCTAATTATTTACCATGGAAAAAATACGCACACCTGGCCATCAAACTTCTACTTACAGTTACAGTGGAACCTCGGATTGCGAGTAACGCGGTTTACGAGTGTTCCACAAGACGAGCAAAGATTTTAAATAAATTTTGACTTTGAAAACGAACAAGTCTTGGTCTACGAGTACTGAGTATCATGTATCACGCATGCGCTTCTTGTTTTGACGCCGAGCGTCATATGATCACAACTGAGCCAATGTTTTTTTTCTCTCTCTTCCGCTGCGGAATTGTGGGTAATCGTCTCCCCTGCTGGGTCTTAGTGCTCGTCTCTTACTGGTATAATCAACATCCGTGCACGCGTGTACTGTTTACTATAACACTGTGACAACGCGTGTGTGTGTGTGTGTGTGTGTGTAAAACATATTTTACTTTGTGTTTGTAAGCGCGTGTGTACAGCGCGCGTGTACTGTTTCTTATAACACACGTGTGCGCGCATGTAAAGCAAAAGAAAGTCTCATTAGAGAGAGGTCAAAGATCCATTTTCTCTCTCCCTCTTTGTATCAGCCCGCACTTTGTTATTGGATTTGTTATTTTTTTGGGCTGTGGAACAAATAATTAGAGTTTTCCTTATTTCTTATGGGAATTCTTCGATTTGGTTTACGAGTGTTTTGAAATACCCGCTCCCGGTGCGAATTATGCGCGCGATCCAAGGTTCCACTGTAGTTACAAGTTGGGGAATGACTTTTGAGCCAGTGGAAATGGATATTTCTTTTTTGAAAAATGGTTGTAATTTAATGGTTAATGTAATAAGTTTATTGCAATTAACGCTTAACATTACCAATCACACTTTAACTCCCCCATTTCCAAATCTATTGTGGTGATATACCTAGGCAAAAATACAAAAATTGTCTAAATGAGTGTAGTATTAAAATATGGAGATTCCAGAGAGAACTATAGTGCAAAACAAAAATTTTGCTCTTGGGTACAAGAAACAGGAAAAACAACAATATATTGTCCCACTTTGCAAGCCACATTAACATTCTAGGCAGTGTTACAATGTTAACACCAAGCTGACCAAGATACTCTCCCACTGATCTGATATGTACTGTGTATCAGTATCAGACACTTAAACCACTTATTATTTGCATGTATTTGTATATTATAGTTTAACTGTTACTCCTTTTTCCTGGCTGCTACTGAAAGCCAGACATTACTGGAGGAATCCTAGCTGTCAAGTTACCAACCCAACCCTGACTGAAGAATAATGACTCAAAAAAAAAAAAAAAAAAGAGAGAGAGGTGGGGGAAAAAAACAGGGTAAAGGTTAACACAGTCAATGTGTCTTTTAGTCTTTTAGACATTAGATTAGCTGTCCAAACTGTAAAAAAACAACAACAAAACCTGATATCACCTGATGACCTTGACATTAAATGTTGATGAATTTGAGAGAAATATTTTGCCTTAATCTCTGCAAAATCTAACGTATGTGTATTATACTTTAACCTTATTGTCCAGTGTATCCTTACTTATTTTTGCAATGTCTCTGGCAGGAATACCAGATGAGGAGACCCATTATGATGATGGCCACGCCACCTGCGATGAGGCCCACCAACAGAGCGGTCACATCGATTTTCTGCACGTCAGACTGGGCTGCAAAGATCAACAAAAGAAAAGAACATAAGAGTGTAACTATGTATAATGTTTAGACATAAAGTGTACTCGTATCTACAGCGCCTACAAAAGAAGAAGGAGGGGGAAAAGATTACTCTTTGCTTAGGATAGTTATAAAATAGTCTTGTTAAAACCATCACCACCCTTAACCTACGGTATTTTAGCTATTTTAGTTATGTCAGTTGAACTTAAAAACAGATGTGGCATCTGTGAACATTTAGGACTTTTACCGTTGGGTCACATTATACACCATGGGTTTAATATTAATGTGTAAAAATGTACTTTTTACACATTCAAATGGGTCTCCAGTGTGTTTACAAACAAACAAAAACATTTTATTCCATTTTTGTATTGGCTGCAGTTTAAACAAGCTGATTAGATTCCTCCTCCCCCCCCCCCCCCAATGTGACCTCATATAAGAAGGGCACGGTTCAGCAGTAGCTTATTTACTTACAAAGACCCTGAAACAATGTACATGGAGGAGGAAAGAAATAAAGGAAGCTTGAGGTAAGAAAAAAAATTATCTGAGGGCCGCAGCATTAATGCACAAACACACACCTTGGGAGAGCTCTGAGATTTGTGACTTGTTAAAGAACAGTAAAATATTGGACCTTTAATACCACAACTTCCCAGAGCGATTCATTTAATTGCTATAATATTAGTGGAGAATTGGGCATTTCTTGCAGAGCGTTAGGAAAATTAAGGCTTATTTATAGACACAACAGTAAAAGTAAAAGCTGACAAGAGTAAAGTGAAATGGTGGACAACACCTTAAGATAATTTCACACTATTCATTAATATAAGTGATATTAATTTTATTAAACTGCCATCAAAACTATATTGGAGGTTAAAAAAATTTAGCCAAGGAAGTTTTTTTTTTTTTTCAGTTTTTTTAATGTCATTCTGCGTCATCCACTTTATGTCATCCGAAAATATAAATCTGTTAGTGAAAAACTGTGAAAAGAATAATACTGTCTGCTGCAAGTATTACATCAGGATGGAAAAATACTTTTGAAACTATGCGTACATGCACGCATAATGGCTGTCTCCCTTATCCCTGTGTTTGTTTGGTGCATAGATTGTACACACCCTCAAAACTGAACTGGACTTGTGCATATAAATGGAAGGGGCAGTGTGGTTAACACTTAAGTTAATGTCTTAAATTTTCAAAGAATTGTTGTGTGATAAGGTCCGCAATTACCCAGCTGTGCATGTCAAAACAGTTGGCAGGAGATACAGTACTATCTTAAATACCAACATGGAAACTAAGCTCTTTGAATCATAGTGTTTATTTTATGAACACCTGTCCGATTGAATTGAATTGGTGTGCTGCACAATACTGGAATCCCCAGGTAACACCAGAAGTGTACTGTACAGATAGATAAGTATGGGAACAAATACGCTCATGATGTTGCTATATAATTTAACAACAAAATTTCAGCCCCAAGATAGCAGGTATCAGTAGACTAACGAGCCGTCCAAATGTCGCCAAAGTGGAGGAGCTGGTTTGAGACTACAGATAAACACAGCGTCATGTTTTTTTTTCTGTTCTGCTGTTTGCCTCCTGAACAATATTTGGTGGAAAATGGAGAAAACAAGGCCTAACGTTGCAGGTGGAATAGCCTCCTGATTGATCACAGCCTTGACGAAAGTAAAGCAGTTACTCATGATGAATAAACAAATATTAATTCGTGAACAACAATGGAATATAATACAATCTGCGAAATGCACAATAAGAGCAAACAGTTTAAACTTACCCTCGGTATACTTCTTCCAGAACGCATCCTGTTGAAAACAAACCTCACGTCATGAAACCAAAGATCATTTCTAACATCAGTACATTGTATTGCTAATATGATGATGTGTAACACAACATGACAAACAAGTTTGTTGTATGTGTTTGTATGTTTGTTATGAAGGTGTAGTTTTGTAATGAGTCACAAAGTGGCATGAAAGAATGTGTCGGTTAAAAAGAAACTAATTACTCAACTGTGTCTGGAATATTTTCAAAAACCTCCCGTGCTTCCTCGTAGTTGCATATTTCCTCAACACATTCTCTCTCCAAATTCCCTGGGGTGAAGATTTCAAAGTCGAATCGGTTGTAGAGCAAGTGGCGTCCTAAGAACTCGTTGGCCTCCCGCTCTTCCGTAAACACTGTCCAGAGCAAAAATACCCCACGTTACACATATACTTAGAATATCTCCAATCAAATGATCATGCAAAAGCAACTGCTATAGACGTACACTTAAAATAATCATTTCGGGGTACTAATAGTAGTAACAACACCAATGATGATGTTAGTACGAACACACCTCCTACATACAGGGGCTCATTATTTTCAAGTTCCAAAGACATAAACGTGACCTATAAATTCATTAAGTTCACAATGCTAGTTTTTAATGTTTATTTATACGGTACTGTCATTTCTTCATATTAAATGAAATTTAATTATCGTGATTAAAAAAAAAAGAAATGGGAACAAATGACAGGCTGCAAAGTGCGTAAAGATAAAATTAGAAAATTTGGTTCTTTATGTAACAACCACTGCAGCAACCTCATTTCCCCTCTTGTCTGTTCCAACCATTCAGCATCTACACACACACACACACTAATCACCAGCCTGATCATTCATCATCATCTGCACCAGTTTCTCACTGCTTCATGCCTTACATTAGCCACATTTCAACCACACTTCTCCATATCAGCAGAACAGTTTTATATATTATATTTAGCATTTAACCTTTTATTAGGGCCATTTTATTGATGACATTGCTCTGATAATGCTGTTTTAATAGTGCTGATGTCATAAATGTGCGAGGGCCCTCTTGTTCTTTTTAAGTTTTTTTTTCCCCCCATAAGTTTTTTCAAACTTCTGGGCTCTTTTGGCGGACTTAACATGCTCAAGAACTCATGAGAATCAGCACCCCTTTTCATTAGAACATCATGACCTGGTTCGGGAACAGCACCATGCAGGACAGACGAGCTCTACAGAGGGTGGTGCGATCAGCTGAGC
>JAQQZS010000037.1:23404552-23420409 GCA_030068045.1 Platyallabes tihoni
CTGGGATAGGCTCCAGGTCCCCGCGACCCTGAATAGAGGATAAAGCGGTATAGAAGATGAATGAATGAATGAATAAGTGAACTGTAAATCATTATCTCACCATTGCTGCTATGGGTGTGTATGTTTAAAAGGGATGCTTGTGGTTATGTCCATATACTTTCTCAGCCTCAGCAGGTGACAATGAGTGTAGCCGCTACTGCTGCAGAGAATTCCACAGGCTCACAGATGTGATGTTTCACAACGGTCCTGTCTATGTGAGTGTGAACACGCTTGTGATGTATTCAAGGCATTTTTTTCTTGTTCATTGCCAAAGGCACTCTTAATGCCTTATTTTTCTTTTTCCCAGGAAACCGAGTTACATTACTGACAAATGACACCTGGAGAAAATTACAAAAAAATATATTATACTGTCAAGATATATTATACGGCCAAAACATCTGGCTTTTGAAGCAGGAACCACAGTCTATGAGTTCATATATTCTGTTTAGGGCAATAAACAAAAGTGGAAGAACACCATGTGATTATGATATTACTGTAAATGGCGGTGATTTGCCACCCACACACACTTTTTTTTCCTTTCAAAGCTTTGACATGCCTGATGTACACGCTTTGTATTATTACATAGAATTACAGGATTTGTTTTATATAGTCACAGTAGTTGAATAAAGGATTAGTTTCATTAACAAAGTAAAAATTTTGTAAAACTAGAAAAAAACAAACAAAAAAAACCATGGTTTTCAAAAGAAATGGGAAGTGAAAAAGAGGAAACTGTGAAAGTTACAGCGAATGTAGTAAATTTTTTATTGTAATATGTTATATATTACAAATTTAGTGTATAAATTCCTACTGCTCTTTTCCCCCCAATGTTCCCCCATTACTTTTATTATTAGCTTGTATTCCTGTTTCAAGGTCTTAAAATAATAAGAAAGCCTGCAGGATCATCACATCATATGAGTATGAATCTATCATTTTACATAAATACAGCTTTAAAGATAACACTCAAAGGTCTATAGATATCCTATCCACTATTAATATTACTAATTATCTGTCATCCAAGGCTTTGAATCCTAATAAACACTATATATATATTTTAAACCTACTGTAGAATAATAAACCACACATCCCACCCCTACAGATACATTAATGCTGACATTAGTCAGGTCACAGAAAGTGTTGTCCAGAGGAATGACTAAAGCTAATGAATTGCTCATCATTTCTCACTCAACTCCTCCTCCAGGGGTGTTTTACATCCGACTCACATGGACAAGGTCCAGACACTGTTATAATGGACGGGGTGACTCCTATCTCACCTACTCTACCGCTTTGCACCTCCTGGAACCCCTTTCCATCACATAAACTTCACTTCTGGAGAACCTGACGAAGAAGAACTGAAGATCCCAAGTGCTCACTATGTTGGAGTTTGATTTATAGTGCATCTCGGTGGACTTGGGCAGATCTTTTTGGACAGGAAAATATTTTCATGATTTTTTTATTTTTTGCCTTAGAGGAAGAATTTGCTACTTCTTTCATAAAGATTTCTGAAAGTTTATAGACTGAAGTTTCTGGCTGTTTGTGTTTTGCTCGAGTCATTTGTCAGAAATGCTGACTGAGTCGTGCGGGTTGATGGGATCGGACATGCGAGATCTGACTCCCCTCATGCCCGCCGTACCCGCTGCACCACCTCTTTCAGGGCCCAGCAGCGGAGCTCCTCAGTGGGGACCGATTGTCGACTTCCACCCTGGCTCTCCATACGGAGCTCTGCCCTCACACTCATTCATCAAGCAGGAGCCTGGCTGGGGGTCAATGGACACCCATGATGACCCTCACTGTGCCCTAGGTGCCTTCACTGTGCATTTTTCAGGCCAGTTGACCGGAGGATGCAGGTACGGAGCGTTCAACGAGCCATCGTCCGGACAGAACAGGGCATTCGGCAATAACCCTTATCTGAATGGCTATTCGGAAAATCTTCCACTCCAGAGGAGTCAGAGTAAGTAAGCTTCATTTATCCACATGTGTGACTTTTGCCATAGAGGATGTATATGTCAAATCCCTCCAACAGAATACAGAGCACCGATAGATAGCACCATTTTAGCACTCATCTTTCGTGAGTCAGTGGCCAATGATAGGCAAGTTCTTGGGAAGTTTAATATAAAAATTATGGAGATAAACTAGATATTTATTATTCAAAAATGGCATGTATAGTAACGTCTTTTAAAATTAGCATTTAAACTCTTACACAACTTCAATGAAGCGAAAAAAATCTATATATTTTTAACTGTTGAAAAATTTTCAAATTCCCTGTCTACTTTTAAACATGTTTTATTTTCAAATACATTGATTTATATACTTAAATACAGTACTTTATACTGCAGCTCATAACACTGATGGAGATTACAATTATTATTAACCAAACACAATATTCCTGTTTTATATGAATACAGATGGTGCGTTAAGTAATATGGTGAAATTTAGACATTTAATGTTTCCTGGATGAAAACCTTTTAATTCTGATTTGGAAATGCAATTTATCTGTTAAATACTTGAACTCTTGAAATGATGAAATCAGGTTTCCTTAACAATAAAGGCAGCGATAATTAATCCTCATTTTCTCCAAAGCATTGAAGAGTGAGAAACTTGTTGGCTAAGCGAGTGTTTGTTTAAACAAGTCAATCTCTCTGTGATTTCACTGTGAACTTTCATTGACCTTTAATTACAGGCTAGGACGTAATGGACTACAAAAAAAAATAGATTTATACTCTCCCACCTCTCTTACAGGATATTACAAATGTTGTTACTTCATGTCAGACATATAGTATAGTATAGTATATCATGGAGCATTACTGATTAATAAGCAAATGGCGATTTTAGGATCAAACCCAGGTGCATATAATGTTAATGATTTCTAGTTCCCAAATATTTCATTTGTGATTTATAAATGCACTTTAAAGCCGCTCTGTGAATAATACATGAATGTGTCAAATGTAACACTCGCTACTTGGAGCCAGTAGAAGCTTCTACAGAAGACAGTGTGAAATATAATGCAAGCATGGGTTTAATTATTAATGAATAAAACAGTTAGGGTGCTTTTATAGGAGAATCATCAACCACATGGTGGCGTGAAGTTGCCTGGTACAAAGCAAAGCTGATTTTCCTGTAACACCAAGCAAATATTACCACAGCGATTCACAATGATTTATATTCATTTATTTTAGATTTGATTTTATGGAATGTCCTGAAAGAATGTTTTGTGAAAGTTGGTTAGTGTTATCACGCTTAATATATAAGCAGCAATCATTTCCACATCAGAGACTTTGCTGCTACTTTCTTTAACTACCAATTAGAAAAAATGCAGCTTAACTAAGAAATTACTGAAGAAATTATAAAATTCTTTTTCCTGAAACACTTTGAACAAAAAGCTTGTCTTATTTTATAAATGCAATATGAAGTTCTCCCTTAGAACACCTTATCAGAACACTGCTTATATTAAATAAAAGAATTTCTCACCAGGCAAATTCGATAATTCCAAAACGGCATTGTGGAATAAAAGTTTGTAACTTCTTAATGGTTGAATGAATGGTTCCACATTTCCACACCTTTAAAAGATAATGTCTGCTTAATCATTTGCATTGCTTTCTATGTACATATTGGATAATAAAGTTTAAAAATATTACTTTGCAATTAAACACAGAGATGATGCACAGGCTTGTAAAATACAGTAAAAGTCAAAAGTCTGGATGCAAGTTTGGATTCATTTTCTACATTTAATAACAATACTGATTTTTTTTCTCCAAAACTATGTACTGTAATAACACATGAAATATCAGTAATTAAGTAACAACGACAACAACAAAACGGTAAACAGTTGTTGTTCTAAGACATGAAGGTCAGCTGTTCTGAAATAGTTCTTGCAAGAACAATGCTGTCAATTGCATTTGCAAAACCCATTAAGCACCATGATGAAGACCTTCCCAGGAAATCAAGAGCAAAACTTACCTCTGCTGCAGAGAAGTTCGTTTAGAGTTACCAGCCTCAAAAATCACCAACTAACAAACAGCACCTCAGATTAGAGCCATTATGAAGGCTTTACAGAGCATAAGTAGCAGATACTTCTCCAAATCAGCTGTTCAAATGAGATTATTGCTTATTTTGGATGCCTTCAGCATTGTTTTTACAATGTAGAAAGAAATAAAAATCAGGAAAGACCATGGAGTCAAAAGACGTGTCCAACTTTTTCACTGGTAGAGTATATATTTCTGAAATGTCACATTTATCTATGAAGCGCCAAAGCGGAGCTTTAGAAGCACTTAACTATCACCACCTGTGCAGCATTAGGTCCATAAATAAAAAGGAAAAAAAGTTAAAGTCAGCATAGTCATGCACCAAGCAGGTATAAACAATGAAATAGCAATCTAATCAATGAAGAATGTTAGTTATTAGTATTAGTTTGTATTAATTTATGGAAAATCTTGTGTATGGGTATTTGTTTATGTATGACACTGACAAATTGTCCTTTTTTTATTGCATGTGATCTATTTCTTATGATAAATTTAATAAGTATGATAGAAGGAATGAAACATGACAGTTGTGTGTTTTATCAAGTGATAGTTAAATTTATACTTAAATTATTTTACATCATTGCAGTTGCAAACAGTTCCCAGTTGAACCTTTCTTGAACCTTAACTTTCCGTGTCTAAAAATTTTACAAATTTTATATTTGACATTGTTACAAATGCTGACACTGGAGACTCATGCTAAATAAACATTTCCTTACAGAAAACCTTATCATACCTTAACATGCAGTACTCAAAGTCTTGATCTATCCCTCATTTCTTCATATTTTCATTCCGAAGAGCCAGGCTTATATTTTTAATGTAGTATTGAGGAATAGTTCTTCCTGTAGGACTCTTTTTTTATTAGGTTTTTGGCTCTCATTTTCAGTCCAGTACCTGATCAATTTTTTTGTTTGTTAAGCCATGCAGTGAGCTACAGTATGAAACATTCAAGCATAAAGCAGTGAGGAAACAGGTGCAGATGATGACAGATGATCAAGCCGGTGATTAGTATACTAGTGATGCTGAATGCTGAGTGGTTAGAATAGATGAGAGGGAAAATGAGGTTGCTGCCACCAATAAACTACCAATTTTTAAATTTTATCTTTTAAGAACATTGCAGCCTGTCACAGTAAAAATTTGTTTTTTATTTTATTTTATTCATTTAATTGATATCATTCAATTTAATTTAACATAAAGAAATGAGGTGCTGCTCAAGACTTTTGCGAAGTAATGTACTGTACATGGGATTTATAAAACTTTTATTTGGAGAATCACATTTTACACAAGCATTGGTGTAAAATGTGACCTATTAGAACATTAAAATAAACTAGAAGTACAGAACTGCTGAAAGAGAAAATTTGTTGCAGTAGATTGCATTTACATCTTTATTAAAAATCTGATCTGAAATTGTGCAATATTAATACAAAACATAAAAAGCTCATGCAATCTCATGGTATCATGTATAGCACGTGTGTGTGTATGTATGTATATATATATATATATATATATATGTGTGTGTGTATCACTTTCTCCCTCAGCACATAATTTGTTGATTGTACAATTGGCCCAATACAGACCCATATTTAATGGACAAAATGACATTTACAAGTCAACTGATGTCTTTTGACAAAAATGTGTAATAAATAAGATGTACAGTTTTTTTTTTTAAACTTTCCTTAGCTTGTAGCTCTACTTCGCAGATCAAATGCTTTCGACAATCTTACATTTGACTATACATGTATATCACAATGTCTCCAGTGTCATGTACTTTAAGTTTTGTGACGGAGTATTTAGCATGGCAAGCACTGTGGATTCTTGGTAGCATTGACAATCATGAAGACTAAAAACAAATGAGGGTTGGTTTAAGACTTTTGCTCAGTACTGTATAACGGAAGAGCATTGAGGTCATAGCTCTAACTCTTTCTCTGTCACTTGTCTAATACAGCAGATGTGGATGGAGCACTAAGTTTTCCCCACACTCCTGTTCACCACCCGCCACACTTTCTGTGTTCTCACCCTCCCAAAAATGAGGATGCTTTGTCACAGTCCACCGTGGGTAAGGACACCTGAACGCACACACAAACACACACACACACACACACACTAGATTGAGAGGTTGTATATATTCTAAAAACACAGCTATTATCTATTTTACTATGTATGACACGAGTAAGTTCTCCGAGTTTTCGTTTTCAGCCTCCAATGTGATTTTAGAAGACCATGTGGAGGGTGTGTATATAATGTGTAGGAACATTTCACTCTTTTATAGTATAAATTATGTTTGCAGTTGTGAAAAGACCCACAAATCAGTTGCAACAGTGAGAATTACATATGGGTTACATCACTACATCTCATAGTTCCAGAAATGGTTCCAATTGGCTTTTAAAAATGGAATAAAGCATGACAAAAAATATCTACACTAGGGTTGGTGTGAAATTTACTTCATATATGATTCGGAATAGCTTTATTCCTCTTGTATCATAGCAGTTTGTATAGATAGCTTTCTGAGCCAGCATTAATCTTTTCAGCAATTTGAGCTACAGTGGCTCTTCAATTAGATTGGACTACATGGTTACGTTCACCATGTGCATCAATGAGCCTATCACTTTTGGTAGGTCTGGACCACTGCAGACTGGGAACATCCCACAAGAGCTGCAGTTTTGTTGTTGCTTTGACCTATCACAATCTGAACCATGTCACAGAAGCTCAATATCTCTTTACAATGGCACCTGGAAGCTGGTGGGATGTTTTGGCCAGCAAGTGAGCATTTTGCCCCTGAACTTGATGTGTTGGGAGCAAAAAAAAACAAACAAAAAAAAATGGGCAAGTGTAAGGATTTGATTTTGTCAAGGGACAAATTTTGATGGCTAGATGATATATTAAACAAGAAATTAAAAATGATGAATGAGTGGCAGGATCATTGGTGGCCAACACTCGTTGATGTGGGAAGTGAAGGCTGGCCTGTGTCCAATAGAAGCTATAGTGTTGTTTTAATTGTGAAAAGGTTAATGCTGGTTCTGGTAGAAATGTGTCAGAACGCACAGTGCATTACTCCTTTTGTGGCAAAAACGGGGGACCTCATTATTAGACAGGTGGTCATAACGTTATGGCTGATCTGTATATATTTTAGATATTGGCATGGTGGAAACGTCAAGGAACAGCATCAACTCTACTGTACTCCAGTGTGCTATAGAAATGATAAAACATCAAAAATTACATTCCCATCGCACCGTAAAGCAGTTGACAGTGATAATCATTAGCAGAGAATCTTGAAAACAACAAGGTAGCAAAACTAAATCACTCAGATAGGTAACAGCATTCAGTGTAACTAAGTCATCAGTCCTCTTCCTCAGAGAAACTGGAGCGGTCTCCGGTAAAGACGAGAAGAATGTGTAATCCCGTCAGGGGACCCGTTTTACCCCCTTAGTGCTGGTAAATTTAAAGGACCTAATCCTTTTTTTGTTGTAAGTGCCTGATACAGAAATCCATGTGAGTGGTTTATGGACTTGGAGAGCACGGGGCCTGTTTGGATAACTAGAGTGAGGAAAAGGCCACACTTCAAAATCTACTCCCTGAAGAACAATCTGTTAGTCCTCCTGTGGAACGTAAACAGGAAAATAGGAGTAGGGGATCATGGAAGTACAAGAGCTTTTTTTAGTCTGAACATTAGTTGAACATTGAAGTAAAAGATTAATTCAGAAAAGTAAACAAGCATCCAAAATTTATCCAAGACAAACTGGATATCTGGAATCCAAAGTTTGATTCTTTAGTATTCATCCTAGAACCCAACATGCAGTTCTACTAACTTGCCAAGTCAGTTTTACTCAAAATGTACACATGCACTAGGGACCCATCTTAATGTGTACAAATGAATAAGAAGTGGGTTTTTGCATAATAGGTTCCCTTTAAGAATTATACCAGACCATTTAATTTCAGATTGAAAGTATATTATGTCATGCATAACTTTGATCTCGACAGTAAAATCCCGACTTCAGATCTTGGAATGATGGAGAAACGAATGTACTGTATTGATAAGGGTTGGTGGAATTGGTTGTCTAAGATGGCTACTATTTGCAATTGTCAGCTAGACCAGCTGTTCCCAAAACTTAAGACTGTTTCAATCTAATAATAAAGAAAAATGGGTAAATGACTTGCAGAACCCTCACTCACCCACCCACACTTCTTCTGGAAAATGAGCTAGACAAGTCATAATGAGTTCCAAATCACATCAATATGTCTAAGTGGTATGTTCGAATTATTCAGTCTTGTATCTCCAATGCAAACATGACTTGAGGATGTTTGGGGAAAAATTGTGTAAAACCTTACCTAACAACTTTGTGACACATTACTGTATATTGAATTATATAGAATTGATTATATACAGTAGTACTGAAATGCAATGCAAGCAAATAATAAATTACACTAATACAATTGTATATAACAAAGAGCAGTGGTAAATAAGAAATAATTGTAAAAGAATAAAAAAAATCTTTTTTGTAGATGAGCAGCAGTACCTGGCCCCGCCCCCTGTCTATGGTTGCCACACCCCCAGCGACAGCCAGACACTGCTTTTACGAAACAGCTACAACAGGTACAGCAGATGTTTTTTTTTTTTCTTCCTGCTGACTTGGACTCGCATTTAAAGCAGGTTCATTTCTTTAACTAATTTGACAGCATTTCCTCTGCTGATGGCAGATTTGTCCAGTGTGGGACCCCAGTGTAAGCCTGTAGAGAGTCAAGCAGTCTGTGTAAAGGTTAAGAGTTGCACAGCAGCCCTCAGCAGGCCAAATTACACTCAATGTGATCTACAGTCAGTTTTCTCTGAAGTCCTGTTCCTTGCCTGGCCATCCCCAGAGAGAAAAATTCCTGGGGTGAATCAAAGGTCGAGGACAGAAGTGGAAGCCTAGAAGGGAAAAGTATTACTGGAATATGAATGGAATATGAATTGCAGGGCAGTCTGGAATGATTCAATAAAGTACAGTTTCTTGAAGTATTTAACCCCATTGAACAATATTGATATTTTAGAGGTTACAGCTTAGAACTGTAATATGGTAATCTAGGCAGTCTATAAACAAACAGCATCATGTAAAACTCAAGAATTTTGGACAATGGGGAAAAATGTTATGCAGGGTTTTGTTATAAAATATTTCCCAAAATGTGAAAATCCACCATTTATACCAATATAAAGAAAATATAAGTCCATTTCAGGCGCTAACACTTAAAAATGTCCAACAGTCTTTTTTTTTTTTTTTTTTTTTTGGTGGGGGGTGGGGGGGGGGTGAATACTTATGCAAAACACAGCACAATAGTTTATAACTAGAAGCTCAGTGATGAGAGTGCATTCCTGGAATACTGTTCTCATGCTGTTTGGAGAAAAAGTTTGTGGAGAGTCCAAAATATGAGAACTACAGTAGTGCTGATAAGACTCGATGGCGCCTCCTCTCCTTCCTGTTGTACCGCTACATGTTCAGCCAACTCCTCTCAAAGCACTTTACTGTGATCATCATCCAAATGAGCTAAAACTGGGAGTTTGACTTTTACACTTTTTCTCACAAGTATGTAAAAGCAGGAAATATCGACTTTTAGAGACATCAGAAACATCACTAATATGACTATTAATCCGTTCCCAGGATTTATAGCATTCAACATCACGTTGGTTAATACTACAGCAGGGTAAAAGCAAGGCATGGGTTTTTAAAAGAAACATTTCCAAAGAAAAGGGTGTAAAAATTTTAATAACACTTGATGTTTGAGGTTTGGTCTTCTTCTTCTTCTTCTTCTTCTTTTTTTGGTCAACTGGTAAGACAACAGTGTAAACAGTGAAATCTGATTGATAAGACAATAATGGTTATTTATTGGGAGTGAACTTAAAGTTTAACCTGAACCCTCAAAACCCTCAAAACCCAGCAGCTGTAAGATGGCTTGCATTTTTCCTCTAATCTTCAAAGTGTAACTGTACAATATAGAGACAATGGGAAATGTACGAAACAATAGGTTGTTATGCTTGTTAAAAGTATCTTCCAAACCTACACTCACAAATTCATTAAACACTTAAGCACAGAGTAAGTGCGTAATGCAGTTTAATTCAGCCTCTTTCCTTCTCAGTGCCTCCCTGCTGTCAGCACTTTCATGATGTTACATGATTACACAACACTGTACCAGGCACGCTAGTTCTCCAAAACCTCTGCAGTTCTGTATCAGATATAAGAATGAGAGTGCCTCAGTGCCGCACAAGATGCTAATCTTATGTTTAGCAGCGTCGAAATAGTACACTAGCTTCTCTGCTTTTTAAAAATAAGACAAAAAAAGAAAAAAAATATCAGACATAGCATTAGCACTGATTATCAATTATGTACCAGTAAACTGGTGATAGGTTCAAGGGCACCTGAGGATCATTTAGACCTGTGGGGAGCAAAGACTAGTCTGTCTGGTCCAATCTCATAGAAAAGCTAATGATACATAAATTGCTGAAGTTACATCTGGCTATGATTACAAGGTATCAGAACACTCAGTGCACCACAACTTGCTGCTTATGGGGATTAGCAGGCAAAGAGTTTAAGGTTGTTGGTCAATATGATTGAGCATCCAAGGCATGTGCTGGACAAACAAGTTGACCCATGAAAGCCACAACTTGCTTACAGTACTTAAAGAATCTGCTGCTAATATTGTAGTGACAGATCCCATAGCACACCATCAGAGGTCTTGTGAAGTCATGCCTCGAGTGTAGGAGCTACA
This sequence comes from Platyallabes tihoni, assembly GCA_030068045.1. Classification (NCBI taxonomy): domain Eukaryota; kingdom Metazoa; phylum Chordata; class Actinopteri; order Siluriformes; family Clariidae; genus Platyallabes; species Platyallabes tihoni. The sequence continues at coordinate 23,415,340 of JAQQZS010000037.1, forward strand.
CCTTCTTTATTTCTATTGTTTTCCTAATTGAATATTAATACTGAAGACATCCATGCTATGATAGCTATGTAGTCAATAAAAAAGTGTAAAAAAAAAAAAAAAAAATCCCAGAATATGTTTTATATTTTCAGGTCTTCAAAGTAGGCAGCTTATGCTTTGATGACAGCATTGTACATGCTTTAGCATTCTCAGTCAACCTCATAAGGTAGTCCCCTGAAATGATTATCCAACAACCTTGAAGGCATTCCCAGAGGTGTTGAGTATTTTTGGCTGCTTTTCCTTCACTCTGCAGTCCAACGTTGTAGCAACCACTACAACATCAAACCTCCTCCTCCATGCTTCACAGTGGGAACCACACAATCAAGAACAGTTCATTTACCCTATCTATGTCAAACAAAGACATATGGGTTAGAACCAAAAATCGCAATTTTAGACTCATCAGACCAAAGGACAGTTTTCCACTGATCCAATGTCCATTCCTTGTCTTTCTTGGCCCAAGCAAGTCTCTTCTGCTTCTTGCTCTTATGAAGAACTGGTTTCTTTGCTGCAATTCAACCATGACTCATGCAGTCTCCTATAAACAGCGGATGTTGAAATATATCTTCCACCTGAACTCTGAGAAGCATTTATGTGGGCTCTAGTCTGTGGTGCTGAAAAACAACGGTATCAATTATAATGAACAGAGCCTCTGCAGTCGAGTTAGCTCTTGGTCTTCCTTTCCCAGGATGGTTGTTATGAGGGCTGATTTTATCATAGCATTTGTTTTGGCGACTGCACATGGGGATACATGCAAAGTTCTTTACTTAACTGGGTGTTTCTTAATAATATGAAATTGTACAGTAGTTGTAGTAGGGCTATTCTCTCTGTACCCACCCTTTTGGCTCTGTACCTACCCTTCCAACTGAAGGTCTTAAGCACTTTAAGAAGGCAAGAAAGGTCACAAATTATAGTAACTCTTGACAAGGCACACCTTGTCAATTACTTGGATGAGAAGTGAAATGTTTCTACCTGACAAGAAAGTTGTTCAGTTGACATGACTTTGAGATATCCTTACCTGGATGACTGAGAATCTTCACATACATATTCTGGGTTGTTTAACACTTTTTTGTTACACACAGAATTTCATAAGTGTACTTCTATAGTTTGGATGTCTTCAATATTATCATACAATGTTGAAAATGATAATAGTAAAAAAACATTATATTACATTAAGTGCTTTTATACATACATGCAAATTCTTTTCTTTTAAATGTATATTTGGTAAAATTATTTATACTACAGTAGGCGAGCCGGTAAATTCTTGCTGTTGAATCTGGTTGGTTAGAAGATGATTTTCTGGAAGAAATCTTCTATAATAGACGCTGTAATTCAAATCACTGATTTTTATTATTATGCACATTTTAATGTTGTTGTTTCTGAATTAACAATTCAATCTCAGCATGCAGTATGGGAGAAGGTTTATATAATGTAATTGATTTTATAATCTAATATAATTGTTATTCTTCAATAAATTTTATCAAATTTAATTTAATTTCAGTTTTTATCCTAGCAAACTTCTGTGTCAAAGGATGAATACAACACTTCGGGACATGTTGTAATGTTGTCACCTTTATACCTCCATTGTTGATAACTGTCATACAACATGCTCCAAAGTGTTTTATGAAAGTGCAATAGTAAGGGTCACAGCTGGACCGTGGTGGGATTTGAACTCAAAACCATCCAAACACCTTCTAGTCTTTCTCTTTGTTTTTACACAGTGGTTTTATTTGTTCTCTGGCAGTGATAATCTGTACCAAATGACGGAGTGTGTGACCTGGAACCCGGTCAACAGTCTGGCCCCCACCATCAAGAGGTACGACATTTCTCAGATCACTAGGCACTATTGTCCATAGTGGGTTTTTTAAAAAAAATTTTTTAACTCCACTACATATTTGATTCAGAAGACTTGTTTATGCAGGAACTGGTGCAGTCCCTGTGACCTGGCTTAAGATGAATTATTCTGGTGAAAGATAGCCTCTACTCTGGGTTATCATCAAAGACTGAGTTCCATATCAGCACACAGCTGCAGGGAATCACGTAGTGCTGAAAAGAGCGCTGACAAAATCAACAGACCAAATTAGAAGCGAGTTGCGTGAGGTTAATATGAATACAGTTATACTCATACAGTATTAGTCATTCATAAATTTAACTTGTGCTAGGGTTGGAATGGTACACTTTCAAGAAAAGATACTGAATTCAGGTTTTAAATGATGAGTGAAAACTATAAGTGTATGGCTTTGGTAGATTTGTGGAGAGAAAAAAATATATAGATGAACATGATTTAATAAGGAATAAAAAAATAACTTGAGTTGTTTTTTATGCAAAGACCCTGAAGTTGATTATTCTTCATTGACACTAATGAAAAATATCATTCTAAAAGATCAGTTATAACAGCTTCAAACAGCTGTTCCTACACAAGTTCCTTTTTTTTCTCCATCTCTTAAACTTAGCAACACATCAAATGGAATGTCATGTTAGAAACCGAAAAGTTCTCCATCCTGAAGACCTGTGGTGAAAATTGTTATGAAGTGCTGATACTGGAGACTCTAAAAACATCTCCCTAGGATAAATAAATAAATAAATGAGATGGAAAATGTCTGGAAATGTATTCCCTCCCTTCCTGAGCGCGTTGGGCCATTCTGTTTTTTTTTTAAAGCCTGTTATAGTGGGAGACACTTCTTTGAAAAGTTTCAGTTATAGAACACTGACCTTGACCATGGACTCGGAAAAGACACAAAAGTAAGACAGACAAGGGGAAACACAGATAGCGGATCTGGTTAAGTGTGTGTTTAAGGGGGAGGCATTAAGATGTGGTTCAGAGCACAAAGAGTGCAAAAAAATTCTTGCCAGGCTTTGTTTTTGCACTGTCCAATGTCCTAGATTAAAAAAAGGTGTGTGATTTAGAGTGTGTTTTAGAGGTGCTGCCATCCTGTTTAACATCTAGACAAAGAAAGGAATTGGTTATTAAAGGAATGAAACCAATGCTTAACTTACACTGGCGAAAGGGAGGTGGAGAGAAAAGGGGGTCATGGTTTTGCTCAGTCAACCAGTTCAAGAAAGATAAAGTATCTTGACGCGGGTGTGGTGGAATGCAGTGCGATGGTCGAGGGTGGGTTGCGGGTTGTGACTGCAGCAGAGAGTGTATGTTAGTGTGTGATGCAAGGCAGAATATTTATGCTCATCCAGATGCTCACCATGTCCCCACTCCCTATCGTTGCCAGGAACAGTGAGGTGTTTGTCTGTGCAGAAAGATGGATAGATAGTCAAAGGAATGACTTGCTTAGTGTTGGCTGATAGCATAGACTGGGATGGGATGTTAAACTAGCAGGACAAAGACGTCTTTATGGAGCGTTTGCAGTTCATCAGGGGCTACACACACACACACACACACACACACACACATCCTGACCCTGAATTTTATCAGTGTTGTGAACATTCATACAGCCAAACGGCATTCTTCATACCATACACAGCAGCCAGTGTTTTTTGGGGAAATATGATTATTTACTAATTCTTGAGAAAGATTATTTTCATAATCTCGATTTACGTCAACAGCTGAAACATGCTATCATGGATCCTTAATATTCCAAAAACATAGTTATGTACTTATTTCAACCCCTGGAATTGGGTTAAGAAAGATGTCCGATGCATTATAACCTGGAAGGATAGTGCTTTGTGGAAAAAAAGGATTGTGGAAGACCTTGTGGTTGCCAAAAAAAATCATGAATGACCATGATGTGGCTGTAGATCACTTAAACGCTTGGTGAAGTTGCATCATTGAAAAAAAAAATTAGAAACCACAGCTTGGCGATATGAAAGTAAAAGCATTTCTACATAAGCACTGGATAAAGGAGCTCACAGCATTCAGGCTAAACATCTGTGTGACCCTAAGAAAAGCACATGTTAATGAGACTAATCAGAAAACAAGGATTCAGTTTGCTAGGGAGCATAAAGATCAGACTTTGGAACAATGGAAAATGGTCATGTGGTCTAATGAGTTAAGATTGACCCTATTCCAGACCTTATTCATGCATAGTGCCCACTGGACAAGACTCTGGAGGCAGTGTTATCATCTGGGTTGCTTCAGTTGGTCAGGTTAAGGCTCAGCAATGTTATGCGGCAATAAAACAAAGTCAGCTGATGACATGAACATGAACTGAATGCACAGGTTATACCAATAAAAGGATTTTTTCCCCCCAGGATGGGATATTCAAGGGCCCAAGTGGTTCTAAAAGCATGAGGAATCATCTTCACACATGAATTTGCCACCACATTGTACACTGTAATCAATGCTAAAAGCGGTCAAAAGAAATGTTAGTGTTTCAATGTATAGTACCAGTCAAAAGTTTGGACATACTGTACCTTCTAATTCAAGTTTTTTTTTTGTACGTTCTAGAACAATGTTGGAGATTTCAAAACTATGAAATAACACATTGCATTAGATAGTAAAGTAACATTAACAACAACACCAACAGTCAGTTGTTATTTTAGGACATAAAGATCAGCTGTTCTGGAGTTGTCAGTATTGTCAAGTGCATTTGCAAAACCCATCAAGCACCATGATGAACATGGCTCTCGTGAAGACCTTCCCAGGAAAGCAAGTCCAAAACTCAACTCTGATGCAGAGGAGAAGTTCATTAAGAGTTTCCAGCCCCAAAAATCACCGATTAACAACCAGCATCTCAGATTAGAGCCGTTATGAATATTTTATAGAGTATAAGTACACTGTTAAAAATTGCTGTTAATTCACGGCAAAATTTTAACAGTATAATCCTGTTCAAAAGCAGTGTATTGCTGTTTTTTTACGGTTGGTGAAATGATGTAGACAAAATTTAACAAGATTTTAGCGTATTTATTGCACGAAGGCCAAAAAACAATACTTAACAGCATTTCGGGAACAGGAAACTGCAGAGCACACGTGGAATTTCATCCATCTTTATTCTGAGACTTAACCGGTAAGTGCACATTTGCCTTGCTCCTTTTAAACAAAATACACCTTTGCAATTGCAAATAATTGTGGAAGCTGATATT
>JAQQZS010000037.1:23471269-23487669 GCA_030068045.1 Platyallabes tihoni
ATAGGCTCCAGGTCCCCCGCGACCCTGAACACAGGATTAAGCGGTATAGAAAATGAATGAATGAATGAATGATACATTTGTTGTACCAGAACAATACAAATGCATCCTCTTTATAGTTTTAGCTAGTTTAGTCTAGAATTTATCCATTGCTTTAGATTTTTTATCTTCTGAAAAAAGGTCATAGTTCCAGTCTAGGCTGCTTTAACCCAGACCATAAAGACATTGTTTATCCACTCCATACAAACCACATATGGGGAAAATAATTTATTGCTGCAATAATAAACTTTTCATCATGCGTATATCTTACTAAAACTAAATACATAGCAATATACTTTTAGGAGACCTTATCTTATGGCTGAGTGCCAATATTTGTTTTAAAGGCAGATTCTTTTGTATTACGACCCAAGTAAAAGTTGATAATTAAACTTTATATGCCCAAAGGTAGTCAACACAAGAATATGTATTAGTCCTGTTGTTTTATCTAAGCAGCAAGTTATATAATATTGAAACAACCTACAGTCAGTGTCTGCTTTTCTGTTTAGCGTCCACCTGACCGAGGTTCAAAGTTCATCTCAGTGTTTCACCGTCTCTTGCTTATAATGTTCACAACCAGTTAACAACCCACGTCAGTCCTCAGTGGAGACTCTAGATCTCTATTTAAATGTTCCTATTTAAACTTCACATCAGCGAAGACTCAATATTATCAGAGATTGCAGGAGTAAGGAATATATGACAAATTGGAAAAAGGGAGAAGGGGGTAATTTAAGAGAAGTTAATGCATCAAGACAGTGACAGAAACATTAACACATAAAAGGGAGATGCGTTCAATTATTAGAAGTAAGTCTAAGCAGATGGACAGAGGATGGGAGAAACAGGAAGAGAGAAATTCTGAGAAAGACAGAAGCAGACACAGCAAGAGAGAAACAGAAACACATGGGGGATGATAGAAAGCCAATGGACAAAGACGGAGGGAGGAAGGGGGGCGGGGGGGAGGAGGCCAAGCAAACGAGACAGACACAAATGCCATACAGACAGAGTGAGACAATGAGACTAAATGCATAGATGCATATAAAAAAAAAGGCGAAAAAAAAATTGAAGGAAGGAGTGATAGAGACAAAGACAGATCAAAATGAATCTCAAGAGCCGTCAGTCCATTTGGCATGGCTGTCCTTACATGCCCAGTGTGCGTGTTTTATTTCAGGGGATAATTACACATCACGTCAGACGGGTGGGCACCATAATCACAGGGCACATCTTAAATGGGGCATGTGTGTGTGCTCATGAGCGTGTCCACATGTGTGAGTGTTTGCGCCATGGTGAATAAATGCAGAACATCCTGAGTGAACACCACAACCTTTCGTGTGACTCAGAGTCTCCGGTATAGCGTCCAGGCACAGGCGCGCACACAGACACACACACCAAGAGAAGTAGCCATGCTGTTGTGTTGTGGCCCCACAGCTGCTTTCCACATGTGCTATTTTTACAGGACGACTCTGCCTCCCGCTGCAACTGCTGGCAACATCAGAAAACTCCAACCACTGTGTGTATTTAAACCAGTGTCAGCAAAATACATTCTGATGCCCAAGAGCTTACTACAAAACAGCCTAGGACCATCTCTACTCATTTTACAGGAGGTCAGGATCTACTTACATGGACACACAATTTATAAAATGACCCACATATTCATGTCATTGCCGTTATAAAGTCTTACACAGAAGAACAATTTCGACCTGATCTACATAACTGGAAACTGTCTTCCATGAGGACATAAACAGGGATGGCTAGTTGCATATTTTGCTTGTCTGGAAAAATAATTAAAGCCTTAGCAATTGCTGACATAATGCTAAGAGTTCATGTATCGCCACACTGACTCCAAAATCGATTTTTTAAAAAATATATACATTTTATTCATGTTTGCATTTGAAGTGGTAAAATGTTGCCATTCCTCTAAAATTCTTCAGTTGTTGTTCTAATCTACACATTGGCAGAAATCACAATGGAGCAATTACTTGCTAAGTTTGTTTAGAATTATTTTTTAAAATCTAGGAAAAAATATTGGAAAGGGATATTTATAAAATCCTGATACTTACAGAATCGCAATGGATAGATAGACAGATACAATTTGAATTAGCACCAAGGTATCATGATAAAATCTGTGTAAAAGTGCAGGTTAATTTGTTTTATTTTTATTTTATATTTTGTGTTAATTATTTTTATGTATTTATTTTTTTGGGCTGGGGAATGAATAATTTGAGTTTCCATTATTTCTTATGGGAAAATTCTATTTGGTTTACGAGTATTTTGAAATACGAGCCCACTTCCGGAACAAATTATGCTCGTAATCCAAGGTTCCACTGTACCCACTTATGAACAAATGTAAGTATCGGCACATTAAATATTTCAGTCATAATTAAGGAGTGTGACAGTGCTATTTGTACAAGTCAGAAAAATATGTTCCCATAAGTATGTTCAACATAAAATGCTGTTCCCACATATAGATATAGGGAAAAAGTCAGATGGATAGATAGACAGAAACAGAGATCGAAATAAGAGATAGGAAGTGGCAAAACAAAAAAGACAATGACCGAAAGGTTGATATAGACATTGCTGTAGAATAAGAGACACCAGAGAAGGGAGAGAAACCAAAAAAGAGACAGCATTGGACAGAGACAGACATAAGAAGATGATGAGACTATTATTTTTAATCTACCTTACAAAATAGTGAAATTCTTTGTTCACATTTCCCAGGTAGGTAGCTGGTGTCAGAGCACGGGATCAGCCATGAACCCCCATTACTCCAATCAGTAACCCACAGTCACCACAAACAACAAAGAGAAACAGACAGAGAGACAGATACCGGAAGACGGACACACAGAGATATTTAGGAATACTTAGAAATAGGGAAAGACAGACTGAAAGAGATGGACATTGAGACAGACTAAAGCTTGACAGACAGGACAGACAGACAGACCTTAAAGAGAAAAACAGACAGACTTGGAGACTGATACAGAGAGACAAGGACAGCTAGACAGATATAAACATTTTATTCGGTTACACACAAAAATTTAAACAGATCCTTCAATTTATACCCATCTGCACCCCTATTTAAAAAAGTATTTTTTCATTTTTGTAAAATTTGTTGTTTATTACCAATCTAAAGTATTGTAAAGCCCAACATCAAATGATGATCTGATGAGTTTCTGTTGTGTTTCTGGAATGGAAAGAGCGGCCAGATGTAAAGTGGCACAAAAAGAAGAGAAGAGTGCCATCTGCTGGTATCATGCAGCTGGCACCAAGCACTGTCCTCTATTGAGTGCTTTACATCACTTCTGAAAATCTTTTTAAAGTAGGTGCTTGGACACTTATGTGTGAGTTTATATGGGGCCCAATCCAAACAACTGTCTTTCAGAATTAACAGAAACAGAAACAAAACCCAGGAGACAACATGGCTATGCTGTCTCAAGTCCTTGTGTAATGTTTAAAATGGATCGCCAAATTCAAAAATTTCTATTTGCTGTAAGAAAAAAAAAAAAAAAAAAACCTACTTCTCTCTGTGTAGATTCTTACAGCTTTCACAATTTATCATATTTTAAACAAGGGCATGATTTTTAGTGTGTCATATTGGTGCTTTGCTGTTCCTTGCAAAAGTATTTGTCACGTTGCAACCACAGACGTAAATGTGTTTTCTGGGGATTTCAGGTAATAGACCAGTACAAAGCGGCATAATTGTGAAAGGAAAATGATAAATGCTTTTTTTTTTTTTAAAAAACTAAAATACAGAACCAACTGCCTACAGAAATCACCCAATTAGAGTCCACCTGTGTATAATTTAATCTCCGTATAAATTTCAGCTGTTCTGCAAAGCCCTCAGAGGTTTGTTATAGAACATTAGTGAACAAACAACAACATGAAGCCCAAGGAACACACCAGACAGGCCAGGGATAAAGTTAAAGCAGGTTTAGGTTACTAAAAAAAATCCCATGCTTTGAACACTATTCAGTCAATCATCCAAAATTGAAAAGAGTATGGCACGGCTGCAAACCTACCAAGACATGACCTTCCATCAAGCAGAGAAGCAGCCAAGAAGCCCATGGTAACTCTGAAGGGGCTACAGAAATCCACAGCTCAGGTGGGAGAATATGTCCATGGGCCAATTATTAGTTATTTACTCCAAAAACTGGCCTTTATAGAAGAGTGGAAAGAAGAAATACTTTGTTGAAAGAAAGCCATAAGAACTCCCTTTTGTAGTTTGCGACAAACCATGTAGGGGACACAGCAAACATGAGCTTTTTTGGATAAAAAAAAAAGCTATGTCTTTTACAAAGAACAATGGGCAGAAATTTCACTCTGTAGATTTGCAAAGCTGGTAGGAGGCATATGTCAAAAGACTTGCAGCTGTAATTGCAGCGAATGGTGGTTGTACAAAAATATTGACTGAAAATTTTGAAAAAAACTTTTTTGCCACTTTGTGTTGGTCTATCACATAAAATTCCAATAAAATGCATTTACGTTTGTGGTTGTAATATGCCAAAATGTAGAAAAGTTCAAGTGATATAAATACTTTTGCATGGCTCTGTAGTTGCCCAATGTGGACCTGATACAATATTATCATGATATGTACACAGTAGGTGCCGATTCAATTTGTATCTTATTTTATAAATATTCTGATTATTAGTATTATTATTGTTGTTGTAAATTTTGTTACAATTCTAAACAAACTTAGCAAACAATTCACTCCTACCTCAGGATGATGTTCTGCCTGCCAGTGTGTGAATAGTTTAGGATTATAAAGAAACTGCACCATTTTACCAATTCAAATGCAAACATATAAACATTAAAAAAAAAATAAATTTTAGAGTCAGTGTAGCGACACATGAATTGCCCCATGAAAAAATTGCAACAGATCACTAAATCCATTTTGTCTCTCTCTCTCTCTCTGTGTGTGGTCACATACAGTACATATAGATTTTGCTTTAAATAAAATAAAATGACAATAGAGAAATGTAATGTAATCCCTATGAATTCTTTACAGGAATAAAGCAGAAGAGATCACACGGTTTAGGCCAAATAATCAAACCATAACGAGATGGTGTATTGTCAAAGATTATTGTCCTACAACGCCCCAGTGTTTTTTTTTTTTCTCCTAAAAATGGTTATTTATTAACAAACTATAATAATTTTTGTCTACTTACTTTTGTCTACTTACTTACAGCATCTTTTTATTTTGCAGAGAATCTACTAAAACCTTCCTCCATTTTTTAAAACATTTTTTAACATTTATTTTTAGATTGCTCAGAGCACCTAGAATGAACATGTATCAAAATGAGCACTTTAATGCAAACCTGTGATTTGTCTTGCAGGCAGGACTACAGTCAGAACCCTATTATAGTGAAAAAAAAAATGTAGCCATGCTATATATATATAGCATCTCTGGTTACATGTTGGAATTTTCTACTTTGAGTGCATTTTTCTGAAAAGTTATGCAACTGTTATTGCTCCCGAAACTAGTTCCTGCGTATTCACTCATCTTTCAGAGCAGACCAGAATAGCAGGATGAACCGCCACCCTAAACAACAGCCACCTAAATGTTTATTTCTCAAAGTAAACCTCCTGAGGACACTTCACCTCACTCTCGACTCATCCATGAGCAAAGGATTTGCAGACAGCACTGATCTAGCTCCTGTAATCCCTGTTTAATTGTATTTTCTTCTTCAACACACCTATTTAATCTCCTGAAAGGTGTCTTAATAAGCTGATGGGAATAGGAAAAACATAATTAGCATAGGATAGGTACTAAAAATTGTTAACTTTCCCTGGGACAAGGCTGGGAAGCAGTGATTTACAGCCTGAAGGGGAAGACAGGAGTGGTCCAAGACACAACGTTCCATATACATTTATGTCTCACGGCCTAGGCTTGTTTTTAAAGCCATCTACACTCTCAATTCTCCAGTTGCTCACTTTCATCTTTGATAATTATGTTTTTTCTTTTTTGTGTGTGTGAAAAAGCAACATCATGTGCTGTAAACAGTTTACAGTTACAGCTAACAATATGGAACATCTGCAAAACAACCAAGACCCTGTGATCACTTATGCTGTACATGTAAACAGTCATACCCACACCAGCCTCTTAACTCTCTTGAAGAGAATAATGAGAAAACAAAAAGCAGCCCGTCACATAACCAAAACCTTTGTCTGTCCTAACCTTTGCCTGCAGCCAAAAACTCCTTGGAACAGGTTTCTCAAAACTCTGAGCCAATGAAATCCATTTTCTTCAATTTAAATGTCTCCTTACAGGTTTCATCTGAGAAGTATCTACAGTATATTTTATTTGCTGTTCAATAACAAAATCTGACCAATCAGATTCAAGAATTCAACCAGTGACAAGGGACAGTTTGGACATTTTTTCACTGTCAAATGTAGATGACTTTAAGATGTCTCTGACATTTGGTTCTTTACTTTAGCACTGGAACTACTGGTTACCAAGCCCATAATTACAAACATACAGTTGTAATCAAAAGTTTGTTCGCTCATCCCCAACTTACATATTTGCAAATGTTAATGTGCATTTACTTAATATTTGGCCAATGTAAAAAAATCTATAAACAATAAAATGGGTAAGAGTTCTTCCATTCCCCATTCTTCCTTGTAAATAATTTCTATTTCGGAGATATTCCTAGGCCATCTTATATGCACAGGCTGTTTAAGATCATTTTGGGGTTTTGATTAGCTTTTTCTCCCAGCGTATGAAGTTCTATCTGAAAGTTTTCTTGGTCTTCCAGATCCTGCCTTAGCTCTACCATTTCTTAATGACTTTTTCGACACTGTAAATTGTGAGCTCGAAACACTTTTTATAGCCTTCCCCTGCTCTGTAGGCCGTAATTAGATTAATTTTTTGGCCCTCAGTCAGCTGGTTAAGCTGGGATACACTACACATTTTACTTTCCTAAAATATTCTGAAAAGATTGGTAGTATAAACTGACTGACTGGCCTCCTTAAAATTTTTTATGACCATTCAAAAACAGTGGCTCATACACTTAACAACTGCGCCTGATGAGGCATCATAGACTCCAGAACTTGTAACCACACATGTAACGTACCAAAAGTAAACTTTCAAGATGAAGAAGAAACAGGAGAAGAAAAATACCCAAACATGGCAAGACAGACAGTTTTAATGTGTCAGCATCTGTGCTATGGAGGGTGAAAAAAACAAAAGCAGGAAAACTGCCTCCACTATGTTCAATGGCTATAGACAGTATGTATTCTCCAATCGTGACCAGCATACACTATGCGACAGTGTCCAGGGTCAGCTATGAAAAATCAAATGTGTCCTACTAATGTCGGGATTAATCAGTTCTCAGTCTGTCTGTTGTGTAGTGCATTCCCAGCTTTAGATGAGGTCCTGGTTGCTGATTCATGGCCTAACAAGCTAATTAACTTCTGAGACTTTAAAACTTGATGAAAGTCAAAACCTTTGCATATCCCATGATTTTCAACCAATGTTACTTTTTAAAAACAAACTGCTGCAAAAGTTGTGTTTACCTGAAGCAGCGAAACAGGTCATTTGATCACGATATGCCCAAACCCTTGCATACAACTATTATAATCAAAGTTTATGTTCAAAGTAAAACTCTAAGGTAATCAGTCGTTTAGCTTTCTGTCCACCATAAAAAGTCTACCATTAAATAAGTTTGATTGCCATCACTGAAAGAGTAAACCTAGCTATGCGTGTGGGAGGGATGGCATACTTTCTCTCCTTTCCATCACATTGAAAATAGTACATCTTGTATGTCTGCGAGCACTTGTAAGCAGAAGAAAGCAGATAGCAATGTGTTACACTGTGTGGAAACTTGGTTAAAAAAATAAAAAGATGCATTAGTTAGGTGTCATGAAGGAAATGTAATAAATTGGTTTCTGCATATTTTATGTTTTGTAGGATCTACAGTACAGTATATACATGTTATCTGCTTTCTTGGAGTTCTGTTAATTTTTTTAAAATTTTTATATTAAATGAGGATTCAGCAACTCTAATCCAATACACTATGTCAAACATCTCAAGATCTGCTTGATGTCTACAATGTTGTGTCCCAAATATAGGTATTTGGTTGTCATATTCTGTGCTGGTTCTGTAAACTATAAGACACAAACCACAAAACAATTTTGAGTGTGGAGTCTGAAGGAGCACTGAAGTAAGAATTTGGGGCAGACCTTCTTACTGAGCACAGAAGCAAGGATTTGGGGGCATACCTTTGGAAGCTGCACAGAGGAAAACGATTGGGTCGGAGTTTCTGAAGGAGCACAGAAGCAAGGATTTGGGTCGGAGCCTCTAGAGGAGCACAGAAGCAAGAATCTGGGTTGGAGCACTGAAGATTATGAACCTGTACTAAAGCAAGGATCTGGGGCAGAGCTTCTGAAGGAGCACTGAAGACCCATCATGTGTAATGTTGCAAACACCTTACACACAGCTATTAAACTCACTCATTACCTGAGTTCAGGTGTGTACAGAGAAGAAAAATATGTCATGCCAGACACTATGATTTTGCTTCAACATGATACTTAAAGACTGAAAGGATTACTCAGTGTATGACTAAGCGGGGTTTGTGAGTGTGTATGTAATGGCACTGTATGTTAATCATCATATTTTTTTGTTCATTATTATTAGTAGTAGGAGTAGTTTCAGTAGTGTCACCCCTGCTCTAAACCACCTGCATATTTTATTTGTTTGTTTTACAAAACTAACTTGTGGCACATGGACTTGACTAGTTTATTACATAATATTTATTAAGTGCATTACTGTGTATTATGTTTAATAATATTTATTAACTGGGTTATATTATTTATGCACTTAATATAAATATGTGTTAAGTGCATTATAATATTTATTAAGTGCACTACATGAACAAACAACGGCTCTTACACCCTATGAAGTGCACGCGCTCTTCCATTTGGGACACCACCACCTTAAATAAGACTTTTCAACGTCATCTCAACTTTTTCCCCTTAACCGGTCAAACATTATTTCTAAAAGCAGAGAGAAAAAAAACTACTTCTAAATGTTTGTCCGTAGTCATACCAAACACAAGTACACACAAGACATACAGAAACCCAACACGGAAAATTTAAACAAGTTCTAGAATATTTTCCCCCTATTTCCAACACACAGTCCAAGTATGGAAAGGAAACAAACTTACGGTTTGACGCCGACACGCCAAAACTTTTCCTCCGCCTCCTACTCAGGACTCTTTTCCGTCTTTTCGTCAGTACCGCACAATATTTTTCAGCTTCGTCGCCCGAGTTTGGTGAAATATGAATGAGAAATATGGTTGAGTCTAGCCGAAAAGTCAAGCGGGTAGCGTAGCGATGAAGCGCGGGAACGCGCGCTCCCTTGGAAAAATGACGGCGAGTGCGCGCACAGCTGACCGCGCGCTCTCACGAGCTGTGACGTAAGATGCGTTCCAATCTGTGAACAGTTACTCAAACTCACATACTTATGTACTTATTCTAGAGACATCTGAAGTATCCCTAACTGTCTGTTCCAGAATAGGAGAATAAATCACATCCTTTTATAGTACTTTTATAAATAACTACTCAAATTTAATAATGTTACAAATCCACATGTTTTATATCTACACAAATATCTACATAAGTAAAACTATTTACTAAGAAGCCACAGTGGCTTAGTGGTTAGCATTTGTCACCTTGCACCTCCAGGTTCCAGGTTTCATTCCCACCTCAGGTTTGTGTGTGTGTTCTCCCTGTGCTTGGTGGTTTTCCTTTGGGTACTCCAGTTTCCTCCCACAGTCTAACGACATGCAGATTATAATAATTGACCGTATTGTATGAATGAGTGTGTGAGCATGGGTATGTGTTTGTGCCCTGCGATGGTATTGGCACCCCGTCCAGGGTGTGTCCTAAAGTCTCCTGGAATAGGCTCCGCATAGCTTTAACGTAATGCTTTTAATGCTACATAATTGGTATACTTTAAAAGTGCAGGTCATAAAATTATGGAATGTGTTTCCAGACCAGATGCATAGCCAGAAATTCTTCAACGGTGTGGCCAAGTAATTGGCTGGGCAATTAGATTGGTGCAAAACACTTACCATCATGCATAGAAAATTACATTATTTGCTCCCTATCTGCACATAAACTAAGCAGGATCTCAATCAGATAGCAGCATTTATTTGTTATCTAGCAAGCTACAAAAATGTCATAGCTAATATAACATTAGGCTAAAGCTTATAAAGTAAGCCAGCATTGCAATTTCAATATAATTAGTTCAGTATCATTAGCTAGTAAGAGCTTAAAGAAATCCACTGTTATTTCTGTCAGTGGAGCCATAAAAAGATTGCTTCCATGTTAGCTATACTAACTTGCCTCTGGACCATAATGAAACAAACATTCAACAGTAAGTGTTCTTCAGTTTTATATTATACCTTGGAAAAAAAGAATGTTAAAAGTGTTGGCCTGCATGCAATTCATGTTAGTTTCTTTATTTCTGTTTAAAACATTTTATTCTGGAAACCTTAATAGGGACATCCAGCTTTGCTTGTTTTTCTTTAAATGTTCCTCATGATGCATCATTGTGGTGTCACTGGGTAGAAGACTTTCATTGGGCTTGTAGTTCATTTAGCATTTATCTTGTGCAAACAAAATATTATCTTGGGCACACAAGTTAATATCTTGTGTATGTACAACTCACCTACTAACCACAAAACACAAACTACTTATTTTCCTGTGCCATTCCTTAAAAAGAAGTGGTGAGCATGAATCCAGTAAAGAAACTTTATTTCTTTATGAGACAAATGCAAGCACATACTTGGATACAAATTTCTAAAATCCAAAAGAATATGCTGACCTGCTTTGTACTCTTTTTTATGACCTGCTTTTGAGTTGGAGGGACATTTCATTTTCACATATTCTAGGCTATTTAATCATTGTTGGAAAGATATTAGATTTTCCTTTGTGCTTCCCTTCACATACCACAGTTTACAAGTCACTAGAACAAACATCTATGTTAAGTCTATTGACTTTAACTGACACTAGGAACTCACAGCTTGGTAGCTTGAAAGCACTAAGATTTGCAAGTATCATGTACAAGTTCAAAATTGCCAGTTCATTAATTGCTTCCAATTAACGCCTTAGATCTATAATATCTCACAATACACTCTAGATAAGCAATATGATTTTGGATGAGCTATGGATAATATTCAGAGATAAGGGCTTTTCATGATATACTGTTAAGGTGAATCTGTACATGTATAATTTACATCTACATCTACAATAATGTACCAAGTAAGGAATAAAACACATTCTGGTAAAACACTTTTTATTCATAAATAATAAAAAGTTGGCTGGTGTGATGTATCCTGATGTAAGCTACAGTTACAATAACCATAATAAAGTAAAAAATTTTAAACAGCATATTCAGAAAAAAATATGTGAGGAATTTCTGGTTACATTTGATATTGTTGAATTTGTTTCATTACCAGCCTCGTATTCTTTACTAAGAAAAGAGAAAGCATCACGTCATCTGTCATGAAGAATTTCCTGTGATGGAAAGCTTCTGGATAATCAACTACTTCAGTACTGTTGATTATGTTTCCCTTTATTAAATAACATTATGAATGGATTTTTACCAAAAAAAGTTGTTTATTAATGTGGAACACCCACTGTACAAGGCCTTGTTTTGCTATTAAAGCAATAATGTATTAAAATGAATGGATAAATGTGTTATTTGAATTACAGCCTACTCTGCTGTAATAGTAAATGTATCACCTTCTGACCAATCGGGTTCGAGAATTCAACAGTGCTGTAGTATAAAAGGAATTAATCATACAATTCCATCTTGTACACAATCAAATCAATGCCAAGAACATCTTTATATCCTGTACGGAACGAGCAAGGTTTATGCTGTAGACTCCAGCTGAGCCGTTTAGATGAGTTGGAGCTTATCAGTGTTTCCCATCTGTTGAATGAATCCAGCTCATTCAGTATTGTTTCCTAGATTCTCGGCTTTTTTCACTTCCTGTCTCAGGTCTACTAGAGGGTGGGAGAAACAATGTACAAAACCTCCCATTTCCTGTCCTTTTCCTCTCTCTCTCTCTCTCTCTCTCTCGCTCTCTCTTTTTCTCTGTGCAATATGTCGTTGCTTAGGGTCTGTATATGTCAGTGTGTAAAGAAGATAATTTGCAGTGACAAAATGCACAATATGGAGACATATTAAAAATAGCCATTTGATATGGACCGCTGTAATATATTTATATTGAGCAACTGGGTAATTTGGCTTTAAAAATTTTGCTGGCTCTACCCATTTCACCCTTGCTTCCAATTTTATTATTATTATTATTATTATTATAGATGGACAGATAGATAGTTTGATAGATAGATATGCTTTATTGATTCTGTTAGGGAAGTTATTGTGTTACAGCAGCAGCAGGTTACAAAACAGTAGTAAGGGGGGCATAATGTAATTGTAACTTAGATAAATTAATACAGTACTCATGCTATATATAAAAACAAAACTGAAAAAATAGAAAAAAGTGCAAACTTTTGATGAAATGTGCAAATTGTCAGTGTATGTACTGTATGTGTACATAAAGTGACAGTGAAAAAGGGGATATGTTCTGTATATGAGTTGCTACAGTCATCTGTTACATAGAGGTGAGACATTGTACAGTGCAATGGCAAACTGTAGGAATGATTTCCTGAACCGTTCTTTCTGACAGCGAAGCTGGATCGTCTGTTAGAGAAGGAGCTCTGCTGCCTCTGTATGGGATCATGTAGTGGGTGGGATGGATTTTCCATGACTGACAGGAGTTTGTTCAGCGATCTGTTGTCCCTCATGGTCTCCAGCCTGTCAATTTTGTGTCCGGTTACGTGTAGCTTTGCGGATGATTTTATTTATCCCTGCATCCATGGTACTGATGCTGATCCCGCAGCAGACCACAGCACTATTAAGGGCACTAGCCACAACAGACTGATGAAACATTTCCAGCATTTCCCTGCTGCATACATTGAAGGATCTGATCTTGCTTAGGAAATAAAGTCTGCTCAACCCCTTCTCACCCTAGGTGTGCCAAAACTAGCCATTCTGAAGGTTGAGGCCAGAAGAGATGGCTTTCTTAGGTACTGGTACTACATCCACTCCTTTGTGCTGTAAGAGTTGCAGCCTGTTACAGCAGCAGCTTATTATTATTATTATTGTTGTTATTATTATTTAGCAGATGCTCCATTCTACTTAACTTACTGTAGAAGTGGGAATACAGAACTCGGGATTACTTTCAAGCCACAAAAAAAGTTCAGTTGATTTTATGCAACTTCCATTCAAATTCTGACTGAGAATCGTTAACATGTGATAAGTTTTATGTATTTAAGTGAATTGACAGTGTTATAGAGTTTACAAACATAGCATCTGTATACTTATTGATCCTAAACAACCACCTACGGTATATATACAGCCTTTTTTTTTCTTAAGTAGTGCTAATTTGTTTCCTGTTGATGCTATAAGCAGTCATGTTGGTTTCTATGTTGCTGGACTCAGGATTGAGGACACCACCAAACGTTTACAAGTAGTACTTCCTAGTTTTGTTTGGTTTATGTATTTTCCTAGTTCCTAGAAATTCTGAGTCATGAGTATGCAGCATTAGCCGTCAAAATAAAAGGCTCTCTTAAACTAAGCTGTGCAGTAAGGACAGCTTGTTATCTCATTTTAAGCTTCAATGATTTTGTACCGCAACATTTAAGCTGCAATATTATTAACATAGTAGTTTCATGCACAAAGGTTAAAGGAGCTCACAGAGAACAACCTGTAGATTGTGACAATGTTAAATAGGCAGCAAAAGCCACAAATCATCTGTAAGAGCATCTGACGAATTTGTACTATACAGAAATTCTTGTAATTTACTTTAGCATATATGATTTATCTGGATCAGGCGGCAAGTCAATCCGAACCCAGCCAACCACAAATTAGCAATGCAATAATACAATGTAATAAAGTGTAGGGTTTCTACCTTGAAAAAATTGTTATTTCAATAACCAGTCCTCAGAGGGTTAAGGCGCCGAGTTACTGATTGGAAGGTCAGTGGTTCCAGCTCCACCAGGGTGCCATTGTTGGGCCCTTGAGCAAGGCCCTTAAACTTATCTTCTCCAGGGGCATTGTGCCATGGCTGATTCTACACTCTGGCCCCAATTATGCTGGGATATGCAAAGAAAGAATTTTACTGTGCAGTAATGAATCTGTGACAAATAAAGGCTTAACTTAAAGTTTTTTAGTTTTTTTGTGGAGATTGTTACAGCAATCCTAGCCCGAGGTTAAGGCTAAACATAATAGTTTTGTTGTCATGGCTCCAATAACAGCCGGCAGCATGCTCACAGCATGCTCAGAATATACAGCGACACCATCACAACGCTTATGCATTATGCATATGCATTCCATGCATGTCCATGCCACAGCAAGATGAAAAATCCCACCTTTTCAGAATGAATCGCCAATCAGCTTCTTTCAGTCCTTTTGAATCAGCTGGTGAAATTCTTTGTTTTCTTCCTGCTTGAGGGCTTATGTGAGGCACCACAGCAGTCCCCATGGGATCACAAGTTTACAAGTGCATTGGAAAGAAGGAGAAAGTGGTGCATTTTCTACACATTTTAAGAACTGATATGTGAATGACCCCTTAGAGCATCATGTCAATTTGACTTCAAAATCATTTTAGTATTTCAGTGTCTTCTTGTCTTTATTCAGGCATCAATTAAACAAACATTGCTTATTTGCTTATTTTGTTTGTTCAGGCATAAAAATCACTCAATGAAGATTTTTTCTTTAATGTTAGACAGCATTGCAGTTTAAAAGTAGGCAGCAGTCCTAAAATCAGAGCAGGTTGTTTTATAGATATCAGATTGTGCAACACACTCACATACACACTCGCACCTCCTTCCTTTAAACTTCTCATTTTAAAGCAAGCTATGACTTTAAAATAAAAAAGCATCACTAAATATAATAAAATAGCAAAAACCACTTTGGTTTGTCTTCAGTTAAAATAATTCTTCATAATAGTAAAAGCATAATTGTTGCATGTTTTTTTCCCAGCCTTGTTTAATAACTTCTCATCCTTTCTTACAACTTCTATTCTTCTTTCTGACCCTCCTGCTTGCTTTCCCCAGCTGATCCATCATCTTCCTCCGCCATTTCAACGCTGAGAATCTCCTCTCCATGAAGGCGTGGAGTCATGCGGATGATCACTGTGCTGTCTGTAGTCTGTGCCACCATGTCATCCTCGTCTTGTGTAACTGTGCGCTGGATGGGTGAGCGATGGTGAACGGGTGAGGGAGGGGGTACAGGTACTGCTGCGGTGGATGCTGAGGTGCTGCCGGAAGGCTGAGAGATGGAGACATGGAGAGACAAATTTAAAGTTATAAGAAACATTACTTTACTACATTACTTAACATTACTACATTACTCACTAAAGATTTAAAATGACATGTAGTAAATATAAAGGAAAACTCTAGAAGTGGCAAACATTGTCTGAAATGCTCTTGTACACATATATACTAGAGCCAGGCATATCTGGTGTGAGGCTGAGATGATTCGCATCTTGATACACTATCAGTGGTCCGATACATTAAAGAGACATATACAGCAACACGATATGATGATATGGAGTAGTTATAATAATGTTGTGATCAAGAGGTGACTTCTGGTTCTTAAACGAGTCCAATGTTGAAGTGCCAAAAACCTGCAGTTCCTTGAATGACCACTAGGTCATTCCTTGTTGACTCTTGTACTCCTAAATGCCTATAATAAATATACAGTAATAAATATATTTTCAGCCTGATACCAAAAACAAACAAAACAAACAAACCAGTTTTGGTCTTCCTAGCTAAATTTCCCATTCACAACAACTTATGGGATGTTGTGACATTATGCCATAAAACTTAACAATTCAGTGTAGTTTAACTTTTCACAAGAAATGTAGTAGTAGCAAAGTAATGTTAGCATATAAATGAACGTTATCCATCTTAGCATTTTAGTTAAGCTAATGCTATGCTAGCTAACTTGTAGTAACTGAAGTAAGTAGACATGTTCCCACGTTCACTCATTTTTCCATTTATTAATTAATCAGGGTTAAGGCAGAGTCAGCTCCTGACAAGGTGGCGATAACCAGAGTTCCAAAGAACTTATGGCTTGAGGCAATATTTTCCATACTGGCCAAATTTACCCTATCGGTCAGCAGATTTGGTCAAAATTATTCCTAAATTTTTTAGGTTGTTTGAATTATATTTGAACAACTTACAAATTTTTTTAAATAATTTTGGCCAAATCTACCAACCAATTGTAAGGGTTAACCCCTAGAGGGCGCCACTGCGCCACTTTAAGTTTTGTAGTTTGTCTTTTGTTGTGTATTAAAACT
>JAQQZS010000037.1:23499311-23515168 GCA_030068045.1 Platyallabes tihoni
TACTTGTGTTATCTTTGACTAATAGTTAAATGTGTTTGATGATCAGAAACATTTTGTGTGACAAACATGCAAAAGAAGAAAAAATCAGGAGGGGGGCAAATAGTTTTTCACACCACTGTATATATATATATATATATATATATTTTTTTTTTTTTTACCATTTTCATGTACTTGACCTGCTTGTTTACTTTTAGCACTGAAGCTACATTTTATCGCATTTTCCATTTATAAACACCTATATCTTTATACAGTATGCTTCCTTCAAAATGAAACTGTTAAGCATTTTAATCTCATTGGAAAATAGTGTCATTCACAATCATTCGGAACATTGTCAGGCAAATGCGTCATTTCAGACCACCGTGCAAGCAAAGTGTGTTTATCTGCAGGCTATAAATGATTACGTTTTGCTGACATTTAAGAACTGAAAAGGTGTTGCACTTAAACAAATTGCTGTGCCATGCTGCGTATACTGTAAGTGTAATTTATTTTGTCTGTTTTAAAGAAGGCTGAATGATGTCTTTAATAAAGCGTGGTGCTTATACAGCTGATGATGGGCTTTTATTCAAAACAACCTGCTTATCTAGAAACTATGTGTGCTTTGCTTAACATTTACTACACAAGGTCATAAGAGCATGTGGTACATTTATGCCTTTGAGTGACATAGACTTCATGTACTTGTTCAATACATTATCCTGATAACTCTAGTGCAATTTAAAGAGGCTAATCTCAGACACCAAATATGTTTTGGTCAGTCCACTTCAATTAGTGTAAGAGGAAATTTTGTACATCTAATTTATTATTATTGTAAAAATCGTTTCTTTAAAGGTTATTCATTCCTTCTTTCCTTTATTCATTCAGTCAGTCGTTCAGTGACCGGTGATTCAGCGACCAGTGGTTGGCTGCACACATACTGTATGAGATTTGAACCCCCAACGTTGGAGGTGGAAGGCGAAGGTGCTAACCACTAAGTAACAATACCATGTTAAAGCACAATACTCACCTTAAATCGTTCTGTTTTCATATAATGTTCTCTCATATCCTTTTTATCACACTGAAACACAAACATTAAAAGACATATATTACCAAACACTATATCCACCTGTTTTAAAGTGATGCTGAACTATTATACTGTATAATATTCTACGTGCCCCCTTTTTGTGTGCATTGCTTGCATAGAGTATATACCAATTAGCCATAACATTGACACCACCACCAGGTGAACTTAATAGCACTGATTATCAATAAGACAGTATACCAGTAAACTGTTGACAGGATCATGGGCACCCACACACCTCTATACCTGTGGGGACCAAATGCGAGCCTGTCTGGCCTGATCCCACAGAAAAGCCAATGTAGCATAAATTGCTGAAAAAAGTCAATGCTGGCCAAAACAGAAACATATCAGGACACCCAGTGCACCACATCTTGCCATGTATGAGGCTTAGCAGGCAAAGAGTTCAATATTGTTGATCCGGCCTCCAAATTGCCCAGATGTCAATCCAATCTGGCATCCATGGCGACCCCACACCAAAACCCATAGCACCAAAAGGATCTGCCGCTAACATCCTGGTGTCAGAGAACACCCCCAGAGGTCTTGTAAAGTCATACCCAAAGGGGCCAGAACTGCCCAGGTGTAGGCAAACCTACACAAGACCATGCTTAATGTTTTGCATTGTAGTGTTATGGTTGATTGGTGTAAGTACACTGTTTACTGTAATACTATGAAATCTAATGCATGTATTTATCCATCTCGCTCCACACACCACTATATCTCCCCCACGGACAAACTGTAGCCTGGGCTGAAAGACCACAATGTCCAGGATGTAGATGGTGTCACATAAGTAGTCAGCTAGCAACCAGAGGTGGATGTTCTCTGGTGTTTGATACGGGAACGCCCAGCGCACTGGGATAAGCCACACGTTATAGTTCCATGCACACATCACAAAAAACAGCCACACCACATAGATCAGATCTGTCCAGAGGAAAAACAGACAAAGTTGTGATTAGCATCACAGCAGCTATTGCACCTACGCCATAACTTCTGCATTTTTTTTTATATTAAGTCGGATAATAATATTATTAAGTCTTTATAGTTTACATGATAGTTATAGAATTATATATAAGTATTTTCATTTCACATTATACAGTAATATACAGTATGTAATAATTTACAGTATAATCACATATATTTAAGTAATTTAAAAATGATTCTTTTTTTTTGTGGTAAAATGTGAAAATAAATGATTTGTGTAGAAAATGTCCAAAAAAATTATTAACTTAAATTCTGTCTTTTTCTCACAGAATTCCACCTTTTCCTAAAACATTTAAATAAACATTCTTCTGAGAATAATGTCATAGTTCTTAGAAAAAAGTCAAAATTCTGGAAAAGAAAAAAAAAAAGTCAGAACTCAAACATACTGTATTTTTATGAAGGGCTTAATCCTCTTATGTAGTTAAAATAACTTTATTTGAATCATAAAAATTATATGTAAGAATGATTTGTGCTAAAAAAGTCCATGTTAAAATATATATGTGTAAAGAAATTCACATAAAAAAGAGACAATATGTTAAGTGCCTAAAAATCGTGCAAATTTCACATGAAAATCATTGTGTAAATTTTCTGTAATGGTGCAATGTAGTTTTGTTCACGCATTTCCTCATTTCTGTTATCTATTTCGGCCTTATAAGTCACCTTTGTAGTAAGTGGGAGTTGCCTGTCAAACTAGTATCCAATTTTATAATCAGGTAAGGGGTAGTGTCTTACCAGTGAAAGGATCGATGCTTGAAGGGAAACGATACTCAACGATGGCTCTCAGCCAGTCTGGCATTGCGGGCACCTTGGGTACTTTGATTTGGTAGCCCATAAACTCCAGGAACTCCTCCTCTTCGATCTCATCTGCAGCAGGAACATCTTTCGGCTCCTCGGGTGGAGGAGGCGGAGGAGATGGAGGGGGTGGAGGAGCAGTGGGCTTTTTTGTAGGTGCTACACATACAGACAGTCAAAATGAAATGTCATCTCATTCTTGAAAGTATCCATTCACACAGGGAAAATTAAAGAGAAAAAACTGTGGAGGTCATTATGGTAGGACAGTTTTAGTTCACTAGTCAATTTAAACCAGTTTTCGAGAATATGATTACAGAGCAGTTTTAAGATTATAAGATGCCCCAGAAAGCAGAAACTGTGAGAGTGTTTTCTCCATGGAAGATCTTATAATGAAAATTATTGAAAATGATAAACCTGCAATTTCGCTACGAAAATGAATATTTTCTGTTTTCCTTTACATTTCCCCAGTACCACTACTGTATTTGTTACTGTCCCATAGGTTTCATATTCTCTTCTAAATGCTCATTTAGATGAGCATCATAGCAGACCCATTTGACCTTGACTATTCTGACATGCCAGAAATTTGTTGTCAATGCAATAGCAGAAAATCAGTGGAAGTTTTTAAGAAAGTTAGGGGGATTTCAACTCACAACTAAATCATTATTTTAAAAGCAATTAGGGCTTAAAAAACATACTGTGTAAAGTGGGCAACTATGGTATCCATTAGCAGTGTTGGGGGACGTTACTTTTTAAAGTAACTAATTACATTACAAAATTACTGTCATTAAAAAGTAATCAGTTACATTATAGCATTACTTTCTGATAAAAGTAACTAGTTCGAGTACTTTTTCATTGCAGAAAATGAAAACTCCTTTGTGATTCCTCATGCGTGTTGTTTTAGTCAAGACATTTATAATTATTCTACCATCATCACTCAGTTGTCAGAAGTTTGGCCCATAATCTGTTAACTACTAAAACCCCTATCTCACCTATGCGGTTTCGCACGGTGGCCGTAAGTACGGTTCATCATGATTTACCGCGAGTTTTGCCGCTGTGATTACGTTTCCATCTTCCAACCGGCCCTTGTAGACCTTGCAGAACTACGCGGAATGTTGGGCGGTCACTCGCGAATGCTCACAGTGCCTAACACCGCTTCTTACCGCGAGTCAAACCACTGAGATAGGGGTATAACAGCAGTAATAACAGAGGGGGGCAGGGCTTGTAGGATGACTTTCACACACAAGCACACTAACGGAATGACTGCTGTCTGGCTCAGGGATTACATAAATTGTCTGAATAACGGATTACATTTTTAAAAATATAACTAAATAACTGAGTACAGTACTTAAATGGCGGACCTAACACGTTAGATTACTTGTTACAGTACATCAAAAAAGTAACCCAAGTACTGTACTTTGTAACGCGTTACACCCAACACTGTCCATTAGTTAGTGGGGTATAAATTAGTTAGTGGGATTTTAACTTACAACTAAATAATTATTTAAAAAGCAATTAGGGCTAAAACAACATGCTGTGTAAAGTGGGCTTTAAAAGAAAAAAAATGTCCCTTCAACGTGGTATTGTGGAACTATGGTATCCATTACTAAAGTTGTAGTTCCAGATAGATGTTAAATCTACAGTAGGTCAATGTGCATTAAAGCTCTTCTGGGAGCCTGTAATGTCATAGCAACATAATAAATCATTATGTTTTTTTTCTTTGTTATCCATCAAACATCTACTTACTCGCAGAGGGACTGTCCTCTTCAGACTCATCTGGGTCAATCAGCCTTTCTTTAGTTCGTTCTGTTCGTTCCTTAAACAGCTTAATCAGGTCCTGCAGACGTTCATTAAGTATGACACTTTTTTGACTGGCCGAAGAGAGAGGACGCTCAGCATTACTGCCACAAATATGGGAGCACAGGTATAATTCAACAACAAATTGTTCAACATTTTAAATTCCCCGCCTTTTGGTGATCTATGCCTGGTTTATTCCCAAGTGTGGTAAGGATATTTTAATAGCATTATCACCCATTAAGGAGGCTATAAGAAAATATATCTATTTTGAATGGTATGATCTCCCTATTAAAAGTATCTCGATAAACAAAAATATAGCATAATGGTAAGCAACAATTTCAAACAATCTAGCCAACTTTGCATCCATTTATCATGGCTAGCATCTAATCATCAACCAATCAATCATCAGTGCCTTAAATATAGTTTTGAACACTAAATCTCCCAAAGCTTTCCTACATGCTTATTGTCTGTCTTGTTATATTTTTTATTTTATGTTTTTTGTTTACATCAGCCTACAGTCTATCCATACTCATTAAATATGGCTACCACATGTAATCGAGGCTTTAGTAGTTTCAAAAACGTGGGTGAATTATGATCTATAGTATGTGATCATGGTATGCTGGACCACAACATACCAGTAAAAAAGTACTAGGAATATTTTTTAAAAATATGAACCAAAGCTGAAATGTATCGTTAAACAACAACATGAAAAAACTGAACATAGCTGAAATGTATTAATCACCATAAAAAGTATAAAACAATGAAAGATAGTATGGAAGTATTTTTTAACATATTCACAACACAGTTTTATTATAAATTTGTTTTTTTTACTTTGTGTTCAATGTCTTTTGCCAAGATCGGCAAAAGAAAGTGTTCAAACTTTAACTGATCAATAGACTGACACAGGATGATGTGAGTGGTCACAGTAGATACTGTAAATGCTGACTAAGCAACACAATATACTGTACAATACACTACAGTTTGCTTTGCCCAAACTGTTTAAATATCCTGAGCTGTTAAGAGTCTAGGAATACCTTTAGCAAAATTTTAAGCTAGTCAGATGTGAGGAAACACTAGTCAGAGGTAGTTCATTATATTTTAGAAATTTAGGAAGTGTGCCATTTACATGCGTTTAGTCTTCACTACAGCCTTGCATATAATAGAAAACCTTAACCAGAGAGAAAACAATGAAACAATGAAGCTAAAACTACCATCCTTAGACGGGGCGATGATTTACTTTTACTACTATTATTAAGAGTTCGACTAAGTACAACCATGTACTGCATTACTGTATTAATCATTACTGTATTAGATTGTGTTAATTGTAAATTTGTTCATTGTAGTATTTCTTTAACAAGACTATTCCAGAGATTGTAGACCTCAAGGCCAGTCACTCACTCTTCCTCCACAGTCAGGAGGCCACCCTGGGGGGTCTGATCTTGATGTTTCTCCATTTCACCCTCTTTACTTTGGTTGTCTGCCTGTGAAGCCCTCCTGAAATAAAGACAAACAAGCATAAAAAATAGAGAAGAACCAACTTGAACAAATTTTCAACTGTTTAATAGTGTAAATTCAGGACTCACTCTACATGGACTGCTTTGCTGCAGCATTTTAAAAAGTAAGGGCAAACAGAGAACATGTTTTATTATATAAATTTTTTAGAAAGGTTTTAGCACAATTCCAAACACCACACAATTCCAAAGCCATTTCAGTATAGGAGTGCTTTCAATGTGCGGCTCACCTGTGGGTGGCCAGTACAGTAATGGGTACAGTTAGGGTGACACCATTCAACTCCTGGGGTTCAACAATTTGTGGTACAGTAGGAATGGATCCATCTTCGACTTCTTCTACATTCACATGAGGACATTCTAAGATTGCATCAAAGAACATTTCAGAAAGTAGTGCTCTGTGGCACTTTGCATCACTGTGGTCAAAACTAGGATCTAGGATCTGAATAAATATTTACAATCTTGGCCATTTACGTAAAAGAGGAACACAAGTCACTAGTTAATTCACCTGAGTGTTTGCTTCAGGACTGGTTGATCAAAGGAAAAAGGGAATGGCTGAGGTTGTATGGATGTTGGGATGCTATGTTCTGGGCTGTTTGTGGGTGTGTTTGATTTCAAAGCTTTAGCTACGGACTCACACCAGGTTCATATTTTGCTACTTAGGAAATCTTTTTGAGGCTTAAGCCTGTTGAGGTGCTGGAAAATATTCTGGCAGAAAAAAACATTACAGACCAGCTTCTGACAGGTCTTGAGGTAGGGGAAAGGTGAATTGGATTTACTTCAGCAGCTACTGAGGATTCGAGAAGAAAAGCACAACATCTGGGATTTTGCTGCAGAACAACTAGATTGTACTGCAAATCGCAGACAAGCAAGTGCTGGATGTCACTACAAATGTGATTCTAGCAGCGTCATTTTTATGATATGTTTTTATTATAAATCATCATAAGATATTTAAAATGATCAAAAGGAACAGAACATTTCTGACAGATTCTTTTAAATTGTAATACAGACACTTGACTCTTCCAGGGTCATTGCATATTTACACCTTAATATCTATTAGTACATATGTACATATACTCTGTGTACACTTCATGATCCATACTGACCTTCACGTTCCTCTTTAAGTGCCTCATCCTCCTGTAGGGGAAGGAGAAGATTAGTTCCTTAGTCAAAAAACAAACACTGGAAAAACAAGCCTCTAGGAAACCTATCCCTAACTGCAACTAGCAAACAAACATACAGAAAATCCATAAATTCATAACCAGAATGATGACCCTACTTGTACAGTAGTTTCAGTCCTAGCTGCAGTCAAAGTCATTGTACCAGATGTGAAGAAGGAGGTAATATTTTGGACAGAGTCTAAGACAACCTATACCGTGATCCTAATATAAGGTCATGACCAATGAATAGTCCTTTAATACATAATGTGAGGTGGAAGAAATGAGGTTCTGCTGCAGGATTGCTGGGACTTAACAATTCCGGATAACCTGAGGACATATCCATAGCTCCTCCAAATAGAGACAAGCCAGTTGAGATGCCTTGGGCATTTTATAAGAATCTGTACCTGGAATGCCTCAATAGATGGAAACCATGTGGCAGACAGTCTTGTTAGAGAGAGTTTTTCTCACAGTGTGCTTGAAGTCATTTGATGATCCCATGGGAGGAGCTAAAATCTATGGTATACAGTAGGTCTGGACTGACCTTTCAAGCCTGTTCCCACCACTTGGAATTGCATGTTAGCAATCAAAGAAATAGAAATTATTGGGGCAGGGGTAGCCTAGTGGTTAGGATGTTGGTACAATAATCAGAGGGTCATGGGTTTGAACTCCAGCACATTTGGTCCCATGTGGTGAGGAGTGAACAAGCACAAAAATCATTGAACATACAATTAACTTTTGGGACATCAGTCCCACTGCAAAAAAACAAAACCTAGTTTCAACAGTGGAAGAGAAGTAATTAGGAACACAGTAGCTAGTTTTAGCAGATTTTTTAAATAGCTATCCCCACAATACCAGTCCCTGAAACAGCAATTTGCAATGCTTGCAATGCTACCAATCGATATTTTGCAGCATAGTAGTCCCTAAAATGAGACTCCTTCCTTGCAATTTCCGGATAGAAATCTTTAGTTGCAGTTAAATGGCAATCTCTCAAGGCTGCTCGGATTTGTTTAAATATATGTATAACAGCTGGAAGAAAGGGAGCTGAAGCACGTCTTGCAAGCTGAGAGGTTACAACTGGAGACACTACAGGTTAGCATCTAAACAGATGTAACAATACAGGTGAATGGTCTTTTGCTCTTACTTGATATTCTCTCTCAGGTTGTAGTTGGACAACTGCCTTCAGTCGTGGGGCATCTTCTGCCTCATGTTGACTTGCAGGAGTGGATTCCTTTGGAGTAAGTGGCTCTGGTGCCTCCTCCTTTTGTGAGATTTGCTCTGTAATCTCAGTTATATGTGTTTCAAGCTCTTCAACAGGGCACACATCCACCAGACAGCTGTACATGAAGTTTTATAAGAGAGGGTGTATGATAAGAGCAACAAAATCCCCAAATCCATAAGTGCAGACACATATCTTAAGTGAGATCATGAGTGAAATATGACAGCTTGTTCAAACAGAGTTCCACAAAATGTTTTATGTGCTTTTCTACAAGGACAAAACTACATTGGTGGAAGTCCGTGACACCAAATTGTTTAAGAAATAGCTGGGAAAGACGGTTTGAAAGCTAACATTTTAATGTAGCTATCCCCCAATTTTAGTCAAATTATTTGATATCATTTGTCATGTTGCTCATATCTATCTATCAAGCTCTTGTGTCAGTGTACCCTTTTTATTTCCATTATTGATTTATAAAGTACCTTGGTAAAGAATTTGGTTGTATGTGCAAATTTGAATGGTGTAAACCCTAAAAAGCTCATTTATGAACATGCATGCTGTGGGGGACACATACCTCTTAATGTCTGCTCTGTTTTCAATGGAAAAGGTTTGCAGAAACAGAAGTAGCACAAGAAAACATTTTATTTCAAACACACACACGAATTATTCCAAGCCAGAATCCTTAAAGCAAGCTGTCTGACCTTGACTTAGCCTTTGACCATAAATGCTAGCTGAGCAGGAAACATTAATTAGGAAGGCATGAGTCAGATAAACATGTGGTAAAGTAAAGGAGGGTGAAGCTAGTAGTTAACTGAGAATGACTGAGATCATTCCTCAGAAATAACATTCTGACCAAAAGACAAGAATAGATGGACATTTTAGGGAAGATGAAGGCTAACTGCACTATATCCTTCCTATGGAACAGCTGCATGCTATAGGCCAAAAGTTAAGAAGCAAACTTGTAAGTTTTAAACATTATTGCCCTGGGCATGTTTTTATTATTCTAATAATTTTTAAATCTCACTTAATACGAAGGGTGTTCAAGTCAAACAGGGACTTTTGATTGCCAAAAAAGTAGAACACAATAATGTATTGTAATTTATAAATAATTTAATAAATAATACCCAGCTACACTAATGTACTGTAATGTCCAAGTGGTTTTTGTGACTGATTGTGTGTACAGTTCCCACAGGTCTCTCTTCTGCAAGTTGGTGAGAAGTCTTTTTTGTTGTTTTTTCAAGAAACAGGTGTGCTTTAATACATTTGCCCCAACCAAATGTTTTACTGCAGCTTAGAGTCTCATCACATACTGTGCTTGAAGTTTTTTTTTTTTTTTTTTTAAAGTCAATCAGTTTTTATTTACGAGAAATTTTATACAAGTACCCGTTTGACTTGAATGCCCATTGTAGTTTTAAGGATGAAGGAAGTGTTCACAAAAAAGTTTAAAAGAGTCCATGCTTGGAACAAGTTTTTGTAGGTGATCAATTGGCTGGTTGTCAAAAACTGCCATACTGTAGTTTACAACCCACTCATACACATTTTTTTATTTTCCATGTAAATAATTACTCAGCCAACTTTTCGCTAGCCATTATGTTATCAGCAACATCAATAGCTAACTATGGCTAGTCCGCACTGCACCATGACTGAAATGAGTATTGTTTTATGTTTCATAATCAATATAAATTAAAGAAAGGTTTTGTCAGTACATTGGTCAGAACTCGCTCTTTCAACAATATCATTTCTATATACATTAAAGGACCCTAAACTAGTCTTAAAAGATTTTCTGTCTATATGTCTGTATATCTGTCTGTCTGTACTGTATGTATGTACATACAGTCAGATTTTCTCAAAGCATTATGCAAAAATGTCTGGTGAGAATTTAATGACAACTGTACTGAGATTGCAGTACTTAGATACTGTATCTGACTGATGTTTATCCTGCACCATTAGTGAAATAAAAATGTTGAGTTAAAGTGATGTTATGAACAGTTATCTGGTATATTTAATAATCTACTTTAAATAAACTACTAATAAGCTATGTACTTGCCCAATACCTGAACTAATAGATATTAATTAGAAAAGCTAAACTGAATATTATTACTGGGACTCTACTACAAACTCTTTTCCCATCAACCGATGGGTAGTTACACTATTGTAATTTATTTTAAATCCATCTTTGGCCAGAAATGGTGTGATTTTACTGTTTTTACTGAAATATGACAGCTTGTTCAAACAGCTTAAGGACCATTTAAAATGTTATTTTCAAATATTGTTACTGTCTGTTATCTCATAACAAATTTTTTAGATTTGCTTTATACGTTTTTGCATAAATTAGGCAACATATTTTGACCTTCTGAAATATTAGAAATATTACCTTTTCCCCTAACCATCTTTTGTAAAACATTATTGCTCCCAAACACTGTAAAATTCAGTATCATGTCGGCACTATTTTATATAAAGTGTCAAAATGCTTTAAATACATAAAAAAAAAACATGCAGGGAAGTTATAAGCAGTAGAGCATGTAGCATGGGCCATGCACAAGCAGTCAAGTTCAAGCACCCAACCTCCAGCACAATCACAATCAAAATCTAAATGTATATATATGACGGGTACATGCGTCACAATGTTATTGAGCATTGAGCAAGTCATTCGTGTTTTCTATATACATTTGGTGAACTACAGGAGGCATTGCCATACAGTATATGAACTGAGGAAGATGCAGTGTGGTGTATAATCTTGCCCCACACACAAAGTACTGCCTATGATTAGGTGTTGGAGAGCAATTTGAGATTCAGCCTTGTGTTAGCTAGTTAGCTTTGTAGCTGGAAATAAAAAAACATGCATGGTTCAGAGGTGATTTGTAATGATGTGGAAGCAATTATTAGGGACACAAAGTGTTGTTTAAGATGACGTACTGTAACATTATCTGAAGTGTTTTCTTGCTTCTGTGTGTTACATGGTGCTTTCTTTCTTTCTGTCTTTTCTTTCTGTCGGTCTGTCTGTCTTTTCTTTGGCTCTGATACCTTACAGGTGCTATCTAAATGATCGCACAAAGTGCCAAGGTATCAGGACCCTTAAATAAACACGCCGCCAGGTGAGACAACCGTGTGTATAAATGACCACACCTCTGCCTGTTCAGAACTCTGCTGGGTAGCAGTGCAAAGTGCATTTTCACGCGGATCTGCCCCTCGTGAGACCCGCGTCGTTACACTGTCCTTTTTGCCCTCTAAAGTAAAAACACAGAATTTAATGAGGGGGTACTAACTTTTGAACATGACTGTATGAGTCAGTCATGTTTAGTCCTGAAGTAATGAATGAAGTATTTTGTAGATCAGTACCAGATTTTATCAGTGCTCTCGTAGTTTTATGATGGCCCAAAAAAAAAATGTTAAAGAAAAATTGTAATCCATTGTGTATATTCATGATACACACTGTAAGTTTGGGTGCTACTTTTTTGTCCTTATTTGTTGCAAAACCTTACTCAGCATTTTTACTCTCCCTGCTGTCTTCCTCACTCTCTTCATGTAATGGCTGTAACCTGTAGGCCAAGCCACAAAGAACAAACAACTCCTCAGTGTCCAAAAAGTCACCAGACAAAGAGAACCCACAGCAAAGAGAAGAGTATAGTCACAACAAACATTGATTATGCAACAAAGAGAAAACTTTCAGTCTGCACCAATGTGCAAAGGGTGGAGTGTGGAGGGAAAAAGAAGCAAAGGAGGACAGGGAGTGATGGAACTTACTCTGGGTCATCTTCATTTTCTTCTTCCTGGATGTTGGAGAGGCTTTGGAAAAAAAAAAGAAGTCTGGAGAAGGCTGAGGACTGTGTGGATAAGTTTGGTGGAGAGAAGAAAAGTCTAAACAATTTGTCATTGTACTGTTCTTGAGTTTAATTTTTCTTTATTAAAACTTTTTGGACACCAAAACATGGAACGTCATAGTCATCACTGTCATCTATCTCTACTGTCATCACTCTACCATCTGTTTTTGTTGTCATTTTTGAAAAGGGTAGTTATTTGAAATACAAAATGTGTGTTTTGATTTAGCTATTAATATATCACTATTATATCCATATCATATTAGCATTTAGTAAATTTGTGATATTTGAGAGATTTGGAGTGTGTGTGTACAGTTCCCACATCTCTTCTACAAGTTTTTCTACAAGTCTTCTATGATTTTCAAGGATCAAGCATTCCACACAGTGAATGTTCACAGGAAAGACAACAGTGGGCTCTGAGCCACCTCAGCTGGGCTTGTCATTCAGAGACGTAATAAACAAAAGGTTTTGAATGTTTTACTGCAGCCAAGAGTCTCATCACCACACTGTGCTTAAAGTCTTCTAGAAATTATATAAATCGGTTTTATGCCTTCATTCCCAAGAAATTTCATCCTGATTTGACCAGTAAGATCAGAGCATGATTTGAAGCAGATATTCTTGTTGAATGTAAATCTTTCTTCTATTTTCTTACTTTAAGAAAAGGCAAGAGTTGAGTGAAGAAGTTAAGGCTGTACTTTATGTTTCACCAGAGGAGATACTGTAATTTGATTAAATGAGTATTTGCACTGTTACTTGAGTAACATTTCAATGTCTTGAAATAAATTTTGGGTAGTTTCATTATCTTTCTGTGTATAAAGAACATTAGCTAAGGGACCCCTAAAGCTATAAAGTATGTTTTTATCACAATTGTAGATATTAGACTACAAGCTCAGCTACAGACTTTATCGGATTTGATCATGAATGTCATTATGCTGCATTATGGTGGCTTTGTTATATCGTACATTGTAAATGGTTAGAATTGGCTAATCTTTTGTATTTTGTGTATGTGTGACTTACAGCTCTCCATTCTCTGCTTCAGACAGGCGTTCTGTCTCTTTGACTCTGATTCCAGTGTGTTCCTCGTCCAGTTGTCTCACTGCCAGTTCAGCAGCCTGGCGTGCCAACTCCTCCGCCATCCTCGCCGCCTCCAGACGCACACGTTCCAGCCTGCATGTTTATTAATTCATTCATCCATTCAGACAGCTACTGTACAGGACCATACCATACCATACTATACTACTGTATACTATACTATACTATACATCCTGATCTACATGTACATTTTAGGGTAAGTCACTTCATTTAGGGTAAGCCACAATATATACTATTTTTTCTTCATAAATGACATGGATTTGAATTTCTTTTCCATGATAGAGTGAACAGCCAGCATTAATTTAACAAGAAAGAAGAAGGAAATCAGGTGTTAGCTGACATTTGTACTACAGTACCAATGATTTACTGGAATTAAGGAGAAGCCCTTTGTGTTTTTTCTATTACAACATATTTGCTCTGGCTTTACAGTTTTACAACTGTATGAGTGTAAAGCACTCTTATTTATTTATTTATTTATTCATTTTCTTGTCAGGTAATGTCTTGAAATGTCTTATACTATACACACAAATCACACATCATAGTATTTTGTGTGACTGCCTGCCATGCTTATGGTGCACAATTTGGTTACCAGTGAAAATGATTTCTCACACTCCCAGAACCACTTTTTGACAATTGGAGTCCTATAATATGCCCTTGCCATTAGTGAAGAAATATTTAATTGATGTAATGTTCTGGCCATTCAGTACATACAGATCATCAGCTGACTTCATTTTATTATTGCCACATAGCGTTGCTAAACCTAGACCTGACCAAATGAGGCAACCACAGGTCATAACACTGCCTCTGCCTGATGGGTGCATCACTTCATGCTTTTCCTTGTTTATTCTGAATCTTCACTCTGGAATATGGTCAATCTTGGAATAATTCTCCCCAAGTGTTTAAGTCATCTGATTACATCATTCATTTACTCTGTGAAGTTGGTCATTTGGCACTATCATTACGTGGTTAATTGGACGGTAATGTTTACGTACAGTAATTGACGCAGGGTAATAATTTGACCCTAAAAATTGTGCTTTATCTTTAAAAATGTATTTATCTTTTTTTATTACTAAAAATTAGCAAATGGAGATTAAACAGTTCTTAGAAATATATATGTATATATATATATATATATATATATATATATATAGTGCATAGTGCTTATACATATAAATAGAAAAAAATGGTTTATATCATAACATCGAATCTAGAGATATGACCCTCACCTCTTTTTCATGGAGACCAAGGCAGCTTCTTCAGCCTCACGTCTAATTTTCTCTATTAGAGGAGTCCAGCGATCTGTTTGTATTTCAGCATCCTCCTGCTGTGTGACTAGAATATTACATGTGGTGTTGTGTTGGACATCCAGCGGAGGGCAAAGCTGATTCTCCATCTGATCTTTGGGTTGTTTCTCCACCTCAGCACTGAGCAGACAAACCTGCTCCACCTGCTGCTGCTCCCAGTCTGATTCTACCTCCTCCAGCACCATGTCCTTCTCCAGTACCAGGTTCACCTCCAGCAACAAGTTCTCCTCTTGCACCAAGTTCTCCTCTGAGACCAGATTGTCCTCCTGCATAAAGTCTTCCTGCAGGATGCAGACTGAGACAAAAGGGGAAGAAATCATAAAAGAATAGGATGATATCTATTAGTGGATATAAATGGATTATTATGTAGTTTAAGAGACAGCAGTGACCTGGTCAATTCTTTTACTTGTGTTTATCTAAAAATTTTTAGAGAAGTTTTATTCTTTATTATACCTCATTCAACTTGCTTTATCATTATGTGGAAAGCTGGCCAACAGTTCCATGTGTAATTGTTATCTAAATGTTTGACACAATATTAGAAGCATACATTTGACTTAATTCTTTTTTTATTAAAATTTTTTTTTTTAAAGATTTCCTATTGCTGAAACTAGCAGGTCCAAACTTCTACTAGTAAGACGTTATCCCTGTGTCCAGCATTACAGGTCTTTTAACAATTGTTAAGTACACTAAATCTCAACCACTAGCATGGGTAAAAGGGGAGAGCCTGCCAAAATTCACAATCGAAAAGAGTCCCAGAAGCGCCTTCAACAAAAACACATGTGATAACAACACTTTACCTTTCCTGTCATTCAGAATTGCCTGTGAACTGCTTATGTTGTTAACGTGAGCTACAAAGCTAATTAGATTATAATGCAAAGCTGAATCCCAAATCCCTCCTGATCAAGGGCACTACTTGATGTGAAGAATAAGGGATTGTGTAGCCTACACAGCAGACTAGCTTTACATTTTAGGCATATAACCCTGGAAACCTGGAAGTTGATATTCTGAAACGGAATAAGTAAACATATAAAGAGAAACAACATGTACAGGACTGTGAGGGTTGCCCACTAGAGGGCAGTGTTTGTGTTTTGTAGTTTTTGTTAGTAGACTCAGTTTCCCAGAAGGCACCTCGGTCAGGTGCTCA
>JAQQZS010000037.1:23531581-23545261 GCA_030068045.1 Platyallabes tihoni
AAGTAGAAATACACAAAAAAGCTACTCAATTACAGTAACGCGAGTAAATGTAATTCGTTACTTTCCACCTCTGGTCACCACTGAAAGTCTTTGGGGTGCTGAAAAAGACTTTATGGAAGGGTTAGTTAGTGAGAATAAACGAACACTGTAATTGCAGCTTTTTTCCCCTCAGACCTGTTCACTTACACTTGTACGAAATGTCCTGATAAAATAGTGCACATCCATATTTGTTTAGAACACGTTATCTGTTCATAGCCTCAGAGTTGATATAAGGTTAAAGCCTAGACTGGAGGGTGTAGCGTAATACCATTCACGTCCAATTCAAGTCCAATATGAATTTTTTTAAGCCTTAAAGTGAGTGCTACATATCTGTATCATATATGTATCATAACAGTTTGAGAGTTTGATCTTTCTAGGGAATTCAAAAATTCTACTTTAAAATATGTGTGAAGAACCGATTTTTAGTGTAAATAGAGATTTTAGGCAGGTTCAGTTTAAATGGCTCAGCATACGCTTTTTTAAGGGGCCCAGGGATTCATAAGCCACTCTCTACAATTGACATTTGATAAATGTTCTCTGCTTCCATTGCATTAGCTGCTTTTGGAAATTGGGCTTTGTATGCCTTCAGGCGCAGCCTATTATGTTGTGGTATTTGTTAGTGGTTGTTACTTTTCCATCTGGATTTGAAAAGAAGAAAGAAAAATGTGTATGATTTTCTTTTGTACGCTCACCAGTTATGCTGTTTGTACCCAGCTCTCACTTTCCCTAAAAGTGAAACAGACTGAAGGTCTGCCTTTAAATTGTCAATAAATGCTACCATGCTCTGGAACTGCAGCTCTCTCCAGCCTAGCACTCTTTGGTGTGTGGCTGAAGTGGCTATTACCCTAGAGATAATACCCTTGAAATTTCAAGAGCAAGGGAAGTTCACTACAAGGTAACACTGTGTTAGCATTTCTGGTTAATATATCTTTAATATGGGTTTGATTTATTGGGAACTTGTATTCAGAACCCCATGCTGACACAGTATGTTTTTGCCCTGAGGTGTGTGGGTGTAAGCAGGTCAGTAAAATATGTGTTATCTAATAAAATACAGTTTGCTGAAAATTTCGAATTGTGCAAACACAGCACCATTTCCTAGAACATTAATCTAATATATAATAACATGCTTACCAAGATATTAAAACTGTACCTTGGATGCTGTTACACACTTTTATGATAATATGTTTTTACTAACCTCAGGGATGGATTAGAACCTGACATTTAGCCTGGGTTTTTCTAAAATCATAAATTTAAATTTATATTTAATCAATGATTTGACTGTTTAAACTTCAAGGGTGGGAAATATTACTTAAGTGAAAATATAGACAATGCATCAAAATTTTACTCAGAGAAAAGTAGCCAAAAATACAGAAGTGCTACTTTGAAATGTTGAAAGTAAATACCAAAATAATAAACAAAAAAATAATTAAAATAATTAGTCAAGATAATAAAATGTCATCACGTGAATTGTAATGTTCAGCATTGTATCATTTATCCAAAACTGCTTAAATTAACTACTGTACTTAACTTGACTTGGAAATACCATTCTTGTCCTGTAAGTTGTAGTTGAACAATAAATTAATTAAAACTAAAACATCCTTTCAATAACCAACATTAGTTAGAATGTTAGTTAAAATGGTGAGAGACAAAAAAATTACTAAAGATAATAATATTTAAAAGGTCGTTTTGTTAATTTGCTCAAATCAATTAGGTTCACGTAACTATTACATAACAGTGAAATAATAATAAATTCACCAGATTTTCTTTGCTTTTATCTTGTGCATATTATGTACAGTCATTGCCTGGATGACTTTGAAGGTCTAAATAGACATGTTAAATATTTTTTTTCTTGGAAACATCATTAAGTAAGAATACATGAATCAAATTTCATACAGTATATACAGTACATAAGTAAACTATAAATACACTAAAGTAATACTATCACTTGTATAGTAACAAAGTACAATTACAATTAATGCATTTTCTATTCCCGTCATCCACTGCGGTAATTCACAAACAACACCTGTCACATAACTGGTCATACTGTAGCAGTCAGTTAGGTCTGAATTATCATACATTTTCCCCTAATGGCTCAGATTAAAACCCTCTTGTAAAACAGCTGGACTATGATGAATCCATTTTTAATTTTTTTTACTGTATGTTGCTCCTAGCTGTTGAATTGTACAGCTTGTGCTAACTCTACTTGTCCTGCACTATTCTGTTTGGATTGGATTGTAATGTGGACCAAATCAATTAAATAAATCAAATAAACGTCTCTGTAAAGGGCATTTTCAAGGAATGATATATGGGGGAAAAATCTAATTTACAGTTGTTTGGTAAATAATCACTTTAACATAAAGCACATGATTTCTTCTGGGAAAATATTAAAATGTTCATGTATGCAGGCCTGCTTCACTGTTTCATAAGAGAAAGTCACATTTGAGGCAAATGTGAGATGGCTTTAACTTGCAGTTTATATAATGCCGGTTGATAGTCACAAGCCTTTTAACCGGTGTATCATCCTTATCTCTCCAGTACTCCACACCTACTACACATTTTATACAAATTACTAAACACATATGAGGTGAGGGTTAGATAAAAAATCCCCATTTCCTCTGCACAATAAACAACTGATAAGTAAGTATATGTGTTGAGACAGATTTACTCACTCTTCATTTGCGTTGCTGCAATCCATGATGACAAATAAAGGAAACATATGTTATATTAACAAGTTATAATAAGAAATGTCAAATGAGTAAACAGATAATCAAATACCATACCTAACACACACACACACACACATACACACACACACACTGACGCACAAATTCAGTCGTACCTATTGGTGTTAACCTCCTGTTGCTAAGAATTGTAAGAGAGAGAGAGAGAGAGAGAGAGAGAGAGAAACAATGGTTGCTTTATAAGCAATAAGAGGCAAATTTGTAGTTAATTAAGTTATATCAATCTCATGAGACTCGTCACATACTTTGGCATCACTGTCTGTCCTGTCTGTTTTAGGCTGGGGAAGGGCACCTGTCAAACCCTGAGAGATCCAGGTCAATACACCACCCTGAGTACTGCAGACACACACACACACACACACACACACACACACAGAAGGAGTGAGAGAGAGAGAGAGCGAGAAATGGTGAGGTAGGGTGAATGGGGTAAATCAGCCACACTCAGAAGAAGTGGTGCACACACACACACATGCACACGCACACATGCACAATCACACACACCTGCTCTCTTCCAAGACTTCATCTTCTTTTGGCTTAACAGAATTGGCTTTTATTCGGCATAATGAAAAAGAGTAAAAACACAGCATGAAATGATTAGAAAACATTATTAAAATATCTCATTTTATTAAAATGTAATTAATTTAATAATACGAAAACACTCTCTGGCTCAATATGGGTCAATACAGGTAGCCCAGACTTAAGAACAAGTTCTGTTCCGGGAGCAAAAGTCTGGACACACCTAATTTCACGTTTCAAACGTGCTGGGACTCAGTTCTCCCGCACCACTATACGGACAAACATACAATATACTGGACTTTAGACATTTTATCCAATTAATTACACACTAATAATATTGTATATAAATAATATTGTATATATAATATTGTATACTAAATATTGGTATCTGGTGCACTGAAGTGTCTATTATTTGTACAATACACGTAAGCTGTCACTTCCTTGATTGAACCTGTGGAAAATCATAACTCGAATGTTCGTAAGTCAGAGACTACCTGTAGTACGTTTTTTTTTCTTCTTCAGAATGTGTTCATTCTGTCTCACTATCATGGCAGATAACCTGGGAAGCTTTCCTAGTCCTGTTTAAATTATACAGTGGAACCTTGAATTGCGAGTAAATTGGTCTGTGAGCGTTTTGCAAGACGAGCAAAATTTAAAAATAAATTTTAACTTAATAAACGAGGTCTTGACATACGAGTAGTAAGCATGTGCTTTGTCTGCCGAGTGTCATGTGATCACAACTAAGCTAATGGTTCTTCTCTCTCATGTGCTATGGGATTATGGGTAATTGTCTCCCATGTTCAGTATTATTGCGCAAGTGTCACTCATATAGTCAATATCCGTGCGCAAGTATACTGTTTATTAGAACATTGTGACCACGTGTGTGTAAAGCAAAAACAACTCTTGTTAAAGAGTGTGTGTGTGTGTGCGCGTGTGTGTGTGTATGTGCGCGCGTGTGTATATGTGTGAAGCTGAGAGGAGAAGGGAGGGTTCTACTGTGTAGGACGACTACAGAGAATGACTAATGAATCTATCTATAATGAAGTTTCACTTTTTGAACTGAATTACTGAAATATCATAACTTGGAAATGACACAATTGACAAGAGTAATGTGCAAAGATGGATGATGTTTAAGAAAGGGGAAAAAAGCACTGAAAAAACTACAGTATACAGTGAAAGACATCAACTGCAACAAAAGGGATTTTCAAAGAGGATTTGAGAGATGGGTTCAACGAATACACGCAAATGCATGGTTTGTGATGGAGACTACATTGCATAGTACCTTTGTGTAGAGAAAGCATTAATCTACAAACGTGCAATTTAAACGCCATGTGTCAGTTAATTATGTTATGGGCACTTTTTCTTTAATTTATTGAGATGCACCTGTAAAGCAAAAGTGCCCATAACATAATTAACTGACACATGGTATTTAAATTGCACGTTGCAGTTGATGTCTTTCACTGTATACTGTAGTTTTTTCAGTGCTTTTCCCACTTTCTTAAACATCATCCATCTTTGCACATTACTCTTGTCAATTGTGTCATTTCCATACACATTCTGTAGTGCAGTGGGAGACCATCAACTGGGGGATTTAAAAGATTTAAAAGTTGAGGCATGCACCCATTTGGCGAAGACTGTGTTGAATAGTTCTTTTGAATGGAGGAAGAATTACTACCTGCACTACCAGTCAAAAGTCTAGACACACCTAATTTTATGGTTTTTCCTGATTGTTATTTTTTTATACATTGTTAAACAATGTTGAAGGCATCAAAAATGTGCAATAATACCCCTTCAACTGTTGATATTGAGATGTCTGCTACTTACGCTCTTTAAAGCCTTCATAACGGCTCTAATTTTAAGGTGCTATTAATTGGTGATTTCTGAGGCTGGTAACTCTAAATGAACTTCTCCTCTGCAGCAGAGGTAGAGGGGTTGGACAATGCAACTGGAACGCCTGCTTTTAGACCACAATAATTCATTAGTATGGTGTAGGGCCTAGGGAATGTTTCATTGTCCAACCCCTGTATATTTACACAAAAGTCAGCTGTTCTATATATAGATAGGTAGATAGATAGATAGATAGATAGATAGATAGAACAGCTGACTTTTGTATCTTACAATAGGACTTGGCTGTTGTTGTGTTTTTTACATAATTTTCTAATTCCATATGTTATTTCATATTTATGAAATCTGCAGTATTGTTAGAGAATGTGGAAAATAAGTCACAAAACAAAAAAACATGAATCAGAAGGTGTATGCAAACTGGTTACTTTATGTCAGTAAATAAAAAGTTATGCCCACTTTTGCATTACTTTTGGATTACAGCTTTCATGTACTGTATGTCCAATTAAACTCATTTCTGTGTAATGCATTATATGCAGTATAATGATTAATAGTCAGCTGTCATTAGTGTAATTACCCACCTTTTTTCACCTCTTGGTCTTTAACTGATGCTTTTTGTTCCTAAACAAGAAAAAAGCAACTCATGTTAAGCGATATGGCTGAGTACAATTCAAAACCCTGATTTACATTTCTCCTTCTTTTCACAGGAAAGAGATTTAGCATTTTACATTTCATTAATAATTCTATGATGTGTAAAGACCTTTTGGTTCTCAAATGCTCAGAGTCTTTGGTAAAAGACTTTTTTTTAGATACACTACCTGGTGTATTTAACAGTGCACAACTGCTTTCAATTGATCGGTTAACCAAAGTAAAACAATAAACCAGTTGACGTTGTTGCCAAAGAGTTTATGATGCACCTGGAATTCTGTCAGAAAAAAAAAAAAGTTTAGTGCTTTACTGTTTCCCGAGATGACAGAGTCTGGAAAAAGAAAGGAGAGCTAACTATGGATTTATTAATAATTAACAGTAAAGCACTAACTATGGATTTATTAATAATTAACAGTAAAGCACACTTATAGTATTAACAGAAAACTCTCATATTAAAGAAAAAAACTTTCTATTTAATATCCTCAGTATCCTCGGTCTGCTCGGTCTTTCTGGGATCTGCTATAAACCTACTGTACTCCCTTTCATTTTAGAATGGGAAAGGATAATGCAAATTTGATGGGAAAGGATAATGCAAAAAGTGTTTCTCACTTCACACTTTATTTGTTCTTCAAATATATTGCATGCCAAGCATCTTCACTGTAATCTTTACTGTCAAGCAATCTTTACTGTAATACAAATGTGCACATTTCTCTGTTTGAACACACCAGACAGTTATATAGACATGAAAGTTGTGACCTCTGGAAATGATATTAGATGACAGGGTAAAATCAAGCATCTACATTCATGCAGAGCTGCTACACACCATCAGGCACCAAGCAGTGGGTCCTGCCAGTTGCAAGGTAGGATTCCATGAAACAGACTTGTTTGTCCTGAACATCCCACTCATACTTGATCAAATTGAGATCTATGGAATTTAGAGGCCAAGTCAACACATTGAAGTATTTTCATGTTCTTCAAATCATCCCTTAACAATTTCTGCAGTGTTTAGCATTATCCTGCTAAAAGGCCACTGTCTTTACAGAATACAATTGGCATGTAAATGGGGTGTACTTGGTCAGCAGCAATGTTAAGGTACTTGTACAGTACTTGTCAAAGTAACATCTACATAAATGGCAGGACCTAAAGTTTCCCAGCAAAACATTGCCCAGTGCATCAGACTGCCTCCACCAGCTTGCCTCCTTGCCATAGTGCATCCAAGAGACATCCCCAGGTAAGCTACACAAATGCGTCCAGCTTTGCACATGATGTAAAACAGTGATTTATCAAAACAGGCCACTGTCTCTCAATGTACCCATACAGATCTGATGCTCAGGTGCCAATGCCTTCTCAAACCGCTTAGACTGCTCAAAGTGACCATTATGACCCCTGTTCCGCTGGAAAAACTATAGGCACATCGTTTCCCCCATGGGCACTCTTACAGGCTGCAGAAGAAAATTTGTGGGGAGATTCACAAGGAGTGGACTGCAGCTGGAGTCAGTGCTTCAAGAAACACCACACATGGATGTATCCAGGACATGCACTACAACTGTCGCATTCCTTGTGTTAAGCCAC
The DNA here is from genome assembly GCA_030068045.1 of Platyallabes tihoni. Taxonomy (NCBI): domain Eukaryota; kingdom Metazoa; phylum Chordata; class Actinopteri; order Siluriformes; family Clariidae; genus Platyallabes; species Platyallabes tihoni. The sequence continues at coordinate 23,538,940 of JAQQZS010000037.1, forward strand.
TCTTAAACCAGAGACAACGTCTGAGGCGTCTTACCTGGGCTAAGGAACTGGACTGTTGCTCAGTGAACCAAAGTCCTCTTTTCAGATGAAAGTAAATTTGGCATTTCATTTGGAAACCAAGGTCCCAGAGTCTGGAAAAAGAAAGAAGAGCCACCGAATCCAAGTTGCTTGAGGTCCAGTGTTAAGTTTGCTCAGTCAGTGGTAGTTTGGGGAGCCATGTCATCTGCTGGTGTTGGCCCATTGTGTTTCATCAGGTCCAAGGTCAGCACAGCCATCTACCAGAAAGTTTTAGAGCACTTCATGCTTTTTTTCTGCTGACTAGATTTATGGAGATTCTGATTTCATTTTCCAGCAGGACTTGGCAACTGCTCACACTGAGATCTGTTACTACATAGCAAGCTGTGATGTGCTGCTTGTTCTGACATCTTTCCCACATAGCCATAATTTACTTTTCCAGCACTTTGCACTACAGTAAGTAGTTCTTTTGTTCTTTTGTAGGATTGGACCAGAGAGGATAGCTTTCACCCCCCCACACACACACACAAATAAACCTCGTGCTCTCATGTCCACCATTCTGGTTCAGCGTTGTCCTTCCTTGGCCTCTTTTGGTAGGTCCTAACCATTGCATACTAAAAACTCTCCACAAGTCCTTTTTTATGGAGCTGCTCTTTCCCAATGAACTAGCAGTCACAATTTGGTCCATCTCAAAGTTAATGGAATAGACTTTAGAAAACAAAATTGGCAAAGCTCTCCCTCCCTTTTTGCTCATGTATGCAAAAGGGCAGATAGTGCTTTTCTCAAAGGCTGGTACACTGCAATGTGAATATACAGCACATGATACATTTTATCCTTTCTTGGTGATAACTGACTTCTGATATGGGTAAACAGGCTGGTGGGTGGGAGCAGAGGGATGACCAAACTAGAGATTAAAAAGAAAAGAAAGCCCCCATCTCCTAGGTAGATTATATTTGGGTACTGCTAAACCAATTTTATTTTTGTACTGCCTGGGTAGATTTCTCTTAAATCTAACATAGTAAGGGAGCACAGGAACATATCACAGTATGTGTTCAGAATCCTCATCCAATTATCACACCACATGGCCATTTAGAAATAGACAAACACACACACTTACTGATGTTTGGAATGCATTGTCCTTGCCTTCCTCTTCTAGCTTTGCAGACTTCTCTGGGGGTTGAGGAACAACTTTCACCACCCAACTAAACATCATGCAGCTCAAAACACGTCTATAAATAATAACAACACACACATACTGACACACTTTGTTTCTAGACAGAGTTACACAGTAAATTAGACTACCTGAATTCTAATAGTTCTCAAACGCCTAGGGATGACATTTTGGGCTACTATACTATTATATTACTAGATACTGTAGATGTGCAGGTACAATTTTTTACAGATAATATTAATCACAGGCAACTTCCCATTCCTATCCTTGGCTTGTCATGGAAACAGTTAGCACCTGTTAAATAAAGTCACCAAGTTCAAGCTGAGATAATGACTAATGTTAATGATTTAGCACTTACAAGGTAATATTAGTGCAAATGATCTACATACTCTACAGTACGTGCGGAACTCTTGGAAAACCCAAAAGACTTTCGTGTGGCTTAATTATATCAAAGTGGAAATTCTTTTCTGCCAAAAAGTAATAAAATCAGGTTTTGTCCCAAGTTCTATTTCTGCTTGCAGCACTAGAACAACTTAAACTTTCAAATCATTTTGGGGAAGTAGCAAAATAATCAAATATGGTGAAAAAGTTGTTCTGTCTAAAGCTGTCATAGTAGTTATGTCTGCTTTTTTTAAACAGTAATTGACATGCATTGACCAATCAGTTGAACAGAATAGTAAAATGGAAATAAGCCTAATTAATACAGACAATGAAATGAATTAATTAAAATAAATTAGTTTATTTGTAATTAGATAATTCTATAATTTAAACACCCCCAACCCCCCATTTGAATTATAATGTTTTTGAAAGTCTCTCTTTTGACTTTTCACTTTTGGAAATATCCAGACTAAAGAAAAAAACTTTAACATCTTCACATTTATTTGAGATGCTGTCAATTTTTTTTTTCAAAAGTATACATAGCAGAAAATTACAATATTTCACCTTATCCTGGGCTTCCACATAGTGAAAGCCATGAGCTATCACTCATTTCTTTATATTAAATAAAACTAAATTATGTAGATTAAATTAAAGTCATTGGAACAAATGTTTTACTGTGACAGACTGCAAGGTGCCTAAAGATACAATTTCCCCCTCTTATTTCTTCAAGGTACTCAGCATTCAGCATCACTAGTACACTACAGTATATACTGCATCAATGGTATACAGACTGATCATTTGTCATTTTTTGCATCTGATTCTTACGGTTTATGCCTTAAGTTAAATGGATTTTTATGCTTGAATTATTCATAGGTAACTGTGTGGCTTAACAAACAAAAAATCATCCCTCGGAAAATGTTCAGGTACAGTACAGGACTATTCCTCAATACTGTATTAAAAATACAATAAGAAAATCTGGCTTTTTCGAAGCAAAATATGAAGAAAGGAGGATTGCTCAAGACTTATATACTACAAGTACTATATCTAAGTATATATAATTGTGTAATAGTCCATCAGTGGTATGCATAAAATTAACAAACTAGCTGCATAAGCCTTCATCTCTGTGCTCTGGATAAAACCTCATCAACAGTTTATGATCAGGTTGAAGGTAAAAATGAGCAGACCTATAGTCATCCCTGTTTCTACAGCTACAGTATTACTTGAAAGTTTATGCCAAGTGATGTGTGGGTATGAAAGGGGCTCGAATTTGATCTGAAACCATAATTTTTATGTTCACACAGATCATTTTAGCCTTGAACTGTAGTCTTGTAGTGTAGCCTTAGTTACAGGACAGTCATGGCTGTGTGTGTGTGTGTGTGTGTGAGTGTGTTTGTCAGCAGCTGTCAGTGTTAATGAAAGATAAATGAATCTGTTTCTAATCCTCCTTGGCCCAGGCTGATGCATAAAGGAAAATAAAGACCTGAGTACTGCACTGCACTGCAAGGGTAAAAGTGTGGATCTGTCTTTCAGACATTCTCAATTTCATCCAAGGCAGTGTTATTGGCATGCATGTGCCACAATTTTGGATCAGGAATACAATTGCTTTTATTCAACATACCCAGGGTGAACAATGCAAAGTAACAACAGCAACAGTGGCAGCTAAAATTCTGTTCAGATATGAATATTCACATTGAAACCAATTAATCTGAAATACTTTATTAAAAGGCAATTCATTTCTACTAGGATATTGGCAAGATTAGGATTGGTGGCATCTGTATATAATATATATAATCTGGATGTATCAAATGTATCCTTTAGTGCATTTGTGCCTATTAATTGTTTGAGTGAAGCTGACAAATTAAGCAAATTATAATTTAAATAAAATATAAATTAATTCATGTGCCGGATCCAGAGCCTGTACTGAAAATACTGGATGTCCAAGAGTATACTGCTTGGCTCGGACTCCAGCCTACTGAAGTGAAATAAAAATATGATAAAATTTTTGTATAATTGTATAAATCAGGATGTTGTTTAAATTTAACTTTAAAAGTCATCTCATCGAGTTTTGTTTTAGCTGGCTAAAACAAAACCTAAACTTTTACACTTAATCATTATTTAGTTTATATGGAACCTGGTGTCTATACTTCCCGTTGTAGTATAGCAACAGTGTTCTTATGACTTTAACCTCTTGAATAACAAGTATATTAAGATAATATTAATACTGAATCATGAAAAATCCTTCCCTTATATAAGACACACGTAAATGCGTACAAGGTTTCAGAAGCAAAAGCACTGATTTAGTTGTAGAAATGTATCACAAATAATGTTTTATCTCATCAACCTATGTACTAAGTTTACTTTACCTTAAAACTGGATAAAGAATTTTGTTAGCTGTTCAGGTGTATGCAGTCATCCCAAAGATTGTAGACATAGCAGAAGCGCAGGTACTTGGGGAAATGGGAATGGGAATGGGATTAGCCATACTGAAGTTAAAATAATGGGATTAACTATGATTAAGGTCCTTTAGGAAAGGGTAAAAGGAGAATGAAGGTAGAGCTGAATGTAGATGTCTGAACCTGATTGCACCCACACAAGTTTTCATACACAACCTGGCACTGAAGAGACAATTAGGGAAAAGCTACAGTTCTAAAAAAACATTCACAGTGTGGAAATAAGAAACAATTAGTTAAACATGATTGAATTGCTTTTATTCAAAGCAATTTACAAGTGAACAGAATCCACTTAAGCTGAGAAGCCGAGGGTTTAGCACTATAACGTGCCTTTTTGAAAGTCCTGGGATTTAAAATCACTGTTCAGTCTTTTGGACATACACTGCAGTAAGTAGTGTTCAAACGATGTACTGATTGAATACAGACAAGAGGGTGAAAGGAAATGAATTCTTTACTTAAGTAAAAGTGCAATCATTTCTCTTAATAAATCCGCTGGTTGAAATACAGTTTTTAGTATGCTAAGTATGAAAGTGAAAATACAGAGAAAAAACAGTATCTGCTATCTAAGGCTAAAAAACAACGTCTATACTGTATGTCTAATCCCTGTCTAACTGTCACAATACAAACCGTACGTGACAACAGATGTTGCATGTGCATGTAGCACAATGTGACTGCAAACATGAAAACCTATTTCAAGTGGGTATTTTTCACATTTCATAGATTATACTTTATATGAAGCAGTTGTTCAATGTCTGCAATTTGACTAATTACCTATGTGCTGTTGGTTAATTTTTGCTGTAAACAACACCTACTGTATATAGCTGAATAAACTAAAGTAGGAGGAATTGTGCAAATTTGGAACTGTAGTTTGAAAGTAATTTCGGGTAATGATGAAGTTCCAAGTTGATTTAGATTTTTTTTTAATACAGATGGTACAGGGTGTCATGTTTCCCATAAGTGACAGAGAGCTGTCTCTTATAGAGATTAACATGTATAACGTAACCTGAATTACATGACTAATATCATTAAGATTAGAAGGAACGGGGATGGATCATCTCACACACACATGGCACAGCAAATCAGCCCCCCAACTTTTTAGAAAAATCTTTCCAAACTTAAAACTTAAAACCTGTGTATTATAAGACTATACTTGTAATGTGGTGTCACAGTGACTTGAGTGGTTAAGACTCTTGTCCTACAATTTACAAGGTTGGGGTTTAAATCTTGCCTGTGTATGTGGAGTTAAAATTTTCTCCCAGTGCTTGGTGGGTATACCCTGGCTATCCCACTGTTCATAGATGTGCATTACTGTATATGATGATTGGCATTTCCAAATGACCTGTAGGGTATAAATAATTGTGTCTGCATGTACCCTGAATTCCCTGTGATAGGCTCCAGTCCTCTGGGCAACCCTACAGTACACATGATAAGTGGTATGGAAAATGAATAGATGTCATATGGAACCTGTACTGCTATAATTTTTTGATAAGAACCTTTCTAAAGCCCCATTTTTATACAGAGATGTCAGATGAAAATCTGATTGAGAATGTTTTTGGTAAGAAAATTGGCATGCTCCTGGAGATTTTCTGAAACTCCTGGGAATCTCTTCAAACTCCCTAAGCTTCCCTTCAATCTTGCCTATCTAAGCAAAATGGTAAGGAATTATAGGCATGATAAAAACAAATCTAAACAGTTCTCTCATAGTGCAGTCCTGGTACTTTTACACTCATTACTGGCACTTTTGGGCACTCTGATGGATGAGATTGAGGAGTAACTGAGGAGATTGAAGAGAATTCCTACAAGTTAAGCAAGAACAAGTTTTTTACTTGGTGGAAGTTCTGGTGAGATTGAGAAGAATGAGAAGAACACTGGCAAATGATCTATGTAATCCGGGAGAAAGTTGGCGAGATCGAGGAGAGTGTTGGCGAGAACTCCCTCTCCCACCCTCGCCAAGCTCTTATTGTAGTTGTGGGCCTCTCATCAAGCACTCCTCACCTCTCCTCGTTTCCATTTTCATTCTCGCATTCGTAAAACCACAAGATTCTCACCGTCTCACTAGACTTTCTGAAAACTCCTTGTCCTTGTTAAAGCTTTCCTCCAATTTGTAAACCAACATTTTTTGTGACATGTTTTCTAGGTCGCCGAATGACCATTTTCTCACCAAAAAGGAAAATAATGAAACACTTTTATAATCAAACCCTTTGAAGAGAATTTTATTTAGCATTTTGGAAAGGAGTCGCCAGAGAGCTCCAACACTGTGTAACAGTCAGAAGTAAAGCTGTAACTCAGATTTTTTTTTGTTGCTGTG